>BSBK01003351.1:1802500-2312500 GCA_027943335.1 Chamaecyparis obtusa | reverse complement strand
GCAGAATAAATTTATGAAACAAAGGATAAAATATATAAAAAGAACATAAAATAAAAGTAATATATTCACTCGCATATATGCGAGTGAATATCATATTAATTATTAACAAGCTATAATAAATATATATAAACATAGAAGAATCCATTGTTTTAAAATAGTGGTTAGTTTGCATAACAGAGAGAAAATATTGAAACCCTAGTCAGTCAATAAATCTTTGTGTCTAAACAGAGAAGGTTAACAAAAAAAAAAAATAGAGATTAATCTGAAAACATAAAATTAAAAATACAATATTGTAGCCAGATTTAATGTAAATCTCTTAACTAATCATTTTTATACCTTGGTGAAAGTGATGCGATGGTTGAGAGTGGAAATCTGATGTTTCCTCCATTGTTGTTGATTCTTGCTTTGTATGTATACACAAGTATATATGGAAGTATATACACATTTGTATGTGTATATATACTCCCTTGTATACTTGTGTGTATACTTCCCCTTTGATCTTTCTTCAACCTTGCTCATGGCCCAACTTGCAAACCCAAAATAGAGAAATTAGGGTTTGGGCCATGTTTTATTTTTGGGCCAAATCCTAATTTTGAAATTAGGGTTAGACTTGGCCTTGGAGCCAAAGTGAATTTTAAATTTAGTTTTGAAAATTGTATTTAAATTTTGGTTGTTATTTTAAATTCTGGTATCAGCATTTAATGTTGTTGACTTCTTCCTTCACTTTTGAAATTTTGATTTTTAAAATATTATTTTAATTTAGCTTTTTGAATCCGAAGATTCCTTTATTAGGCTTTTAAAACATTTGGCCATTAAGTAGTTATTTTGATTTATTTTTAACTTTAAAATGTTGGATATTTATTTATGGGCCTTTTTAATATTTAATTATTATTTTAGGATTTGAGATCTTAGATTTTTGAATTGTTATATTTTGACATTATTTGAACTTTATTAATATTTTGTTTAAGTTTGAGGAAATTAATTAATTTTTATTTTATTTTAATGACCCTTGCTATTTTCTATAAATATTTGCATTATTAGGGGGATAAATAATTCTATAAATGCTAGGAAGGACCTAGATGAATTATTTCACCCTAAGAATAATAATATTTTGATTTCATTATTAAAATTTTGTTTTAAATATTTAAATCCCTTAGTTGAATAATATTAATGTTTATAGAACATTAAATAAATTATTTTCAAATCGAGGATATATTACTTTTATTTCTATTAATCGAACATTATTATATTTTAATTATTAATAGTTGATAACCCTAGTATTGTGTTAGGGTTAATTTCGTGATTACATTATCTCTTTTCAACCCATTAAATTAAATTCTGCATTCGACCCTAAATGGTTACATGGTATCTATTTGTGGGCCATTAGGGATATGATTAAATTTGTTGATTTGATTCATCTTCAATTAAAACCCTAGGTTTTGATGACCTAGTTGTCGACCTTGTTATATTCTCTTAATTTTGGATTATTGTCATGGGTTAATTCCCTTTTTATATTTTTATGCTAAACCTAGTTAGGGTTTCCTTTGGTTAATGCAGCCCGACGAACAAGGGATATTGGCAAGCCAACGCATGCCATGATCCCCCTTGTAAGTTGAAATGTGTTGGTCGATGCGTTTCATTTCAAGTTGAGTGCACCTTATTGTGTAACCTTGTTTGTGTTTTCTACTTTAAAAAAAAAATTGTTGTGTGTTTTTCCTAATTTTTGGGCATGACATTTTGGTATCAGAGCACAGTTTCAACTCTAGGAACCTAAACCCATTACATTTTCAACTTGTCTTTTGTTTTACCCCTGTGTAGGATGCCTCTAGTTATGCATAGTGGTCATCGCCATGGGAAAAGTGATAGGGTTGTCCGTGAGGCAGCAGTGGATATTGAGAAGTCAGCAGAGGGTGTAGGTGATGAGCTAGGACCTCCCCATGTGCTGCCACCGAATCCTAACCATGATATTCTCAATGCCCTTCAGAATCTCATTGGTATCATTATGGATAGATTACCACCAGGAGGTTAGCAGGTTGAGGTCTGAGAGAGGAGTAGGAGCCCTTCTTCCAGACATGTTGAGGGATGGGCAGATTTAGAGGGTGAGTCAATACACATGCCAGAGCCACCACCAGAGGGAGTGCATAGTACACCCTGAGATGTAGGGGATCAGATCAGAGAGCTTCTACACCTACAACCACCACCTTTTTAGGATCTATGGATGGGACATAGGCTAAGGTATGGCTTTTTAGCCTTGAGCATTTCTTTGGGTTGTACCCTTACAAGAGAAACTTGAAGGCACATTTTGCAATACATATGCTGAGAGGGACCACGTCTACTTGGTGGAGGTAGGAGGAGTATAAGAACCACCTGATTGTAGAAACCCTCACATGGGAGACATTCCTTGATATATTTATAGCCTGATACTTGTCAGAGCATTTCAGGCAGTGCCATATCGATGAGTTCCATGATCTTCAGTAGAGAGGTCTATCTGTGGTACAGTATGAGAGAAAGTTTCTTGAGCTCCTTCCTTACGTGGACTATATGAAGGATGAGAAACTTCAAGTCAAATACGTTATTAAGGGGTTGAACCATGCTATTTTTGATGGGGTGTGGATGGTAGCTCCAAGAGATCTACACTATACCATAGAGAGGGCCATGATTGCTGAGGAGATCCATAATAGGTCTCACAATGGTCGGGATAGGTCACATAACCACAATCCTACACCATATTATTCTAGTTTCTAGAGGTCCCAAGGGAAGGGAAATCAAAAGCATTCATCAGGGTCTTTCAGAGAACCTCAGCCACAGTAGCAGCAACAGTCTCAGTAGAGTTAGAGACAGAGGCCTCCACTAGGACAACATGTCTCTCAACCCAAGCAGTGGCATTCACAGGGTCTTCGACAGGATCAGAGATCTCAAACACATATACACCTCCTACTAGGACTCAACATTCTTCTAGAGGTGGCTTCAATAGATCTAGTATGACAGGTGGACATCAATAGTCTAGACCTCAGGGGATTCAGATTCAAGCTATAGGTCCATATTAAACTTGTGGTGCTATGGAGAATATTTCTAGAGATTTTCCTTTAGGATGCCCAATTGGTAGTCAAAGGGTGGTAGCTTTAGAGCCTATAGCAGGAGACATGGACAAATCTCACCAAGTGTTTACAACAATTGATAACCACTAGGTTGAGCATCAGGCCAAAATTATTGAGGCCATAGGTAGGATTGGAGGTAGTAGAATTTATATTCTTTTTTATTTAGGAGCTACTGATTCTTTCATTACTTGTGTAATGGAGCATTGCAGGCTAGTAGAAACTAGGTAGGATGTGAGTTGGGAGGTTGAGTTAGCCTTAGGTGCTAGGGTGTTAGTTAGTTCCTTGGTGAGAGGATGTCAGATGAAGATTGAGGACATGACCACCATAGTTGACCTACATATCACACCACTTGGATCCTATGATTTTGTTCTTGGCATGGATTGGCTTTATGCCCACAGCACCAAGATGGATTGTTGGTAGAAGAGAGTTGAGTGTGTGGATGATTTTGGTGTGTCCTCAATGATCTCATGAGTTCATAGAACTATATCTCTTCATGTGATTTTTGCTATGCAGCTTAAGCAGTACATGCGAAAGGGTTGTCAGTTATTTTCCATCACCATCAGTGATAGAGAGGAGGAGGTAGAGAAGGATCCTTCTCTTGTTGACCATCCTATCTTATAGGAGTTTTCAAATGTATTTCCTTTAGAGCTACCTGGTATGCCACAACCTAGAGTAGTGTACTTCCATACTGACCTTGTGCTAGGAGTGGAGCCTATATCTCAAGCACCTTTTAGGATCTCTACCCATGAGCTTAATAAGCTCAAGATTCAGTTGGAGTAGCTCTCAGAGAAATGGCATATTCATCCTAGTGTATCATCATAGGGTGCACCTATCATCTTCATCAAGAAGGACATATTTCTTAGATTATGCATGGATTACTGACAGTTGAATAAGGTGACCATCAAGAATCGGTATCCACTACCTAGGATAGATGATTTATTCGATCAACTTTAGGGTGCCTGTGTGTTCTCTAAGATTGACTTGAATTCATGGTACCATAAGTTGAGGATTGTGGGGAGTGATATCTACAAGACTACATTCTGCACATGCTATGGCCATTATGATTTCATAGTGGTTCCTTTTGGACTCATGAATGCTCTAGCTATGTTTATGAGTCTCATGAATGGATTATTCCACTCATTCTTAGACAAATTTGTGGTGGTATTTTTGGATGATATTTTGATCTACTCGCAAGATGAGCATGAGTATGAGGAGCATTTGAGACAGGTTTTGCAGTGCTTGAGGGATAATTAGTTGTTCAATAGGTTGTTTAAATGTGTGCCTTCTTCATATCAGAGGTTCATTACCTTGTCCATGTGATATCAAGAGATGGGATCATTATTGACACATCTAAGATTAGAGAAATTATGGATTGACTAACACCTACCAGTGTGACCAAGGTCAGGAGTTTCATGGGACTTGCAGGCTATTATAGACATTTTGTTGAGGGATTTTCTAGAGTGGCTCAACCTATCAATTCCCTTAAGAGAAAAATAAATAAGTTTGAGTGGATAGAGAGGTGTGAGAGAGTTTTTTAGGAGCTCAAAAGAGCACTTACTCCTGCACCTATCCTTACAGTGTCAGAGCCTTCAACAAAGTTTGTGGTTTGCATAGATGCATCTTTGGATGGGATTGGAGTAGTCCTTATGTAGGGTAGTCAAACTATTTCTTATGAGTCTAGGAAACTCAAGAATCATGAGCCTAACTACCCCACCCATGACCTTGAGCTTGCAGTAATGGTGCATGATTTGGTGAGATGGTGGTATTTCCTTTTGGGTCATAGATTCAAGCTTCAATCTAACCATCAGAGTTTGTAGTACATATTTACATAGCCAAATCTTAATGCTAGGTAGAGGAGGTGGATGGATTTCCTTTTCAAGTATGACTTCGATGTTCATTATAGCAAGGGTAAGGAGAACATGGTTGTAGATGCCTTGAGTAGTGTAATACCTCGAAAATGGGCTATAGGTTCATTAATCTTTTACATCATCAATTCAAATGAAATCGACATCAAAGTCCTAACCTAAGGCACATCTAAACATCATCGAATCCTAATTGATTATCTTAAATTTTGCATCAGGGAATATTCCTAGCAATATTCCCAATTATCTTAATTATCTTTAATTTAATGATTATTTGGCGATAAATCACATTTATCCTAAGTTTGATTAATTGAATATTTTCATATTTAATTAATTAGATTTAATATCTTGCCACTTAATTGTGTAATTAAATTTAATTCTATCTATTATTAATTGTATTATTTAATTTTGACAATAAATCAAAATTCCTATCATTAATTGATTAAATTCTAATTTAATTAATTAAAGCAAGTTGTCATTATTTAATAATATAGTTTTTAATAAAAGTTTGATAAAATAGTTAATTAACCCATAAATTAATTATTTTATTTCAAAAATCAGTTAAGTTGAGCATAAATCACTTTATTTATTTATTAAATCATAATTATCCATGTGCACATTCAAGGACCAGTTAAACTCAAATTGGAAAATCAATGCAAGTTGTTAGCTTTTTGAAACTCAACATCTTTTTGAGTTTTAAAGTTGATCTAAACTTCTAATTCGAGTTGAACTGTGCTTTTGCATGATTTTCGTGACTTAATTATCTTTATTTAAAAATAACTCAAAAATCAACCTGAGTTATTTGAGTGATTTATGGCTTTTTCTCATGCACCTCCAAAGCCCTGGATTTCTATAAAACCAAGGCTCAGCTCTTCATAATTCATCTCATAATTTTGCAAGCTTACTTTGCCAAAGTCATCTACGAATTGCACAACTATTTTGAAGAATTGGAATTTGGAGAATCAAAGCTCTTGCGAATCAAGACTATTGTGAGATCAATTTGTTTTTTTTTATATTCATTTAGATTCTTTTTTATATCATTGTTAGATCATTTTAGCATATCAATTTCCATATTAGCATAGATTCCATATCAAGTTTTCATTATTGCATAGAAAATATAAAAAATATAGCTTAATTGCATTCATATTTCATATCTAGATCAATTGCATTCAAATCCTTCATTTAGGTGTCATCTAGGTCACTGATCTTGATAACAATTTGAGAACATTAATCTCGCACCTATTAGAAGGCAGTAAATCGCTTGGTTAAATTAGATTTCAATTTTGCATGATTTTGATTTTTGCTAACCTCTAATGTTTTATTGAAGTGTTCTATCTATAGATTAAGTACAAAATTCACACACACATTTTTGGCGCCCACCGTGGGGCAACCCACCTTTACATGCTAGTTTTGATTTTTTTGGGGAGCTAAAACTCTAAAGTTTCAAAGATTTAATTTTATCTCTCAAACGGCTAAAATATTTTCTTTGAATTTTTTTTTTTAGGTTGAACACATATTGGGGAAGCTACAGTAAAACATTTAGAATTTTTTGAGATGTTTTGAATTTTTAATAATTTTTTCTTGAAATTTCAGGAAAAATTAATATCTAATGCAAATCATCATATTTTTTGGAAATTTTTATATTTTCAGAAATCTCTTTAAATTATATATGGGGTCCATTCTTTTTATTTTAAATTTGGATGCAATATAATAGCTCAAATAGTCAATTTACAAAAACTAGTTTGTTTTGATAAAATGGGTCTCTAGGGCACAAATGAAGAGATTTTCCTAAAATTTTTACATTTTTGGAAAGCTCTCTATTTTTTAGTAGGGGTCTTTGTTCTAAATTTCTATTTTTGTGGCCAAAATCATATCAAAAAAATTAGATCTTGTTGACTAGGTCAAATGCAGCAAAAAAAAAAAAGTTTTTGTGATGGGTATGCACTTATTTTTTTACATGGTTCAATGAATGATATGAGTTTTCATTTGGGTTAATTGATGATTATTATTTCTGATAAAAATTGATTTTTAGAGCTAACCCTATGTTTTTCATAAGTTGAATATATTTTGCATATCTTGTTTGCTTGTTTGCTTGTTGGAGAGTTCGTCACTTGCTTGCATGAAAAAGGTCAACAAGAATTGCTAAAAATCAAGTAAAATCTACTAAGCATGTTGCAAGGATCCCAGGAATTCTCCTTCATCTAATAAAATTTTGATTTGGACTCAAAAATAAATCTCTTATGTGTCTGGCTTGTGTGCATCTTTTCATGCTTTTGTCTATTTCTACACACTTGCATAATTGATACTAGGTTGTGACCCCTTAAGGATTCATTAAGTAGTCTTAGATACTTGTGATTGATTTTGATTACTATCTTGGGTTATTGGACTTGCTAATTCACCAGCCCCTCATTCCGCCCCATGGTTGCAATCTCAACACCATAAAGGGGAGGGGTCTATAGGAGAGAAGCATTAATTGTTCCACCAGGAAACCCTTTTGTGCTTTTAAGAACTCACTTGTTTTCTAAGTTGGGGACTCATTTTAAACTTGTGTGAGGTGTTAAGTGTTCCACCTTATGGACTCATCTCATATTTTCTTTAAGCGTTAAGTGTTCCTCTTTTTTCTTTTTGGGTACTTTTGGTAGATTTGCTTTTGGAAACATACATCTGTGCTCACATAGTAATTAGGCCTTATGAACACTATTCATGATTCTTGAGGGATTGGATTCCCAGTGAAATCCTTCTTGATGATAGAATCCTTGTAGGTAGGGAGGATACTTAGTGCGTTTCACATTCAAATTGGTTAGTGCATCTTCCCTTATTGATTGATACATTTTCTCTCCAGAGGGGTTGATAGATCACGTGGGGTTGATATCATAGACCTTGGTGAGACAAACTTTGTCTTAGCGTGTCGGATTAATCTGCTTGCTTTGTTTGGGTTAAAAGTGAAAAGTCATCAAAAACCTTGGATGTGGAGCCAAGTCCCCTTGTGGTATACTATTTTGAGTCACCTTTAGAGAGGGTTAACCATAGTGGACAATTCCTTCACAGGGCAAACTGCGTTGACAGAACCTCAAGCGGTAATAGCCATTTTCACCATGGTAGTGATAGCCTCTATATAAATGTCCTTGTGGAAGAAATCTCCATGGGAATGGTTCATTGTTGGGTCGTCAGATCTCCCTAGTAGCTCCTGAAGATTAAGTTCTCGGACTGTGTCAAAACCTGGTGCACCGGGATTGGAGTTCACCCCTTTGGATCATAAAAGTTGCAGAGTCAAACCATTACTAAAACCCTACCGAGGCCAAATTTTCATTTTATAGGGTATATGTGCATTATTACAAAACATTTTTTGAACCTACACAATTAGCACTTCTGAGGATTAGAATGAATAAGTCACTTGATTGTTCATGTGCAAGGTTGCTTTTGCCCTTGTTCATTATTTTCAGACATGCTTGAAATCATGTGCTTGCTATTTTGCATGCTTGTTTATCTATCTAGTTACTGTAAATGGACAAATCTGTTACAATCCTCCAATCTGGACATTAAAGTTTGCAAACCATTCAAATCTGAAAACTCAAAATTTGCAAAATCTGAAGTAAAATCCTTTTCTGGAGTCAAAAGTCATCTCAGGAGGTCAGAAAGTCATACGAGTTTCCATCAAGTGTCATTTTATTACAACCCATCTATCGTATGATTAGGTACCCAGTGTCGTATGAGTTTCCATGCCAGCAAATTCTCAAAGTCAAAATCTTGCAACTATCGTATGAGATTTTCAACTGTCATTTCATTGCTACCCAACTGTCGTATGAAATTTTTAACTATCATTTCATTACAACCCATCTGTCATATGATTAAGTACCTAGTGTTGTACGAGTTTCCATGCCAACAAATTCTCAAAGTCAAAATCTTGCAACTGTCGTATGATATTGTCAACTCTCATTTCATTGCTACCCAACTATCGTATGATTGAGTACCCAGTGTCGTACGAGTTTTCGTGCCAGCATATTTCAAAAAGTTAAATCCTACTTGCAACTATCGTATGAGTTTTTCAACTATCATTTGATTGCCTACCAACTGTTGTATGAGTCTGCAGAAAGTCATTTGGGAAAATTTTGAAAAGTTGTCAGAAAATTGTCAGAATTGCCAGATATTTAGCTTTTTCAGCCTATTTCTAGAATCTATCGAACAAATCACTATGTCAAGAATAGAGAAATAGCTATTGAGAATCAATACACATGTCTCAAAGAATCAGTACACAAAAGAAAGAAACTATAATCACCGCTATGATGAAGCAGCTGCAAGCTATGCAAGTCTAGCTTGACAAACTTGAGAAAGAAAAGGAACCTAAAGAGTTCTCCATGGAAACTTTATGCTCTTTTCCATTTAATAAAGACTTTTACATGTCACCATTCCCTCTAAAAAAAATGTGAGCAATGTGACAACCCTTATGATACCTCTTCCATAGAGAGTGACACATCAAGCTTTGGAGACTATGATGACTATGACGATAGACAATTTAATGATACCTATGACACCTCTATTCCTAAGAGTCCTCCTCATCGTGTGTTCCTACTTACTACAAATGGGCTGTCACATTGGATAGATCATGATGGTGATCCATATGATTCTAATTTTGAAAGAGACTTTGATGGCTTTTGTGGACAATACCTTGATTATGATCCATCTACTACTGCTGAGGACTATAAAATGCATCGTGCTAGCTTGAAATGTCAATACTATAAGGATCTCTCCTCTAAGAACTCTCAGGCTGAAAATAAAGATTACACTCTCAAGCAAGATCATGTTAATGTTGGACCTTTGTCTTGTGATAGTTCCCTTCCATCCCCTACTTCCTCCAATACCCGTACATTTCCTAAATCTTTCGAGTCTTTCAAATCTTTCATAGAACCTTCATCTGATACAAGCCCTGATACTTTTCATGTCATTCCCTATAGTTATCCTCTAGGGATACCTCTTAAAGAAACTCAAGCTAACCTTCACTTGGCTGCAAATACTTTCAATAATGATAAACTTAAAGAGCCTAAGCCTTCATATGCTATAATCCCTACTTCAGCTAGTCCTCCACCATCTCTGCAGCAGTCTTCCATACAATCCCAACATGCTTTCGTATCTTTAGAAGTGGCTCCATGTCAAGAGGACTCTAAAAATGATGAAGAAAAGAACATAAAGAAAGATCAAGATCAAGAACCCTCCATGTCATCCACTCCTTTTTTCCGATGTCTCTTATCCGCTTCATGGTTCTTTTGATCCTGCACACCCTTTTTCATGCATTCTACCATGTCTTAAGTCTTCACCTAAGCAAGATCAAGCTACTACTTACACTATTGAGCTTATTGACAATCAAAATAACCTTACTACACTTGCGCTTTCCAAAGATGATACTTCCATTAAGGTTGGTAAAAATGGTGTTGTTACTTCCAATGTTAAGCCTATTGAAAATCAAGAGAAAAATTATGAGCTTATGCTATCCAAAGATCATTGTCAAGATCAAAGTCTTCCATCTTCTTATTCTACCACTCCATGTTCACTTCCACTTTCTACTCTTCCTAAGTCTTTGCAAGTTTTGAAAAATCCTATCAAAGAAGGTGCTCATATTCAAGATATCCATGATTCTATTGAAAATCTTAATGCTCACTCTAAAGATGCTGATATCCTTGGTTGTCATATAGATGCTGATGAACTTGTTGATTATCCTTTTGCATCTTCCACTTCCATCCTTGGACCTCTTCCACACTACTAAGGGCTTCACGCCTTCCTTCCATCTTGGGTCCTTATGTCCCTTCATCTCCCATCTTTCCTCAAGATCAACATAGATGCATACCCTTGAATCCTTTTCATCCACCCACCCATTTAAACCAGTCATATCCTCTTTCTTCTTCCACAAGTCCCAAGTCTTTTGGAAGTAACTTGAATGTTCAATACAAGAAAAATAAGCAATAAAAGAATCCATCAAAAAAAGAAAATCACCATGTCTCCTCTAATAGACATGGAAACATAAAGTCAAAAGAGATATCTAAGAAAAAAACTATAAGACAAGTATGGGTTCCAAAATCTATCATTAAAGATATTCTCTCTAGATCATCAAAAGGAAATAAAAATCCTATGACTATATGGATTCCAAAGTCTCTCTTGAAAGATTCTGGTGTTGAGCAAAAAGTGAAGTTGACATTCAAGCTTCCAAAGGCTTCCACTTCATCTCCTTCCAAAAACATTCTTCCATTCCATGTGCCTAAACCACAACCTCTGCTATCCATTCACCATATTCCTTCACGTATTCCTTCATTCACATTTTCTCCATCCTCTCGCCACCCTTCAAGGTGGGTGTTGATGTTGATCTTTCCTTCCTTTCCATCTACCTTTTCACGATCCTTCCATTTATTATCCTTCTACCTTCTATCATTTTTCCTCATTTTCCTATTCCTCCTATCTTCCAACCTCACTCGCTTTACATAAAAACCCTATCCTCCATTTTTCTCTTCCATATTTCTTTCCCTATCAGCATCTTTGAGCATATCATTTGAATATTTGGTATATCATGGATTATCCTTTCAAGGAGCATTATCTAAAAAGCTTGCCTTCTTCCAAAAAAAGAGAAATGAAAAAAAAATAAAAATTGAAAATGTGCCTTGGTGGAAACCTGGAAACAGGCACCTTGGTAGCAAAAGTAAAGAGAAATAAATTCATCCTATGGTGAAAACCACTCCTTTGTAGCACCTCGGATAAGTACCATGATGAAAACTTGGCAATCAGGCATCATGCATAGTTCTTCTACATATTTCATTCATTCCATCTTCTCTCTTTAATCTTGACAAGGTTGACCTATACATGAACATTTGGCTATTTTGTGAGTTGTCTTATGATGATTTTGCTTTCATTCCCTTCCTATTTAGCCTTCATATCCATCTTCATCCATTCATTTTTTCCTATCGCTATCCTTTTCCCCTTTGGTGTTGATCTAAAAAAAAAGAAAGAAAGAGTAAAACACGATGCTATGAAGCCTCTTGACATGTCTACTCTTTTGGATTACATCCTTTCCTTCTTTGGCATTACGCTTTTGTGACTTATCCTATGCTGGCCTTTCATTGCTTGTCCAAATGTGCTTTACATGAAAATTTTTCCCTAGCTTGGGTATTCTTGAAGAGTTTTCCCTTGAGGATTTCTTCCCTTCATTCTCCTTCATTCTCTTGTCTTCCATCTCTTCCACCAGCTTTCCAATCCCTCTTGTTCTCCACCTTGCTAGACATTGGGACTGCATGATATGATCTTGCTTGGGAGTTTGCAAATGGAAGAAGATGCTATCAAATATACCAAGTATCAAAACTAGTATCAGAACAAGTATCAGAACCAATATCAAAACAAGTATTAGAATTCCCACTAGGGCTACACCATTCACTTTACATTATGGGTCTGAAGCAGTAGTACCTATTGAAGTTGAAATCCCATCACTAAGAATCAGAATGCATGGTCTAGTAACTGATGATGACTACATAGTGTCTAGGTTGCAAGAACTTGAACTACTAGATGAGTGCAGACAAGAAGCATATGATCATCTTAGAGTATATCAGAAGAGAATGTCTAGAGGCTACAACAAGAAAGTCAGAAACAAAGAATTTTAGGTTGGTGATCTAGTTTTGAGAGAGAATCCTAAAAATCAATCCCATCGAGAACGCAAGGGGAAGTTTGAACCCAATTGGCTAGGTCCCTTTGTAATCACTGCCACTTTTGGCTCTGATGCCTATCAACTCTCAATGACTGAAGGAAAATAGTTCTGAGAACCAATCAACGTTCTCCATCTAAAGAAATTCTATGCCTAAGGCATTCAGTCTATGGTAAAATGTCTTGAAAAAATTTTAAAAATAAAAAAAAGTCTTAAAAAATGAACATCTTGGTGAAAACTGAGCAATAGGCACCTTGATGATTCACAAAAAAAAAAAAAAAATATTAAAAAAAAAAAAATTTGAAAAAATGAAAAAAATACAAAAAAAAGAAAAAAGAAAAAAAAGTGCCTTGGTGAAAACCTGGAAATAGGCGCCTTGGTAGCAAAAATAGAATCTCTGCCAAGATGGTGAAAACCCGGCAAATGGGTGCCACTTGCTTTAAAATGCTCCATCTATCAGCGTAATCTTGGTCTTTCCCAGCTTTCAGTGTTGCTTTAGTTTGTACATATCTCCCGGTTTGTTTTTGAATTTCCAGTTTTCAATAAGTCAGTTTATCCACAAATCTTCTCAAGTGTCTGTATCCTATCAATGTTCAAACTTGGGGGAAATCAATGTCATATCCTATGGTCTCCCATGTATCTAAGACGTATCATATCTAGTCAGAGTCCTTTGAAGCTTCATTTGAGTCAGTCAAGTCTGTCTTGTCTCCAGAAAGGATTTTGCATCTACAACAACGCAATCAAACATCAAACTAAAAATAGTCTATGTTTTTTTTTACATGCTTTATCTCCTTATATGCTTACTGATTCACATTGAGATTTTTTCATATTGTGTCCCTTCGAGCCCTTCGATGATGTCCTTTACAGGATTTAGAGAGTGATGATTGGGGGCATAATCTTTTCTTTGTTTTTTGCTTGTATGTGAAAATCTAACAACTTTGGAAATTATGGATTGAAATGGTGTCCGACTATAAGAGCCTCTATCTCGAATTGGATGGCCATGTGTACCTTGACCATTGATACCCGGAAAATTCAAGGAAGTTTGATCTAACTATTGTCTTTTTGAGTGAGTTCTTTCTCCTATTGTGAATGCGATCTTACCTAAGGATGTGAACGATAAAGGGTTACTACGGGTAATTCACATGGGATTTAGAATGATCTCTTGACTGTTTGATGTGTTTTTCATGCAAGGCATATTGAGGTCATCACGACATTTATGTTTTGATGCTTGTACAAATTGCTATATCAAAATGGACATGATATTCAGGTCATCTTGGTGTTTGTGCCTTGGTGCTTATATCTAATCCGACATTCCAAAAATAAAATCAATATTCATATATCCATGTTTGTTGACCAGTGGGTGTTGTATTGATTCTTGTGCATACAAATCGATATTCATATGTCTATGGTTTCATAGCTAGTGGGCATTGTATTGATTTATCCAGTTACCTAAAAGTTCAATGATGATAACAAATCAATATATGATCAGTGACTAGGTCCTAGGTCTTAAGTTGCATTTCATTTTGCATGTCTCTTTGTATTTTTCACTTTGCATGATCTCACAATGGCTAAATGAACTTCAACGCTTAAATAATTCTTCATATCAATTCTTCACATCTAAGGAGAGCTGAATCTCATATGAAGGTTCCTCCAACGAAACAGCAAGTAGAATCCTTTTTTGGGATCAAAATCAAAATTTGAGATCATTCATATTGTCAACTACTTGCATAATCGACCTTCGATCATCACAAAAATCCAGTATTCAACTTAACTGATTATCTTACATCAAACTATCAAAATTTCAACTTAATCAACCATGGTCAACTCATGGTCAAACCTCATCAAACATGGTCTCTAGGACCTCTAAATGATGTTAAATTCATTCTTGAATGTGTATAACCACTTTTCCAATCAATTAACATGCTTCTGAACTCTCAACACTAACTTTTCTTGTCAGATTTCAATTTTAATCCCGAAGGGGGCATGGTATTGCACATCATTCAAAGTTTGTAAATCAAATTCTATCAATCTTTCCTTAGTGATCAAGACAACAATCACGTCTAGTTACTGAATCATCAAAAGTCCTCATCGCTCGGGGAAAATATATCATCACTTGGGGCATATTAGATTCATGAAGATCCATATCAATTTGGTATTCTCTTAATCTTGTAAACTGTATTAGTTTTTGCAACCATCAGATCATAGTGTTCTTTCCTTGGTTCTTTAGCAACTGAAGGATTCAGATGTGATACCTGCTAGTTCTGCTAAGACAATCGAGTCTAGAACCAGTCACTCACTTCTTAGCAATCCTAAGGTTTGGAATTAGGTGTTATGACACTCTTTTGCAATCATCAGTTCATCACTGCTATAGTGAACATTATCCTTGGTCATTCAAGACCTATTATCTCCATATCAAATCAATATCAATCAGCTTCTATCTCATATCAATTGTCAATTTTGAATCAGTTTCATATCTCTATCAAACACAGACTGTCTTTGAACCACTGCGCTTCGCACAGTAATTCAAAGAGGGGCAAAATGTAATACCCCAAAAATGGGCTATAGGTTCATTAATCTTTTACATCATCAATTCGAATGAAATCGACATCAAAGTCCTAACCTAAGGCACATCTAAACATCATTGAATCCTAATTGATTATCTTAAATTCTGCATTGGGGAATATTCCTAGCAATATTCCCAATTATCTTAATTATCTTTAATTTAATGATTATTTGGTGATAAATCACATTTATCCTAAGTTTGATTAATTGAATATTTTTATATTTAATTAATTAGATTTAATATCTTGCCACTTAATTGTGTAATTAAATTTAATTCTATCTATTATTAATTGTATTATTTAATTTTGACAATAAATCAAAATTCCTATCATTAATTGATTAAATTCTTATTTAATTAATTAAAGCAAGTTGTCATTATTTAATAATATAGTTTTTAATAAAAGTTTGATAAAATAGTTAATTAACCCATAAATTAATTATTTTATTTCAAAGATCAGTTAAGTTGAGCATAAATCACTTTATTTATTTATTAAATCATAATTATCCATGTGCACATTCAAGGACCAGTTAAACTCAAATTGGAAAATCAATGCAAGTTGTTAGCTTTTTGAAACTCAACATCTTTTTGAGTTTTAAAGTTGATCTAAACTTCTAATTCGAGTTGAACTGTGCTTTTGCATGATTTTCGTGACTTAATTATCTTTATTTAAAAATAACTCAAAAATCAACCTGAGTTATTTGAGTGATTTATGACTTTTTCTCATGCACCTCCAAAGCCCTGGATTTCTATAAAACCAAGGCTCAGCTCTTCATAATTCATCTCATAATTTTGCAAGCTTACTTTGCCAAAGTCATCTACGAATTGCACAACTATTTTGAAGAATTGGAATTTGGAGAATCAAAGCTCTTGTAAATCAAGGCTATTGTGAGATCAATTTTTTTTTTTTTACATTCATTTAGATTCTTTTTTATATCATTGTTAGATCATTTTAGCATATCAATTTCTATATTAGCATAGATTCCATATCAAGTTTTCATTATTGCATAGAAAATATAAAAAATATAGCTTAATTGCATTCATATTTCATATCTAGATCAATTGCATTCAAATCCTTCATTTAGGTGTCGTCTAGGTCACTGATCTCGATAACAATCTAAGAACATTAATCTCGCACCTATTAGTAGGTAGTAAATCACTTGGTTAAATTAGGTTTCAATTTTGCATGATTTTGATTTTTGCTAACCTCTAATGTTTTACTGAAGTGTTATGTCTACAGATCAGGTAAAAAATTCACACACACAAGTAGGAGACGCCATGAGATTTCACCCATGTCTTCTAGAATAGATTTGAGGGGACGTATTCTATATCACTTACCTAAGGATGGATTCTATTCTGAGGTTTGTAAGTTGGTTCAGTCTCAGAGACCCCTTGAGGGGAAGCTCTTAGATTATACCCTAGAGTCTGATGGTCTTCTTCACCATAGAGGACACATTTATGTACCTTCTTCAAGTGGGTTGTGTGACTTCATTGTTCTTGAGGCTCATAGATCACCCTATGCAATGCACCCTAGAGTCAAGAAGTTACATGCAGATTTGAGGCAACTCTTTGATTGGCCGGGTATGAGGTTACACATTGCAGATATTGTGGCTAGATGCTTGGAGTGTCAAAGAGTTAAGGCAGAGCACTAGCATCCAAGTGGGCTTCTTCAGCTACATGAGGTACTTGAGTGGAAGTGGGACATTATATCCATGGACTTTATTATTGGTCTTCCTTTATCATCTCATTGCCACAATGCTATTATGGTGATGGTGGATAGGTTGACTAAGGTAGTCCACTTCTCACATGTTTGTACTACTTTTACAGTACCTATAGTGGTACAAGTATTCTTGTGAGATATTGTCAAAATCAATGGCATTCTTTGTAAGATTATATCTGATAGAGATTCACTTTTCACATCATCCTTTTCGAGAGAGTTGCAATCAACTTTGGGCACCATGTTCAATTTTAGTACATCTTATCATCTTGAAATAGATGGTCAGGCTTAGAGGGTCAACCAGGTGTTAGAGGATATGCTTCGTATGTATGTGATGGATCACCAGACTAGATGGGAGGAGTACTTACACTTGGTGGATTTTTCCTATAATAATGGGCATCATTCATCTTTAAGTATGCCACCTTATCAAGATTTGTATGGTAGACCTTCTAGGACACCTTTGAGTTAGGACATGATTGAGGATAGAGTAGTTGTAGGGCCGTAGTTGGTCAAAGAGATGGAGCAGCAAGTAGACATGATCATATAGCATCTTAGAGAGGCTCAGGATAGGTAGAAGAAGTATGTGGATGTGAAGAGGACTCATCATGTCTATATGGTTGGTGACAGAGTATTCTTGAGAGTGTGACCGCATAAGAGCCCAATCTGATTTGGAAAGAGTTCTAAGCTCACACCTTATTTTGTTGGACATTTTGAGTTCTTAGAGAGAATAGGCCCAGTTTCATATCAAATAGCTCTACCACCTAGCCTATCATGTATCCACTATGTGTTTCATATTTTTGTACTGAGAAAATATATCTATGATGAGTCTCATATTATTGATTGGGATTCTTTACAAGTGGAGTCGGATGGGCAGTTAGCACTAGAGTCCATACATATTTTGGCTCACAAGATGTTGGCCCTTCAAGGCCAAGAGTTGGACTAGGTTAGGGTCTAGTGGGATTGTTATGATGAGGTTACAACATCATGGGAGGATGTAGCACAGATGAGAGCACAATATCCCCATCTTTTTGATGAACTCCAGAAGTAATTTCAAGCCTAGGGGGGAGGATGTGAGGCCTCACCCCGTGTCATCATTTCATAGTAGTTTATTTTCATCTTATGACTATCTTGTTGACACTTTATTTCATCATGTTGGAATATTTAGATAGAGACATTATATTTTGATACTATGTGATGACCTATGATTATAAGGATGATGATTTTGGACTTTAATTTCATGCTTTGATTATTAGGTCTTGATTAGGGTATTTGATGGATCCTTAATTAGAATATGATGTTTTAATTTTATGCTTATGCAAGAAAAGCTTATGTGAAATTATCATGGTTAATATGTTAGGTTAATTAATATATCATTGTGTTCGTGATTTAACTTTCCTTGGAATTAGGAAATGTACTATTGAAAAAATTATGTGATTATAATGTGATTCAATTGGAATATTATGATGTGTTGAGTGTGATTATTGAGATGTATTTTATATGTATATATTATTTGACCTTTCATGAGATACTGATATTTTGTCAAGTGTGCGGGTAAGACCATGGATTAAATAAGGGGAAATTAAAGATGGATGCATGTAAAAATCTTGTTAAGCTAAGGTTATCTCCAAGGGGAGAAATAACCTCATTGCATGATGTATATTGCTATAAAGTAATGCTTGGTTGTATTATTTGAATATTTTTATTTTTATTTTTAAATTTATGTCTACTTCGCATGCCATGTGTGTAGTGATGTGTTGTACCCTTTTTGTGGTGTCAATTGATACATGTGTTGTGAGTTGGCGTGGTCAAGTGCATTTTATTTGAGTTTTCTTCCACTCTTGAGTCATCTTGTAGAATCCCAAGGTTAAGTATCTTGGTTTTTGAGCCTTGGGTGGGAGTCTTTTTCAAATTTTTGTGAGTCAACTCTTAGTGAACTTTTGAGAGGAAAAAAATAACCCAAAAGGTTAGTTGAGGTTAAAAATAGACTACCCCATAGGTGTACTTTAGGTTGGTGGTAAAATTGTGACTAATGAGATGATTTTAGACCATTTTTGCCTCTTCAAAAGATGTCTTTTTGAAAAGTGATGAATTTGGGATGTATGTCAAGTCTTCCTCTCTTTTAAATTTTGAATTTTCCTCTTGTTGAGAGAGAACCTGATGCAAAGTGGGCATCAGGAAACTTGGAACAGTGAATGATGGTTAAGGGATTGAACCCTTATACACCCAAATTGTAGAGTGAAGTGCCTACACACAAGTGTAGAAAGGACAAGGTTTAAGGTTATCACAACCTTGAAATCACTAGAGAAACCTAATCACTAGGTTCTACCAAGTCCAAAACACCAATAACCAAGATTGGCCACAAAGCACTATTGACTCAATTTAGGAATTATCCCCATGAAATGACTAACATGACCAAGGGTCACCTATGCTCATGGATCTAGACTATTTAGGTCCAATTCAAATAGTTTCAATGGTTCTTTCACATAAAAGCAACCCATGCAACCTAGTTGCTTCACAAATTTAAGACTAGGCTTGTAGCCCTTCCTAGGAGAGTTTTTTATCATAGACAAAAATACTTCCATACAGAGCATTGAAAAAGTTGGAGGTTCTAATACCATTTTGGACTTTAGGATCATATCTAAGCACCAAGGTGTGAAGTTAAATGGAGAATAAGGAAACACCTAATCAAGGTAGGGCTAATAGGCTTAATTAGGTCTACAATTGCACTACAAGTTCTCTTTCCTCCAAACCAATGCCCAACCCAATTATGGGAACATTTGAGGGAATGTATAAGGACTCTAAATCCATATTTTTAGGTCTTGGTGAATCCCCAACAAAGCATTATGTTGACTGTACTCAATTGCTTGTAGGTACACACATAGGGATGTACACCTAGGGCCTCATGGAAAATTCACTTCCCTGCAAGTCTACACTTCTCACCTTCATAATATGAAAGTACATAAACAAAAATTGAATTCCACCAAGGGGCATCAAATTCCCATGGTGGAATCGGTCAAAACACTCAAGCCCTATTGAAAACCCTGGTTTTAGGCCTTCAATCCAGATAGTCCAACAAACACCTTGATAACTCCCAAAATAGGATTGATAAAAACATGAAATAAGTTACATATGAAAGTATATTTGAAGAGAAAACTTTTGGCTTTAGAGATTCATGCCCTTCTATCCATACCAGTCTGTACACTCCATTTTTCCTCAGGATTTGCAGAGAAATGGTTACGTTTTTATTGATTCAAATTGCCAAATTACATATACTTTCCTTCCACTCACCTAATAGGGCTTATGAAGGCCTCCCCCATTGGTTACAACTGAATTTAAATCTATAATACCATTGGGGGGTTTGTTTACAACTTTTGGCAAAAGTTGTCAAAGTTGCTAAGCAACTTTTACAACTTTTTTGCACTTTTTGCATTCTAGGTGACCAAGATTGGTCCATACCTAAATCTAATGATCCAACATGGATCCAAACCATTAAAGCATGAAAATAGAAAAATCCTAAGATTCTAGTCCCTTTGACCATATTTGAGCATAGTTGACCAAGGGCTTATACTTGTGCCAATCCTAGAACTAGGTCTTACAATTTGGTCTAGATGCCTAAATGATAGATCTAACCTAATCTAGATGTTCGTAGGACTTTGATGAATCATCATTTATTTTGGGTGCTCCTACACCATACTCCCCTTGAGTTTAAAACTCAAGTTCCTACTTGAGGTTAACTATTCCACCAAAGTTCCATGTTGCTTGATCTGGTCTTCAGTCATCCAAGTTGCATCTATTTTAGGGAATCCTTTCCATTTGACTAGGTACTACATGTACTTCTTGGTTCTGGTCTACTTCAGCAACTTGGTGTCCAATATTTCCTCTAACTCCACTAGTTTTCTTTGAGGGAGGTTAGTGACATAGTCTTCATCATTGATATCTTCCTTCTCACCTTGTTCATTTGTTGAACTTGTTATACCTTTGTAGGGGGTGAGGTCTGCAACATTGAAAATTGGAGAAATTTTCAAGGTAGGGGGAAGAGAGATCTCATATGCATTTTCACCCATTTTGTTGAGTATATTGCATGGTCCTACTTTCTTCATGTGAAGTTTGGAATATCTACCCTTAGGTAGTCTCTCTTTCCTAAAAAATGCCCATACCTTATCTCCAACTTTGAAGTGGATTTCCCTTCTTCTTTTATCAGCATGTTGCTTGCATTTCAAAGTGGATCTTTGTAGTGCTTCCTTTACCTCATGCTGCACCTTGTGATGAGCTCTACTAGTTCTTTCCCTTGAGCACTGATTTTGAAATCAGATGGTAGTTCTACTAGGTCCAATGGTCCTTTGGGATGAAGGACATACACTTCTTGGAAGTGGGTCTTGCCTATTGACTTGTTCATAGAGTCATTGAATGAAAACTCTATTAGGAATGGGAACACTAAGAGGGGGGGGGGGGTGAATCAGTGTTCACTATATTTTATCTTTTTACTTTAACCTTTAAACTAAACTTAAATGCTTAAGTACTGAAATGAACATTCACATAAACATGAAACATGAAATCAACACATAACACCAATATGGTTATGAGGAAACCCAAATAGGTAAAAACCCCAGTGGGAATTGACACCCACTAATATTCTATACTACTGTTTAGTGATCCTTGTTAGAAGATCCTTAACCCTGTTAGGAGTTGCTTTACAATGTATTAAGTATAGTAGACCTTGTTAAGGGTCAGACCCTGTTAGGAGTTTTTTACAATAGTCCCTGTTAGGGGAGTGGATGCACTATCCTAGAGCTCACTACTCAAGTGGTGAAGGCTACAACCTTCTAATCTCAGATACACACTATATCTACTGGATGAACTATCATTGTGACACTTCTTTTCAAATTAGTTCCTTTGATGCGTTGATGCTTTGACCTCTTGAAAATCTCTAATACATCTTATAGACTCTTCGCACACTTTTTCTCTTCTTGTCACAACTCTATATCAACTTCCATTCCAAATACAATGGGCGCATCTCATATTTATATGCGCATACAAAATAGACAACTAGGTCGGCCCTTAGACCTATTACATACAATGCTTCCATATGAATTGGCTCAAGCGTGTTCACAAAAAAACATATACAAATGTCAAAAATCTAAATACAATAGGTGCATAGCCTTTACATCAATAGAATATAACTGCAAGTCAAAATTATAACAGTCAGTTGCTTACTCTGTTCTTCACTGGCACTCACTGGCTGTGTAACTTCATTTGTCTGTATCTTCCTCATACTTGCATATATGATCATGTGCTCATAGACTAAGCATGAATATAATCTAACTAACTTAACTTCTAGGGAGCACACCATAAATCAGCTGTACACACATGTGTTGATGCTCTGAGCTACAGGAACTCTATACATTGTCCAGTCTTCAACACTTAACTAATTTATAATCTTCTCATCAAGTACGTTGACTCCAAATTGCTATATGACTTTGTTTCCATAATGACAACACTATATTAAGTCATATACATTAGTATAGCCAACTTGCCAACAATCTCCCCCTTTGTCATTGATGGAAACAAAGGAATATGGAAAAGTTGCTAACTGTCCTTAATACAAAATTTTTTTTGTCATCTATACATACACTTATATCTCCCTATACATATTATGATCCATATTCTATACACAACTCTCTTGTTGACATTAATGACAAAGGTGTTTCAAAAACTGTATCTATACATACTCACTAAGGGAAAACATCTGGATATGCTATCTTTAGGTTCTAGATCACCTTCTTCCAAAATGTGATCAAGGAGTTTACTATTTGGAGATAGGCACATAGTACATACTGAAGCTTCTCCATCTTCTTCAAGTTAGTGTTAGGACCATGATCATAAGTTACCATTGTGGTGTCTATGTCCTTGATGTTCTAATTGCATATATCTAATGAGGGTGCAAGAGCATTCCTGAGATATGTTTGCCTTGCCCTAATCTTTGACATTTCTTTTTCTTCCTGCTCAATCTTTCCTATTTGTCATTGGTATACATTATTACACATGTTTACATCTGTGGATGTATCTATCACTAAGCTCTTGACTTGCTCAATCATAGCTTCTCCCTCTTTTATTTTCTTGAAATGGGCATCAGTAAGCTTATCCTAATCGATACATTCTACAATGATTCTTCTTCCTTGATCTAAAAATTATTTCAAGGATGCTTGAACAATCTTAAGTGAGCTTAGGTCAAGTGCAAAGTTGCTCAATAATTCACTCAAGCTCTTCTTTAGATACTTTTCTTCTGCAACTAGGGATGCAAATTCTTCAAGGCTTGAGAAATTACTTTTGAAATGTGAGATGACTGTACTCACATCATCAACATAATGTATTTTTGATAGTTTCTTATCCTCTAGCAATAAATTGTTCAGAATGTTTACTGATTCTACCAGGAAGGGATTTCTCATCACTTGTTTTTCTTTGGCCTTTTCCATGGCTAGGATGCTAAATTTTATCAGATCTTCTTCTTTCCATGAGTCCAAACTGGATGTGTTAGGTGTCAAACTTGACAAAAATGTTTCTACAGGAGTGATGGGAGTGTTTTCCATCACTTCTTGTTTCACCTTGATTAGCTCTACTAACATTTCATCCTTTTTCTCAATTTCTTTTACCTTTTCTTCTTCTTTCTTTTCTTCCTCTTTTTTTATTTTTTCTTTTTCTATTTCTTTTTCTTCCATCTTTTCTTCTTCTTTCTCATCATCAATCAGTACTTCTTGATGAGTGGGAGGTGTGTTGCTGCATAAAATTTTAGCTTCTTGTGTGCTCACAAAAGCTTCCTCAAACTTATCCAAGTCATTGTCTGTGGTGGCCATTGCAATCTCTACATTGTCAATGAAGATTGTATCATCTTTTTGTGTATCTGTTGTGGGCATAGACTTTACTACCTCTGTAGGTGTTACCACTATAGGTGTTGAATCTTGAGGACCTATAAATGGTATACTGGTGGTCTCTGCTACTTTATCTTTCTCACTAGGTGCTTGAGTGAAGGGTGTAGACTTAGGTTTCATGTGCTGCTCTAAGAAAACCTTCTCAAAGGCCTTCTATGTTTCCTTAGTTATCAACTCATAGTATTTGTTCATAATGTGTAGTGTTCTCATCTTTGTCCTTAAGTGCGGCTTCACCAAATTCAATAACAGTGTCTTTTCTTCAACACAACATACTAGAAGATTGAAATCAAGTGTTTGTTCCCTAATTCTGAAGTCTTCTTCAGTAGCTTGTCTCTTCAAGGTATCCTCAATCTCCCATACCTTATCTGGGATAGCTGTCTTCAATTCAAGAATTGTCTTCTTGAATTTTATCATGTGTTTGATCAACATCTCATGAATCTCTAACTTATCAATTTCATGATATTTGTCATAAAACTTGGCTATTTGATCTAGCCTTCCTTCTTCTACTACTCTAGTCCTTAACACTTGATGACTAGGTATGAATCCTACTTCTAGAGGTGGCTGCACATTTTTCAATTTTCTTCTCATGGCTTTATCTGGAGGGTGACTTGTGGCAGTTTGTTTTCTCCTCTTGGGCATCTTAGGAGATGCATCTATGGACTCAATATCAACTGTAATAGTGGGCACATGAATAATATCATCAATTTTACCCTATTTATCCTTTGGATCATCAGTCTTCTCAATCTTTACCTTTTTCATCTTGGGATCATCAGACTTAGCTTCCACTGTGGATGCACTCTCAATTTAAAAATAAATCTTTTCTTCCCTTGCTTTGTCTAGGTCTTCTTGTATTACTCCATGAATTCTGAGTATCTCAGATGTAATCTTAGAGGCTTTCCTCTTAGTTGTTGTGCTGTTTAGTTTAGCATCTATCTCTCTTGTCTTCTCCTCATAAGTTCCCCATCTTGGTTCATTAGGGTCAGTAGGAGCTGAAAGAAACACTTGAGCATATGCTTCTAAAACTTGTTCCTCTACTTCATATCCAAGTGGATGAGTCCACTTTGTTCTAGGTACAACTACCTCCATGCATGTTGTATCTTTTTCAACCATAAAACAAATAGTATCCTTGTATTTATCAACTATGTTTTCTAGAATTTTGTACCTCATTTGCATCTTGACCCTGAAAGTCTTCAACTTTAATGTTATGTAATCTCTCAAAGTACTTTTAGTGGATGCCTTGTAAGATATCTATGACATGGTTGGAATGGACTTGTCCAAATATGAATCTGATACTTTCTCAACTATATGAAGGTACATGTAAATGATCAAAGACCCAAACCTAAATATCTTGGTCTTATCATGCTTGATTGCCTTGATGTTGTCAATCAAATGTGTGCGCAAGATCTCACACAGATTGAACTCTTCATCTTCCTTCACAAGTCTAATGGCTACTAGAATTATGCCCGCAGACACACTATTCACCCTACTAGTGTGATGAAACCTATATCCAATTATCATGGACATCAATTTGTGTCAGCTTTCTCAATAGGCTCAATTGTCATCCCACACCAATCACTCCTTGACTTACATGTTTACTCAACAATTTTCCTGACATCCTTTCCCATAGGAAGGATGGTGCCAGACTTAGATAGACCTATCATCTCATATATTAGGTCACTAGCGATTCTTACTGGCACATCACCTATCCAAAATAGGTCATCGTGAATTCTGCTCAAAAGTATTTTAATCCATTTTATCTCATAGAACTCATATGCCATAGCATACTCCACTATAGGGTGATCATTCCACTTTGCATATTCATCTAAGAAGGTTTTCTCTGGTTTTAGCATGGTTTCCATGTGCTCCCTAAATCTATCCAATCCTACTGGTTCCTTCTTGCAATAAATGTATGCCCTAATGTCTTTGACATGCATAATGCCCATAGGCATGCGGGAGAATGCTCCCTCTAAGTCATCTAGGGTAGACTTAAATGGATGCTTCTTAAAGACATATCTTTTCTTTTCTACAACATCAAAAAATATGGGAGTGGTCATCACTTACTTGATTTAATACTTTCCAAATGATCTTTGAGATAATTTGAAGACTTTTGAATCAGTGCGATGAACTAGGGTTTCTGCAACCGATCAAATGAACTGCTAATTACTAATAGATCAAACTAAAAGTCTTCACAATAACTTCTAAAGCTCTTTCTACTCTCCAATCACTCTAAGCTCAAATGCAATGAGTAATCAAAAATCTTTCTATGTACTTAAAAGTGAAAATAATGCCATTAATGCTTGTCATGTAAACCAGGCTATCACTTAGAAGTTTCTATCTTCCATTCTGCAAAGAATAAGCTAGTGCACTCTTGCATGAAGGTTTCTCTAGTCTCCAAAAGCTTAAGTCCAAAGGTGCATACTTTGAGAGTGAGTATACCAGCCACGCAAGGGTCTAGAGCTAAATTAGCTCCCCCTATGACCCCGAGGGCCATTCATCCAGATGTAGAGGGTGCATCCACTTTGGATGCATCCAATACATACTCATCAACTTTGTCCTTCTTTTTTCTGACCAAATCAAGCTCACATCCTTTGAAGCTTTCACAAAATTGACTTCTCCTTCAGGATCCAACACTGGTTCTTCTGGCTTTTTAGGGCTTTCCTAACATTGTTTCCTTGATCTACAAAACTTTGAGATATGTCTAGCCTTGTTACAAGAGTGACAAATGACTGGAGGCCTTATATTCCTCGGTGCATTAACATGAGTCACCATCTTACATTGTTTAGTTGAGTGACCATTATAGTTACATATCTTATATGTAACATTATGAGAGCTTCTTACATTTGATTGATTTTTATTTTTTTATTTATGAGTCTTGTTCTTTTGGCTTGTCTTGTAATTCATAGTTTTATGACCAAATTTATTGCATGAATAACAATAACCATTAAAAGGTCTTACCTCTGTACAGTTCCTTGCTATGTGTCCATGCTTGTTACATGCATAACAGGTGTGATCTATAGGCTTGTACTCATTCTTAGGTGGTTTAGTATGATCCTTGGTCTGACTTATAGTATCTTTAGTATCTGAGGTGCTTTCTAGTGCTTTCATTCTTGCTCACATGTTATCAATATGATTTTATGCTTCATTGTATCCAATGCAACTAGTATCTCCTTTGGCTCTTCTTGCATATAACTAAGATTCTATTAAATTAGAACTAGTGTGTAATTTATCAATGTGATTCTTAGCCTCTTTCAATTTAGATTTCAAGCTTTCCTTGTTGTTTCTAAGTTCTAAGATTTCCATGTTTCTTGCCTCAATTCTTCATTTAGTTGAAGGTTATCTTTGACTTGTTCATCATAGACTTCCTGATTGTTAGTCAGCTTATCATCAAACTCTTCAAGTTGTTCTTTTAAGGATTTATTTTCTTCATTCAACTTCCTTACCATTGTCTCTAGATCACTGGTAGAGCATTCTTTCAAATCTTTCCTTAGCCTTTTGATGACTAATTGAGCATCACTGAGTTTATCCCTTAGTACTTCAGTTTCTCTTTGAGAATTGTCCAAGTCTTCAAGAGCAGCTTCTTGATTTCTTTTCAGATGTTTCATTTCTACTTTGTCCATGATCTTGTCAAGTGGTTAAACTTCTTTGCTGAGGACTAGAGCTCTGATACCAATTTTTAGGAATGGGAACACTGAGATGGGGGGGGGGGGGAGGCGGGGGTGAATCAGTGTTCATTGTATTTTATCTTTTTACTTTAACTTTTAAATTGAACTTAAATGCTTAAGTACTAAAATGAACATTCACATAAACATGAAACATGAAATCAACACATAACACCAATATGGTTATGGGGAAACCAAAATAGGTAAAAACGCTAGTGGGAATTGACACCCACTAATATTTTGTACTAGTGTTTAGTGATCCCTTTTAGAAGATCCTTAACCCTGTTAGGAGCTTCTTTACAATGTATTAAGTACAGTAGACCTTGTTAAGAGTCAGACCCTGTTAGGAGTCTTTTACAATAGTCCCTATTAGGGGAGTGGATGCACTATCCTAGAGCTCACTACTCAAGTAGTGGAGGCTACAACTTTATGATCTCAGATACACACTATATTTGTTGCATGAACTGTCACTTTGACATTGCTTGTCAAATTAGTTCCCTTGATGCACTGATGCTTTAACTTCTTGCAAAGCTCTAATATATCTTATAGACTCTTCAGACACTTATGCTCTACTTGTCACAACTCTATATCAACTTCCATGCCAAATACAATGGGTGCATCTCATATTTATATGCGCATACAAAATAGACAACTAGGTCGGCCCTTTGACATATTACATACAATGCTTCCAAATGAATTATCTCAAGCATGTTCACAAACAAACATATACATATTTCAGAAATCTAAATACAATAGGTGACTAGCCTTTATATCAATAGAATATAACTGCAACTCAAAATGATAATAGTCGGCTAGTTACTCTATTCTTCATTGGCACTCACTAGCTGTGTAACTTCATTTGTCTATATCTTCCTCATACTTGCATATCTGATCATGTACTCATAGACTAAGCATGAATATAGTCTAACTAACTTAACTTCTAGGGAGCACACCATAAATCATCCGTACGCATGTGTGCTGATGCTCCGAGTTGTAGGAACTCTGTACATTGTCTAGTCTTCAACACTTAATCAATTTATGATCTTCTCATCAAGTGCGCTGACTCCAAACTATTATATGACTTTCTTTCCATAATGAAAACACTATATTAAGTCATGTGCATCAGTATAGCCAACTTGCCAATAAACTCTACCTGGGGCAAGAGTGTATCCCAACTCTGAGCATATTGTTTAGTTAGGCATCTTAGGAGATTGCCTAAGGATCTGTTTACTACCTAAGTCTACTCATCAGTTTGTGGGTGATAGGCAGAGCTGTAGGTTAGGTTAGTTCCTAGTTTGTTGAAGAGTGTCCTCTAAAAGTGGCCTTGAAACTTCACATCTCTTTCAGATACAATTTTTTGAGGAAGAACATGGATCCTAACTGTTAGATTAGGTGAAAAACTAATCTCCCAAGAACACCTGCATGCATAACCCTATCACATGGAAGAAGCAAAGAACAGAAAGCAAGAAAACTAAGGAGGCCAAAAAGCCAAAGATGTCATATGCACATTCAAAAGAACAATATTACAATATGATAATCTGATATGAAATACAAAGAGGTGAATCCTTATAAAAGGATACCAAAACCCTAAAGGTGAAAACCCTAAAGAATAATAAGATGCCTAAGTTTAACTTAAGTGTAGAGTATAATAGACTAATAATTAAATAAATTAATTATTAGCTATAATATGACAACTCTAACAGCCCCCCTTAAGTGTAACTTAGGGAGAAGCTAAACAACTAAGGACTGAAAGATGCATGAAAACAAAATGCATGAAAGAACTATGGGTCCCGGAAACTAGGCCTAATCAAGTACCCAAATATAAGAAATAAACAGATGAAGGAAACACAGCCTCCAATCTATGGAAAGTCCCAAAGAAAAGAATAAGAAAGAGCATGTATAGCATCTCTGAAGCATGAAGCTGTAAACACTATCAGAAGTAACTGTTGGAACCTCCGCTGAAGAAGTGCATGATCAGGTAGAGAAGACAAAGTCTAAAGAGCTGATCAATCAAAGAGGTGGCCTCCAAAAGTAGGAATGAATGAGGGTCTATATAGTAGATGATCCATCTCACTGAAATGCATAGGTGCCTAGCCATTGCATCCACCTAGTACATAGGAATAAAAATTGAATACATAGATCACTCAACTGAACCAAGGAAGTAATAGAACCAATAGGTGAACCCCCCCATAATGCTAAACAGGGAGAGGGGTGATAGGAACACTAAAATGAAATGCCAGAAACATCTACAAGAAGAAGAATCAGGAACACCAATAGTGCAAAAGAGGGTACAAATATAGGATAAAGGGCAGTTTTGAAGAAGAAGAATTGATCTTCTAGACACATAGCATGGGCTAATGTCATGGAAGGTACACTCACTTGACAAAGGTGGATGAGCACATAAGGAAAAACATCATAACCACCCATGACACTTTATAACTGAGTGCGAGTACAAACAAATACAAGGTGCTCAAAATCTCAGATATGTAGAAGCAGACACTTTATCTTAGTGTGTTTACAAAAAAAAAATGCTATAGAAGAGAAGCATACAATTCTCAGAAAGAAGAGTGAGCTTGAAGAACAAAAGAAGAGATCCCAGGACCTGTAGAACCCAAGTAATCTACCAGAGTGCGAAAGTGCAAAAATCAGAGGAGAAAGAACCTAGAGCAAAATCTAGATAAAAGACCCCTACCACTACAAAACTCACAGAACCAGCTTTTCGACAATATTTGGTTTGCCAAAAACAAAGTCTGGATGAGCAAGATATTGCTCTCAGAAGGCAAAAATGGACATCAGACTTTGACCAAAAAAAACACTATCAAAATAGTAGAGCCACAAAACCTAACCTCCATAATCTGAAAGATCTCAGAAAGAGCTTTCAGATGATATAAAGAAGTTTGAAAAAGACCTCCGTATGCTCCAGATAGAGCAAAAACAATGTCAAGGGGTCAAAAAGGCTCCAAAAAAAGTTTTAAGCCCCTGGGGCTAAAAAAAAGGCCTTGCCTAGTGCATGGCATGCGTAGGGGGCTAAGCCAAAGGGTGGCATGGCGGCGGGTGGTGGGAGGCACTGTGACAAGCGGTGGGTGGTGGGCGGCATGGTGGGCAGGCAGTGGACGGTGTGGAGGCCAGGTGGCGGTGACGCATTGGCAGCGCCCCTTTAAACCCTTAAATTTGCATGGAAAAATGAGTTTTTAAAAAAAAATTTCTCATTTTTCATGCCGTACGGCCCGAATGGGCTAGAAAATTCACCCAAAAGCCTCGGAGGGCAAAAAATGCAAAATTTATATAATTTTTTACTCTCAGGCCTTCTAAGCACAATGGTGGCATCCATTTTTGCTCAAAATGCTCCAAAATTATTATTTTTTCTTTTTTGTAGGCAAAAGAAAAATAAAAAATAACATCCTAAGGAGAATACCAGAACTGAAAAAACTTGCTTCAAAAACACCAAAATAGGTAGCAGTAGGGAGGCTCTGATACCATGTTAGATTAGGTGAAAAACTAATCTCCCAAGAACACCTACATGCATAACCCTGTCACATGGAAGAAGCAAAGAATAGAAAGCAAGAAAACTAAGGAGGCCAAAAAGCTAGAGACATCATATGCACATTTAAATAAACAATATTACAATATGATAATCTGATATGAAATACAAAGAGGTGAATCTTTATAAAAGGATACCGAAACCCTAAAGGTGAAAACCCTAAAGAATAATAAGATGCCTAAGTTTAACTTAAGTGTAGAGTATAATAGACTAATAATTAAATAAATTAATTATTAGCTATAATATGACAACTCTAACACCCCCCCTTAAGTGTAACTTAGGGAGAAGCTAAACAACTAAGGACTAAAAGATGCATGAAAACAAAATGCATAAAAGAACTATGGGTCCCAACAACTAGGCCTAATCAAGTACCCAAATACAAGAAATAAACTAGATGGAGGAAACAAAGCCTCCAATCTATGGAAAGTCCCAAAGAAAGGAACAAGAAAGAGCATGTATAGCATCTCCAAAGCATGAAGCTCTAAAATTATCAGAAGTAATTGCTGGAACCTCTGCTGAAGAAGTGCATGATCAGGTAGAGAAGACAAAGTCTGAAGAGCTGATCAATCAAAGAGGTGGCCTCCAAAAGTAGGAATGAATGAGTGTCTATATAGTAGATGATCCATCTCCCCGAAATGCATAGGTGCCTAGCCATTGCATCCACCTAGTACATAGGAACAAAAATTGAATACATAGCTCACTCAACCGAACCAAGGAAGCAATTGAACCAATAGGTGAACCCCCCCATAATGCTAAATAGGGAGAGGGGTGATAGGAACACTGAAATGAAATGCCAGAAACATCTGCAAGAAGAAGAATCAAGAACACCAACAGTGCAAAAGAGGGTACAAACATAGGATAAAGGGCAATTTTGAAGAAGAAGAATTGATCTTCTAGACACACAGCATGGGCTAATGTTATGGAAGGTACACTCACTTGACAAAGGTGGATGAGAACATAAGGCAAAACATCATAACCACCCATGACACTTTATAACTGAGTGCGACTACAAACAAACACAAGGTGCTCAAAATCCCAAATATGTAGAAGTAGACACTTTATCTTAGTGTGTTTATAGAAAAAAAATGCTATAGAAGAGAAGCATACAATGCTCAGAAAGAAGAGTGAGCCTGTAGAACAAAAGAAGAGATCCCAGGACCTATAGAACCTAAGTAATCTGCCAGAGTGTGAAAGTACAGAAATCAGAGGAGAAAGAACCTAGAGCAGAATCTAGAGAAAAGACCCCTACCACTACAAAACTCACAGAACTAGCTTTTCGATGATATCTGGTTTGCCAAAAACAAAGTTTGGATGAGCAAGATATTTCTCTTAGAAGGCAAAAATAGATATTAGACTTTGATAGCCAAAACCTAACCTCCATAATTAGAAAGATCTCGGAAAGAGCTTTTCGACGATATAAAGAAGTCCGAAAAAGACCTCCGTATGCTCCAGATAGAGCAAAAACAACGTCAAGGGGTCAGAAAGGCTCCAAAAAATGTTTTAAGCCCTTGGGGCTAAAAAAAAAGGCCCTAGCTGGTGCATGGCACGCATAGGGGGCTAAGCCGAAGGGTGGCGTGGCAGCGGGCAGTGGGTGGCATTGTGACAAGCGGCGGGTGGTGGGCGGCACGGTGGGCGGACGGTGGGTGGCGCTGAGGCCGGGTGGTGGTGGTGCGTTGGTGGCACCCCATTAAACCCCTAAATTTGCATGGAAAAATGAGTTTTTAAATTTTTTTTTCTTATTTTTCATGCCGTACAGCCCGAATGGGCTAGAAAATTCACCCAGAAGCCCCGGAGGCCAAAAAATTACAAAATTTGTATGATTTTTTACTCTCTCGGGCCTTCTGAGCACAATGGTGGCATCCATTTTTGCTCAAAATGCTCCAAAATTATTATTTTTTCTTTTTTGTAGGCAAAAAAGAAATAAAAAATAACATCTTGCAGAGAATACTAGAACTGAAAAAACTTGCTTCAAAAACACCAAAATAGGTAGCAATAGGGAGGCTCTGATACCATGTTAGATTAGGTGAAAAACTAATCTCCCAAGAACACCTGCATGCATAACCCTGTCACATGGAAGAAGCAAAGAATAGAAAGCAAGAAAACTAAGGAGGCCAAAAAGCTAGAGACATCATATGCACATTCAAATGAACAATATTACAATATGATAATCTGATATGAAATACAAAGAGGTGAATCCTTATATAAGGATACCGAAACCCTAAAGGTGAAAATCCTAAAGAATAATAAGATGCCTAAGTTTAACTTAAGTGTAGAGTATAATAGACTAATAATTAAATAAATTAATTATTAGCTATAATATGACAACTCTAACACTAACTACCTCTTTAAAGAAAATATGTGCAATATGAGAAGCATCATTTGTGCTTTTACATGGTATAAAATGGACCATTTTACTAAACCTATCCACTATCACAAAAACACTATCAAAACCTTGTTCTATTCTAGGCAGCCCCATTACAAAATCTATTGAGATTGACTCCCATGGTCTAGAAGGAATTGGTAAGGGTTGATATAACCCTTGATTTTTTGACACACCTTTAGCTTGCTGACAGATGGTACAGGTCTCTATGAACTTTTTAACATCATTGTTTATCTTTGGCCAAAATTAACTCCTCCTTACCATGCCTATTGTCTTGTCGATGCCAAAGTGTCCTCCTAGGCCACCATAGTGCTTCTCCTTTATTATATTTGTCCTCATTGAACATTTGGGAATGCATAGTTGAGATCCTTTGAATAGGAGTCCATTATGAATCAAGTATTCATAAAAATTAGTATGGTATCTTCCGACCATCTTTGTGCAAACTTGAAAAATTTCTAGAAAATCAAGATCGTCAGGGTATAGATGTTTTAGGGAATCAATTCCCACACTTTGAAGTTGTATTTATTCAACAAGACCAACCCTCTTGCTAAGGGCATCTGCAACTTTTTTTGCTACACCCTTCGTATGCTTGATGTTGAAGGTGTATGCCTGCAGCTGTTCCACCCATTTAAGATGTCTAACAGAGAGCTTTTCCTGTAAATTGAGAAAACTTAATGCATGATTGTCAGTGTATACCAAAAATTCTTTTGGGATTAGATAGTGCCTCCATTTCTTGAGGGCTTGGACCATGACATATAGTTCTACGTCATAGGTTGAGTATTTTCTTTTGGCCTCATTTAGTGTCTCAAAGAAAAAGGCAACTTCCTTACATTCCTGACTTAGGACTGCACCTATGGCTAAGTTACTTGCATCTATCTCCATAGTGAAGACCTTGTTGAAATCAGGTAGAACCAAGATAGGGTATTTGGAAACTCTATTTTTCAAGTATTGAAATGCATCATTTGCTTCCATTGTCCAATAAAACTTATTCTTTCTTCCTCCTTTAATGGTGTCAAGCATTGGTGCACACACATGACTGAAGATTTTGATAAACTTCCTATAGAAGGTGGAAAGTCCATGGAAGCTTCTTACATCACCTTGGTTCTTTAGTGGAGGCCAATTGATGAATGCTTCTACCTTCTTAGGGTCCATCTTGAGGGTACCTTGTGAGATCACAAATCCTAGGAACACAAGTTCCTCGTTCATAAACATGCACTTTTCCAAATTGATCACCAACTTGTGCTGATGAAGTCTTCTTAGTACCTGTTCCACATGATCAAGATGCTCCTCCTTGCTATGACTAAATATTAGTATGTCATCAAGGTAAATAACAACAAACTTTTTAATAAAATCATTGAATATCTCATTCATAAGCCTCATAAAAGTACTATGGGCATTGCTTAACCCAAAAGGCATTACTAACCATTCAAACAAACCTTCAGTAGTCTTGAATGTTGTATTCCATTCATCTCCTGGCTTGATCCTGATCTGATGGTATCCAAACTTTAAGTTTATCTTGGTGAAGTAGCAAACACCTCCTAGTTGATCCAATAGATCCTCAATTCTGGGCATGGGGAATCTATATCTTATAGTGATCTTGTTTAGGGCTCTACTTTTAGTACACAACCTCCATTTTCCATCCTTTTTAGGTGCCAAGACTGATAGCACAACACATGGATTGAGACTTTTTTGTTTAAGTCCTTTTTCCAATAGTTCATTGACCTATTTTGCAATCTTTGCATGCTGTAATGGTGTCATCTTGTATGGGGCCTTGTCAGGCAAGGATGAACCAGGTATCAAGTCAATTTGGTGACTAATATCCCTTAAGGGAGGGAGGCTTGTGGGTAGGTCACTAGTAGTGACATCTCTATATTTTTCAAGTAGTTCCTTAGCTTCCTTTGGTATAGGATCATTTTGATCAGACCTTATGTTGTCCTTGGGTTTAGAGACTAGAACAAAAGCTTCAGTATCAGGTTCCTTTAATGTTTTTAATATCTCTTTCTCACCCATGATGATGACAGTAGGTTCTTTTTCAGATTTTTTATTAGGCAGGGGCTTCGTGGTAAAATTTTTTCCATCCTTGGTGATGGAGTAGGTGTTCTTCCTACAATGGTGTATGGCATCTACATCAAATTACCAAGGCCTACCTAGAAGGATGTGTGAAGCATCCATTTCAACAACATCACAAAGAACTTTATCTTTAAAGTCTGCAATTGAAAACTCTATCCATGCTTGTTCTATTACTAGAGTTTGTTGGTCCTTTGTTAACCAAGAAACATAATAGGGAAAAGGGTGTGGTTTCTTAGGAAGGTTTAACTTTTGAACCATTTCACTAGATACTAGATTTTCAGTTGAAGTAGAATCTATGAGCAAGTTACATACCGTCCCATGGCATTTGATCTTTGTTCTGAAGAGGTTTTTCCTTTGTGGAGGCTCTTGGTTTTGTGGCACTTGGAGAAAGACTTGTCTCATCATCAAATACTCCTTCCTCTGGTTCTAAGTCCCTTGTATCTGCATTGTCTTCTTGTTTGTCTTCTTGAATGAGTTGTGCTCTCCTCTCACCTTGATTGTTGTTATTCCTCTTTTCAAGGCACCTTCTTTCATGATGTCCTAACTGATTGTAGTAGTAGCATTTGAGAGGTCCATTTCCTCTCCCTGAATTTGTTCTCCCTCTATTGAAGGGTCTCCTTCCTCTATAGTTCCCTCTTGAGTTTGAATCATTTTTTTCCTTGTCTCCTTGGTCAGGGGTTCTATTGCTGCTACCACCATTTTGTCCTTTATTCCAAGAGGATCCTCTTCCTCTAAAGTTCTTCCCACTATCATTGGTCTTTCCCTTACCAAACTCCTCCTTTCTTTTCCATTTCTCCTCTAACTTTAGTACCATTTGATAACACTTGTTGACTATGGTAGGGCAGTGTAGGCTAAGTTCCTCTTGAATGGACACTTTCAGACCATTCATGTATCTTGCTAATTTTTTTTTTTATTATCTTCTGCCACATTTGTCTTCATACATAATCTTAGGAACTCCTCGGTGTATGAACCTACATCCATGTCTTTTTTCTTTAGACTTTGCTTCCTCCTATGGAGTTGTACCCCATAATCTTTAGGTACATATATCTCTTTGATTAGGGCTATCATCTTGTTCCATGAATTTATCATGCTCTTCCCATTCTTCACCCTCTCTATTTGGATGAAGTTCCACCAAGTTAGGGCTGCTCCCTTCAACTTGGATCTTGTCACCTTTACCCTCTGCTTCTCAAGGATGTCCTCACATTCAAAGAATGTTGTCAAGGCCTCTATCCAATCCAAGGCAAATCTGCATTCATCTTACCATTGAAGACCAGTAAGTCTATCTTTTCCTCCATGGTTCTTCTCCCCATGGATTTTAAGGCATCAATGAGAGGCCTTTGGTTTGTAGGGAAGTATTGATCAGGAGTGTCTTCCTCCTCTTCACTCCCTTGTTCATTTTTAGACCCATCTTCTTTATCCTTGTCTAATTTATTCTCAAGTTCTTGGAGCCTCTTAGTTATGGCTATGTTTGCTTCCCTTTGCTCTCTCACCATATTTTCCAATTCACTATTTGTGACCCTTGCAGGGATCTCTTCATCTTTAGGAGCAGACATAGCTTTGATACCACTTGATGCAAAGTGGGTAGTAGGAAGCTTGGAATAGTGAATGATGGTTAAGGGAGTGAACCCTTATGCACCCAAATTATAGAGTGAAGTGCCTACACTTATCACAAGTGTAGAAAGGACAAGGTTTAAGGTTATCACAACCTTGAAATCACCACATAAACCTAATCACTAGGTTCTACCAAGTCAAAAACACTAATAACCAAGATTGGCCACAAAGTACTATTCACTCAATTTAGGAATTATCCCCATGAAATGACTAACAGGACCAGGGGTGACCTATGCTCATGGATCTGGCCTATTTAGGTTCAATTCAAATAGTTCCAATGGTTCTTTCACTTAAAAGCAACCCATACGACCTAGTTGCTTCACAAATTCAAGACTAGGCTTGTAGCCCTTCCTAGGAGAGTTTTTTTATCATAGACCAAAATACTTCCATACAGGGCTTTGAAAAATTTGGAGATTTTGATACCCTTTTGGACTTTAGGGATCATATCTAAGCACCAAGGTGTGAAGTTAAATGGAGAATAAGGAAACACCTAATCAAGGCAGGGCTAATAGGCTTAATTAGGTCTGCAATTGCACTACAAGTGCTCTTTCCTCCAAACCAATGCCAAATAAAATTATGGGAACATGTGAGAGCATAAATAAGGACTCTAAATCCAGATTTTTAGGTCTTGGAGAATCTCCAATAAAGAATTATGTTGACTGTACTCAGTCGCTTGTAGGTGCACACATAGGGATGTACACCTAGGGCCTCATGGAAAATTCACTTCATTGCAAGTCTCCACTTCTAACATAGATAATATGAAAGCACATGAAAAAAACTTGAATTCAACCAAGGGGCATCAAATTCCCATGGTGGAATTGGTCAAAACACTCAAGCCCTATTAAAAAACCCTAGTTTTAGGCCTTCAATCTAGACAATCCAACAAAAACCTTGATAACTCCCAAACTAGGATTGATCAAAACATGAAATAAATTGCATATGAAAGTAGATTCTAAGAGAAAAATTTTGGCTTTAGATATTCATGCCCTTCTGATCATACCAGTCTATACACTCCAGTTTTCTTCGGGATTTGCAGAGAAATGGTTATGTTTTTATTGATTCAAATTACTAAATTACATATCCTTTACTTCCACCCACCTAATAGGGCTTATGAAGGCCTCCCCCATTAGTTTCAACTGAATTTGAAACTATATGACTGTTGGGGGGCTTTTTTACAACTTTTGGCAAAAGTTGTCAAAGTTGCTAAGCAACTTTTATAGCTTTTTAGCACTTTTTGCATTCTAGGTGACCAAGATTGGTCCATACCTAAATCTAATGATCCAACATTGATCCAAACCATTAAAGCATGAAAATAAAAAAATTCTAAGATTCTAGACCCTTTGAACATGTTTGACCATAGTTGACCAAAGGCTTATACTTGTGCCAAACCTGGAACTAGGTCTAACAATTTGGTCTAGATGCCTAAATGATAGATCTAACCTAATATAGATGTTCCTAGGACTTTGATGAATCATCATTTATTTTGGGTGCTCCTGCACCAAAACCCTAGGTGAGTGTGACCAATCATATTTGAGGTTGGGTATGGTTTTCATTTTTAGGGGGATGGAGTGGAATTTGGTAGGTTAATTTCTCACTCTCCAATTTTGGAGACTTCTAGTGGACTTAGCAGGTTTGGTGGACTTAACAAGGAGGAAAGGCTTGTAGAAAAAGGGAGGTCTTCTCAAACCTCTTTTCCTTAGCTTGGAGTGAGGTTGGTGGTTTTTGACATGGAAGACTCTTGTTTTTGTTGAATTTAATATGCAGATTTTTATTGTTATGTATTTGTGAAGTTTTGTAAAGCTTCAAGCTTGTTTTCATGGCTTCCTTGTTATGTCTATTTGCTTATTTTTCTTTTAATGTTTGTATTTTTGGGGTGTGCAAGACCAAAATCACCCTTGGGAGGGAAGAGGGCCTTGATGGGTGAATGGATTGATTTGGGAATGTCCATCTAGTGTACAGTCCTTCCTCAAGGAGTAAGGGGATGAGGCATGGATGTATGGGCTCCATGTTGCCATTCTTGTTTTGTTCTATTTTGGGGGTCATAAGGGATTTTATTTTGTGGAAGGAAATGGAAGGGTTGATATTTGTTATTTTTCCTTGTGAAGGAAATGGATTTGGATTAATGGCCTTGTTGAAGACATGGTTATTATTTTGAATGGCTTCTCCTATTTGGGTATTTTCCACCTTCACCCTTTTTATGGGTCCAAGGTGACCCATTGTGTGTATATCCATGGGATGATAATTTTATGTGTTTAAATGCTTGTTGATTTTTATGTGTATGTGAAATTAAGTATGATTGTAACCCTCATCCATATTTGTTTCCCCATGCTTGGGGGTGGCCATGTAATGGCCTAGGTTGGGAGGTGAGCCTCCATGATCTTTTGGTTTCTTTTTTTGCAGATTTTTTAAAGGAAAAGCTTGCTAGTTTTTATGGAGAATATGGAGAGTTTGACTTGCTCCAATGTGAGATTTAATTTTACGTATGGCTTTAATTCCTTGCGTAAAAATTTTGAACAAAAGGCCATGTAAATGCCTTTAGCATGTGTAATGCTTGTAAGAATATTGTATTTTGATTCATAATATTCCTACTATTATCTCTTTGTATATTGAAGAAGGAAAATGTAATGTTAGTGCATTATTTATACTTAAAAGAAAATATTAATTTTTCTATTTTATTGTTCTATATGTGAGAAAATGAAGAAAAAAATTCATTATTCCTTGTATGCAAATTTTCCTTTGAGTTCCTTTCAAATTTTTATTTTTTTTAAAAATGTAGTAAATTTAATATTGCCTTGTGAAGAAAAGATTTACTTTTAAATATGTGTATGGTTTCAAAAGTTATATATCATTTGTATACATCCATATATATATATATATATATATATATATATATATATATATATATATATATATATATATATATATATATATATATATATATATGGGTACGTGCAAGATCATGAGGGGCCAAACTATGCCCTTAAGTGGCAATGAAAAATCAACAAATCAGGGTTAGTCAACTTGACGTGAAAATTTCAACTAGCTATGAACCTAATATCAAAAAGTTGTAAGAATAGAATATATATAAAATTGAATGTAGTTTCTAAACTACTAGGCCTTTTTTGAGAAAAAGTTAGTATGATTGGTGAAAAGTATAGATTTCAATGCAGCAGTACAAAAATTTCAAGAAAACAATAAGAAGTAGGTGTATGTCTGACCACCTTAATCATAATCAAATGAGAATATTTTATTATAAGATTTTATATATAAGTAGTAGACTCATGCCCATATGTGACGCATATTTTTTTGTAATTTTATTCCAAAAAAATAATTAACTATAAATTTTTTGCTACAACATTTTTAGAATAAAAAAACTCCCGTGTCTGACCACCTTAACTCATTCAAAAGTTTACAAAATTCAAATTTTATTTATTTTTCCTTATAGTAGGTGAAGCATAGAATGTGATGCATTTTTTGGATTTCAAAAATGTTATACCATTTGAAAGTTATAGTCATTTTTTAATCAGTATATAAACCAACACTTTAGAGGTAGCTCAATTAGAAAATAATTAATAATTACTTACCGAATTCAAAATTTGACAGCAATTATATCGATAGAAAGCTGATAATCTCCTTAAGATACCCTTTTTGTTTTATCAAATTTGGGTGAAAAAAAATTCGTCAGCTACATTGTTAAAGTTTTGAACTGACATTACCACTTTTTGGCCCCTCATGATCTTGCACATACCCATATATATATATATATATATATATATATATATATATATATATATATATATATATATATATATATATATATATATATATATATATATATAAACACACACACACACACATACACACACTAGGGATATATACATAGATGTAGATAAAGTTAGAATAATGTTCTTATTTTGCTACTTAAAAAGAAATAAATTTTGTAGTTTTCTTATGCTAAAAAAAAATGAACTTTTTTCAAGCATGTATATACATCATTATAAGAATATATATTCACGTGTGTATACACACACACACACATATACATATATATGTTACCATATATAAATGTATATATATCATCATATATATACACATGAGCATATACATTCTGTATATAGATAAGTAGTCATGCTTTCATTTTTCTCTATTCCAAGTATAAAGATGTAAATTCATAAGTATATATATATATATATATATATATATATATATATATATATATATATATAGATATGTATATATAGATATGTATATATATATATGTATATATATATATGTATATATATATATGTATATATATATATGTATATATATATATGTATATATATATATATATATATATATATATATATATATATATATATTTATATATAGATATGTATATATAGATATGTATATATAGATATGTATATATATATGTGTGTCTATATATATATATATATATGTATGTATGTATGTATGTATGTATGTATGTATATAAAATATTTTTAATATAATAATATATTTATATAAATATATAAATTTAAATTTTCACATTTAACTTTTATACCTATGTGAGAAAAATATAATATATATAATAATATATAATATGTATATCATATTATATATACCACATATTTCATTTTAACCAAACTTTATTAATAACATCATTCTCTTTCATACTTTATTATAAAATAATTATATTTAAAAAAAAACTTTGTGTGTTTTATTTTCTCTTCCCTCGGCATCTAACCTTTCCTCGTGCACTTTATATGGGGCTGTGGTGGCAGCTCTGCCACCACAGCACCCACGGTGGTGGGTAGTTTTGCCACCACAGTTCCCTTTGCGGGGGTTGTGGTGGGAGGTGTAGCCACCGCAGTCCCCAATGGTGGGGGTTGTGGGGGAAGTGCCCCACCCGCACACTGGGTTGGAGAGAGGGATTCGGCTACCCTCCCCCAAAATTATATAAATTTTCCACCATGTTTTATATTTTTAAAAAAACTATTAACTTTGCAATAAAGTTTTCATAAAATGCTGCATACATAATGAAATAAAATTTATAAAGACTGCATACATATAAAAAAATGTTTTTACCAGTGACTTAAAAAGAAAAGTAATACTTGTAGTATATATAAATGAAATATTTACTAGCATAATACACTAGTAAATATTAAATAAAATTTCATCAGATTGGAGAGAATAAATTTATGAAACAGAGGATAAAATATATAAAATCAACATAAAATAAAAGTAATATATTCACTGCCATAGATGTTGGTGAATGCCATATTAATTATTAACAAGCTATGATAAATATATATATATAAACAGAGAAGAATCCATTGTTTTAAAACAATGGCTAGTTTGCATAACAGAGAGAAAATATTGAAACCCTAGATAGAAAATAAATCTTTGTGTCTAAACAGAGAAGGTTAATAAAAAAGAAATAACAGAGATTAATCTGAAAACATAAAATTAAAAATACAATATTGTAGCCTAGATTTAATGTAAAGCTCGTAACTAATCATTTTTATACCTTGGTGAAAGTGATGCCATGGTTGAGACTGGAAATCTGATCTTTCCTCCATTGTTGTTGACTCTTTCTTTGCATATATACACAAGTATATGTGGGAGTATATACACACGTGTGTGTGTGTAGACGCCCTTGTATACTTGTGTGTATACTTCCCCTTTAATCTTTCTTCAACCTTGCTGATGGCCGAACCTGCAAACCCAAAATAGAGAAATTAGGGTTTGGGCCATGTTTTATTTTTGGGCCAAACTCTAATTTTGAAATTAGGGTTAGGGTTGGCCTTGGAGCCAAAGTGAATTTTAAATTTTAGTTTTGAAAATTGTATTTAAATTCTGGTTGTTATTTTAAATTATGGTATCAGCATTTAATGTTGTTGACTTCTTCCTTCAATTTTGAAATTTTGATTTTAAAAATATTATTTTAATTTAGGTTTTTGAATCCCAAGATTCCTTTATTGAGTTTTTAAAACATTTGCCCATTAAGTGGTTATTTTGATTTATTTTTAACTTTAAAATGTTGGATATTTATTTATGGGTCTTTTTAATATTTAATTATTATTTTGGGATTTGAGATCTTTGATTTTTGATTTATTATATTTTGATATTATTTGAACTTTATTAATGTTTTGTTTAAGTTTGAGGAAATTAATTGATTATTATTTTATTTTAATGACCCTTGCTATTTTCTATAAATATTTGCATTATTAGGGGGATAAACAATTTTATAAATCCTAGGAGGGACCTAGGTGAATTATTTCACCCTAATAATAATAATATTTTGATTTAGTTATTAAAATTTTGTTTTAAATGTTTAAATCCCTTTGTTGGATAATATTAATGTTTATTGAACATTAAATAAATTATTTTTAAATTGGGGGATATATTAATTTTATTTCTATTAATCAAACATTATTATATTTTAATTATTAATAGTTGATAACCCTAGTATTGCGTTCGGGTTAAATTCATGATTACATTATCCCTTTTCAACCCATTAAATTAAATCCTGCATTTGACCTAAATGCTTACCTGGTATCCGTTAAGGGGCCATTAGGGTTACGATTGAATTTGTTGATTTGATTCATCTGCAATTAAAACCCTAGGTTTTGATGACCTAGTTGTAGACCTTGTTATATTATCTTAATTTGGATTATTGTCATGGGTCAATTCCCTTTTATATTTTCATGCTAAACCTAGTTAGGGTTTCCTTTGGCTAATGAAGCCTGATGAACAAGGGATGTTGGCAAGCCAGTGCAAGCCATGATCCCCCTTGTGAGTGGATATGTGTTGGTAGACACATTTCATTTTTATTTGAGTGCACCTTAGTGTGTAACCTTGTTGGTGTTTTGTGCTTTTAAAAAAATTTTGTTGTGTGTGTTTTACCCTAATTTTCGGACATGATACGTAGTCAAAGGGGGAGTACTAGAGTATTACAAGTACTATTTTTTTAATGTGAAGAAAAGTCATGAAAAAGTTTTTTTTCCACTAATTTCAAAGGGGGAGATTGTTTATCTCCAAGTCATGTTGTATATTAGTATCAAATACTTAGTCATTATCAAGGTAGAGTTGGTCGATCATCACTGCGACCGAGCCATCCTGCTCAGGCCGAGCAAGGTATTTGACTTGTGTAATATCATATATGGACCCAGAAGTAGTTACTATCAATAATGCTAGTAGTATAAATGTCGAGTTAGATAAAATAGTTAGTGCCGAGTAACAATATATGGATAATAGTTTTGATTGAGAACCAGAGAGTTCATATGCCGAGTAAGCCAGTTTTGGTATATGTGTTTGGAATGGCACAAACACTTAAGTAAACTGTTTTGGCCAACTTCTATGTATTATTTAATGATCATTGAGACAATTAAAAATTTGATTATGTGTTATGATTTTGATCATTAATCCCTATGCAAGCATTGTAACGAATTAAAAAAAAGGAAATGTATAAGCAAAAAAGTGATGAATCTAGATCATTAATCTTGATCTAGAAGTTTGATCAGTTGTCTATTTAAGGTGACATGAAAACCCTAATATACAGTATTGGATGATCTCACATGTATGCGCAAGAAGCGGTGTTTTGGATATTAGAAGCATAGATTAGGCATAGTGACCGAGTAGAGCAGTGAAGGACATAACAAAACTATATCAGATTTTGAGATCAGATAAGAATTAGAAAGAGGCGATATGTTATCATCATTTGAAGTGAAAATTGAAGGATTAGGTACTGATACATTCTAGCAAGTGAATTGGGGTAAATCTCTTAACAGAGTGGTCCTAACAGACCTTTGTAATTCTCCTAACAAAGTGCTTACTTTGTTGTAATTTTAAATCCTTTAATCAAGGAAGATTGTATAAGTCTATAAGCTCTTAGAAGGGAAGACCCCTCACAGGGTAGAACACTAGAAGTGATAAATATTTTTTAGCCCTAACAAGCACACTTTATTGTTGTAGTAGTGAAGATTTGTGGGTGTGATCCCCACCCTAGTTTTACCTTTAAAGTGTTTTTGGGTTACCAAATCTTTTTTTTTTATGTGTTTTATTTTCATGTATGTGATTAGTAGTTAGATCTATTATAGAATTGAAGTTAATATTTATGTCATCTATGATATACATTTTGAATTTTTTTCATGAGAGTAAAATTTTTATAGATCTCGATTCACCCCCCCGCCCTTAGTATCTTGCTTTCCCAATAAGACTTCAAACAATTGTATCATGTGAAGAATATTTTAAATATATTATAAATAATTATTCAAACCCATGTAATCCTATAAGGCCTTGTATTAAATAAAAGGATATATTGTATGCATCCATGCTTTTGGTAATGGTATCTTTAGGAAAATATTGGAAAAGGAAATCGAGTTGTAATGTTCTTAATAGAACATTTGAGTTATGTACGGAAAATGTAATTATTAAAGGATCTTGAATTCAATTAGTTGAGGTTATTTTATTTTGTAAAAGAAAGAAGAAAAACCAATATTTTTTATAGAACTCTCTCTCTCTCTCTCCCTCTCTCTACTTTCTCTTGTAAAGTTAAATGAATCAAAGGATTTCTATTTTTAGTTCATGTTTAATATTAATGCATTGAAAAATATGTTTAATATGGATGAAAATAAATAAACCTGTAGGGGAACCTGTTAGGACTTAAATACTTAGTTAAATTTAGTAAGTTATATATAAAAAAATGCACATTTCTCTTGTTTTCATTTTGTCATTTCGGGTTCCCTAGTAGGGCATGACAAAATGTCCTCCATAAGGCTCATCATGTAAGGCATGTAATATTTCATAATTCTCTTCCTCCCTTTCACATCTCCTCATTACTTAATCTATCCCTATATAAAACATGCAATCTACAATCAAAGAGAAGTTAAAACTCTTTTCAACCAACAATATTTTCTCCTTTGGTGAGAAATGAGAAGTCCTTCCCGCAACTAAGTAATTAGCTATATCTGCATACCGTGGATGGATAACTTAGATTACAAATAAATATTCATCAGGGAATGAATCTTCTATATGTGCATAATTATCATGCCTTTTCAATCTAGATAAGAAATCAGCAACCACATTGGCTTTACTTGGTTTATTCATAATGGTAATGTCAAATTCATGCATCAACAACAACCACCTGGCTAATCTTCATGTGATAGAACTCTTATTCATGAGTTACTTGATTTCTGCATGAACAATATGGACAAATATCTTTTAACCTAAAATGTAATGTCTAAATTTGTTAAGTTCAAAAATAATTGCCAGCATTTCCTTCTCTATCAAAGTATAGCTGAATTCATCTCCCTGTAGTTTTTACTAACATAGTAGATGGCATGTTTAGTTGACCCATCTTTCTATCCCAAAAAAACACCAACAACATGATTTGATGAATCTGTGTGAATGTGGAATAGAAGTGACCAATCTAGCCCTTTTAAAACATGTTCTTGTGTGAAGGTTGTCTTAAGTCTAAGAAATGCCTTCTCTCATTATTTTGTCCATTCAAACTTCACATATTTCTTCAATAGGACATATAAAGGTACTGCTATTTGACTGAAATCCTTAATGAATCTCTTGTAGTATCCAACATGACCTCGAAAACTCTTGGGTTCCTTTTGTTTAGAAGGAAAGGGTAAACTAGAGATAACTTCAATCTTAGGAGGATCCACTTCTATTCCTGCAGTAGAGATATAATGTCTGAGCACTATTCTCTCCTGCATCATTATGAAACACTTCTAACAATTAAGTGAAATATTTTGATCTTTGCACCTCTGGAGTACTTTCTCCAATTTATCCTTAGCTTCTTCAAAATTTTCACCATACATAGTGAAGTCATCCATATAAATTTCCATGAAATCATATGAGATGTCAGAGAAGATACTAATCATGGCTCTTTGGAAGGTTGCAGGAGAATTACAAAGGCCAAAGGGAAGCACTGAATAAGGAAATGTTCCCCAAGAATAGGTGAAGGTGGTATTATCCTAAGGAGCAGTCCTAATTTGATTATAACTAGTAAAATCATCAAGCTAAGAGAAGTATGTTTTACCTGATAGGTTATCCAGCACTTGATCAATAAAAGGAAGAGGAAAATGATCTTTCTTTGTTACATAATTAAGCTCCCTATAATCTATGCACACTCTCTACTCACCCCCTTTCTTAGGCACAATAACCAATGGGGAGACCCACTGACTATCTAAAATTGGGTAGATAAACCCTACATTCAACAACTTTTGTAGCTCCTCTTTTACTATCTCTCTGAGAGCTAGGTTAACTCTTCTTTGGGCCTACCTGAAAGGCTTTAATTCATTATCGATGAATTTTCAACATGTACATAATTTAGGATCCAACCCTTTCATGTCACTAAAGTCCCAAGAAAAATCCTCCTTGTGGTTAGTGAAGATCAAAATTATGGAGTCCCACTGGTTAGTAGTAAGAATGTTATTGACATTCAAATATTTTCCTGTAGAAATCTCTACTTGTGAGGTTAACTCCAATATGGACACATTAGAAAAAATGGGAATCCTTATCTCATGAGGTAATAAGGTATGAAAGCAATATGTTGCTGCAAGAAAGTGTGTAGAAGTAGAAGAGGGAAGAATAGTTTGCAGTGAACATGGAATTTCTCCACATAGAGGATATTCAATACCATAATTATTTTGGATGACATTTTCAAAAACCATTTCCTCATCTTCCTGCTCAATAAAAGGTCCCTTTATAATCATCATTAGGTTCACCATAGAATTAACTTACTCTTCAACATCTTCCCCCAAATCAGGCCAAAATACTTGCTCATTCTCAAGTTGAGGTTGGGCTGGAGCATAGAGAGTGAGCTTTTTGGTTCTATAACCATTAGAGATGGTCTTTTTTCCAAACCTACAACCCATATAGGCATCTACAGTTTCCAACCAAGGTCTTCCTACTATGACTAGATACCATCCTACTGTTGTTTTTGGAGACAAAACCATGAAATATGTAGGGTATTCCCATGAATCCAAGGTGACTACAAGGTCTTTTATAACTCCATTAGTTTTGATAGTGGAACTGTCAACAAGCTATAAGACAATAGGTGTAGATCTTAAGTCTGAGATACTTAATTGCACCATAAGGTATTTGTTCATCACATTTATGGCAGCACCAAGTGTTGGAAACTTGGCTATACTAATGTATATGACTTATTATACTATTGTCATTATGAAAACAAATTCATATAGTAGTTTGGAGTCAACACACTTGACGGGAAGATAAAAAATCAGCTAAGTGTTAAAGACTAGACAATGTACAAAGTTCTTGAAGCTTAGAGCATCAGCACACATGCGTATGACAAAGTTATGGTATGCACCCTATAAGATAAGCTAGTTAAAATATATTCATGCTTAGTCTATGAGCGCATGATCAGATATGCAAGTATGAGAAAGATACAGACAGTTGAAGTTACAAAGCCAGTGTGTGCCAGAGAAGAACATAGTAAGCAGCCGACTGTTAGCATTTTGAGTTGTGCTTATATTCTAATGATGTAAAGGCTATGCACCTATTGTAATTAGGTTCTTGACATGTATATATATTTTTTTGTAAACACGCTTGAGCCAATTCAATTTGAAGCATTGTATGTAATAGGTTTAAGGCCAACCTAGTTATTTATTTTGTATGCGCATATAAATATGAGATGAGCCCATTGTAATTGGTAGTGAAGTTGATAGAGAGTTGTGATAAGAAAAGTAGAAGTGTGTGAAGAGACTATAAGATGTAGTAGAGGTTTGCAAGAGCTCAAAACATTAGTGCATCAAAGGAACTGATCTAACAAGCAGTGTCATAGTGACAATTCATCTAGCAGATATAATGTGTATATGAGATCAAAAGGTTGTAGCCTTCACCACTTGAGCAGTGAGCTCTAGGATAGTGCGTCCACTCCCCTAACATGGACTATTGTAAAAGACACCTAACAGGGTCTGACCCTTGACAAGGTCTATTGTACTTAATGCATTGTAAAGAAACTCTTAACAGGGTTAAGGATCTTCTAACAAGGATCATAAAACACTAGTATAAAATATTAGTGGGTGTCAATTCCCATCGGGGTTTTTAGCTATTTGGGTTTCCCCATAACCATATTGGTTTTATGTGTTGATTTCATGTTTCATGTTTATGTGGATGTTCATTTCAGTACTTAAGCATTTAAATTTAGTTTAAAGATTAAGTAAAAAGATAAAATATAGTGAACACTGATTCACCCCCCCCCCTCCTCTCAATGTTCCCATTCCTAACAATTAGTATCATAGCTTTGGTCCTTAGCAAAGAAGTTTAACCACTTGAGGAGATCATGGACAAAGTAGAAATGAAATATCTAAAAATAAATCTTGAAGATGCTCTTGAAGACCTGGACAAATCTGAAAGAGAAACTGAAGAACTAAGGGAAATAATTAGTGATTCTCAATTAGTCATCAAAAGGCTAAGGAAGGATTTGAAAGAATGCTCTACCATTGATCTAGGGATAATGGTCAAGAAGCTAAATGAAGAAAATACATCCTTAAAAGAACAACTTGAAGAATTTGATGATAAGTTGACTAACAATCAGGAAGTCTACGATGAACAAGTCAAAGAGAACCTTCAACTGAATGAAAAATTGAGGCAAGCAAACATGGAAATCTTAGAGCTAAGAAAAAACAAAGAAATCTTGGAATCTAAATTGAGAGATGCAAAGAATCACATTGAAAAATTACACACCAGTTCTAATTTGATAGAATCTTAGTTGTATGCAAGAAGAGCTAAAGGAGATACTAGTTGCATTGGATACAATGAAGCACAAAATCAGATTGACAACATGCGAGCAAGAATGAAAGCACTAGAAGGAACCTCAGATACTAAGGAGACTGGAAGTTAGACTAAGGATCATATTGAACCAACTAAGAATGAATGCAAACCAGTAGACAGCACTTGTTATGCATGTAACAAGCATGGACACATAGCAAGAAACTGTATAGAGGTAAGACCTTTCAATGGTTACTGTTATTCATGCAATAAATTTGGTCATAGAGCTATGAATTGCAAGACAAGTCAAAAGAACAAGACTCATAATCAAAGAAATTAGAATCAGTCAAATGTAAGAAGTTCTTAGAATGTTACATGGCAGATATGTAACTATAATGGTCACTCAGCTAAACAATGTAAGATGGTGACTCATGTCAATGCACTAAGGAATATAAGGCCTCCAATCATTTGTCACTCTTGTAACAAGGTTGGACACATCTCAAAGTTCTGTAGATCATGGATGCAACGTTAGGAAAGCCCTAAAAAGACTAAAGAACTAGTATTCGATCCTGAAGGAGAAGTCAAGTTTGTGAAAGCCTCAGAGGATGTGAACATGATTTGGTCAGAAGAAAAGAAGGATAAGGTTGATGAGTATGTATTGGATGCATCCATAGTGGACACAACCTCTACATCTGGATGGCTGGCCCTCAGGGTCATAGGGGGAGCTAATTTAGCTCTAGACCCCTGTGTGGCTGGTATAATCACTCTTAGAGTATGCACCTTTGGAATTAAGCTTTTGGAGACTAACGGAACCTTCGTGGAAGAGTGCACTAGCTAATTTTTTGGAGAATGAAAGATAGAAGTTTCCAAGTGACAGCCTGGTTTACGCAACAAGCATTAATGGTAGAATTTCTACTTTAAAGTACACATAAGTTAGAAGATCTCTCACTGCATTAGAATTAAGAGTGATTGAAGACAAAAAGAGCCTTAGCAGTTGATTGAGAAGGATTGCAGTTTGATTCTTCAAGTGATTTGCTATGCATTTGATCGGTTGCAGAAACCCTAGTTCATTGTGCAAATTTAGAATCTCTTGGAAACCTTTGTGAAAGTGATACACAAGTAAGGGATGGCTAGTCCTATAGTATTTGATGTTGCAGAGAAGAAAAGATATGTGTTTAAGAGGCATCCATTTAAATCTACACTTGATGACCTAGAAGGGGCATTCTCCCACATGCCTATGGGTGTTATGCATGTCGAGGACATTAGGGCATACATCTACTATAAGAAAGAACCAGTAGGATTGGACAGATTAAGGGCACACATGAAAACTATGTTAAAACCAGAAAAAACCTTCATAGATGAGCATGCACAGTGGGATAATCACCCCATAGTGGAGTATGCTATGGCATATGAGTTCTATGAATCAGAATGGATCAAGATTCTGTAGAGCATAATTCATGATGACCTATTTTGGATGGCTAAAGTGTCGATTAGAATTACCAGTGCCTAATTCATGAGATGACATGCCTCTCAAGGATAGGCATCATCCTTCTAGTGGGAAAAGATGTGAGGAATATTGTTGAAAAAACTTGCAAATCAAGAAGTGATAGGTGCAATATGACTATCGAACCTATTGAGAAAGATGACATCAAATTGATGTTTATGATACTTGGATATAGGTGGAGGGTAAACAATGTGTCCGCGGCTACAATTCTTGCAGCCATAAGAATTGTAAATGAGAATGGAGAGTTCAATCTATGTGAGATCTTGCATGCACAACTAATTGACAACATCAAGGCAATCAAGCATGATAAAACCAAGATATTTAGGTTTGGGTCCCTAATTATCTATATGTACTTCCATATTGTTGGAAAGGTGTCTAATTCATACCTAGACAAGACTATTCCTACCATGCCTTAGATATCTTTCAAGGTATCTATAGAGAGCACTCTAAGAGACTAAATGACACTAGAGTTGAAGACATTCAGGGTTGAAATGAAGATGAGGTACAAGATACCAGAGAACATTATTGAGAAATACAAGGATACTATTTGTTTTATGGTTGAGATAGACACAACATGCATGGAGGTAGTTGAACCAAGAACAAAGTGGATTCATCAACTAGGATATGAAGTGGAAGAGCCTATTCTAGAGGATTATGCTCAAGTTTTGTTAGCAACACCTAAAGACCCCAATGAGCCAAGATGGGGAACCTATGAGGAGAAGACAAGAGAGATAGATGCTAAACTGAATAATGCAGCAAGAAAGAGGAAGGTTGCTGAGGTTACCTTTGAGATCTTGAGAATACATGGAGTGTCTCAAGAAGACCTAGACAAATCAAGGGAACAAAACATTTCTTTGGAATTAGAAAGTGCCGTTACGACAAAGGCAGAATCAGATGATCCTAAGATGAAGAAAGTGAAGATTGAAAAATCTGATGAATAGAAGGGTAAAACTGATGTTACTCCTTCTGCTCCCAAAGAAACCATTGACCTTACTACTCCTCCTGAGTATAAGGCAATGCTAAAGAGGAAGAAAGAGATCAACATTGGTCATCCATCCTCAAGAGTAACAAGGAACATAAAGGACTCACAAGCACCTCTTGAAGTAAGTTTCAAACCTAGTCTTAGTGTGCTAAGTGCAAGAATAATTGATGAGGGAAGAATTGATCAAGTAGGAAAGTTTTATGAAAAATACAGTGAGATAGAAAAATTTGAGATACATGTTATGATAGTCAAACACATGCTGAAATTCAAGAAGATAGTCTTGGAACTTAAGACTATGATCCCTGATAATGTGTGGAACATCCTAGAATTCCAAAAGAGACAGGCTATTGAAGAAGATCTATGGATAAGGGAAAAGATTCTAGATGATACCCTTCCTGTATGTTCTTTAGAGGAAAAATCTTTATTGTTAGACTTAGTAAAGCCACATCTTAGAACCAAGTCAAGGACTTTGCACATTATGGACAAGAACTATGATCTTGTTGTTAAGGAAACAAAGAAGGCATTCGAAAAAGTATTCATGAACATGCACATGTATCCAGCCACTGCGCCCACAACACGAGTACCCTTAAAGGAAGTCAAGGTGGTAGAGCCCACTAATTCATGAGTGACAATTCCTTAGGACTCAACGCCTGCAATTGAAACACAAACATAGGTAGATAAGTTTGCACCCATGACAAAGTCACTAAAAGATAACACCATTATCATTGATAATGTAGAGATAGCCATGGTAGCCATAGACACTGAGTTGGAAAAGTTTGAAGAAGCTTTTGTAAGCACACAAGAAGCTAAAATATTATGCAATAACACTCCTCCTACTCATCAAGAAGAAATATTGATTGAGGATATAACAAATGAGAAAGAAGAAGAAAATATGGAAGAAAAGAAAGAAGGAGAAAAAGAAAAAGAAGCTGAAAAAAAGAAGAAGAAGAAGAGGTAAAAGGAAGTGACCAAAAGGATGAAACATCAGTTGAACCAATCAAGGTAAAACAAGAAGTGATGGATAGGACTCCGATCACTCCCTTAGCAACATTGTTGTCAAGTTGGACACCTGACACAACCAGTTTGGACTCTTGGGGAGAAGAAGACCTGATTAAGCTCAACGTCTTAGCTATGGAGAAGGACAAGGAGAAACAAGTGATGAGGAATCCTCTCCTTGTAGAGTTAGTGAACATATTGAACAGTTTTTTGCCTACAGACAAGAAAGTATCCATGGTACACTCTGCTGATGATGTAAGTGTGGTCATTTCACAATTCAAAAACCATTTCTCTAGCCTAAAAGAATCTGCATCCTTAGTTGCAGAGGAGAATTACTTGAAGAAGAGATTAAGTGAATTGGTTAGAAACAATACACTTGACCTGAGCTCACTAAAGGTTGGTCAAGCATCCTTTAAGGAGTTTGCAGCAAAGGGGAGAAAGATCATTGTTGAAAGTATGAACTAAGAAAAGTTAACTGGTGACTTGTACAAAAAGGTACAAGAGGTCGAATTCATGATAGACAACATAAGGAAATCAGTAAAAGATCCATCTGTTAATGTGAACATGTGCAACAATATCTACCAAGGACAGTTAGACAAAATTGAGAAGGCAGAAAAAGAGATGATCAAGATAAGGGCTATGCAGACTCAACTAAGGAATGCTCTTGCGCCCTCATTAGACATACTAAATTAGAATATCAAGGAGATCGATGCCACCATGGTGACATATGATGAAGGTCCTAGCACTGATTTGGAGAAGATGGAGAAGCTACAATATGCTTTATGCGTCCATCTACAGATTGTAAATTCACTGATCACATTTTGGAGGAAGGAGATCCAAAATCTGTAGATTGCATATCCAGATGTTCTATCACAGTAAGTTTTTGTAGATTCAGTTTTGACACACCTTTGTCATTAATGTCAAAGGGGTCGTATGTGTAGAATATGGATTATAGATATGTATAAGGAGATATAATATAGAAAGATATGTATAGGGAGATATAAGTCAAAAGTTTTTTGTATTAAGGATAGTTAGCAACTTGGCCATATTCCTTTGTTTCCATAAATGGAAAAGGAGGAGATTGTTGGAAAGTTGGCTATACTGATGTATATGATTTAGTATTGTGTTTTCATTATGGAAACAAATTCATATAGCAGTTCAGAGTTAGCGCACTTGATGGGATGATAAAAAATCAGCTAAGTGTTGAAGACTGGACAGTGTACAGAGTTCCTGAAGCTCAGAGCATCAATGCATGTGTTGTCATGCCCAAAATTAGGACAAAACACACACAACAATTTTTTTTTTAATCACTAACTACAAGGTTACAAACAGAAACATGAGAACAATCATCAACTAAAGCATTCATCTTACAAGAGGAATTTGACACAAGCACTGGCTTGCCGACATCCCCAATATGTTAGGTGCACCAGGCCAAAGAAAACACTAACAAGGTTTAAACATAAAGAGTCTACAAGGGAGGAGTCTCTCACTCAAATAATATAATAAGACAATAAAATAATAGGTTAAATTTTTTAAATAAATAATATTAAACTTGCCTAGACTAATTTATAGAAGGATTAAATAAGTACATACTTATTTAAAACACTATAATAAAGTCATAAGTATTATTTTAATAATAATTGTTAGGGGTGGTTATCAATTAATTTAATCCCCTATAAATTAAGGATTAATTAACCCCCTAAAATAATTAATGATAATGACAAGATAAAATAATAAGGGTTCATTAATTAATAATTAAAAATGACAAAATGATGATGCATTAGTAAAAGTTCATTTGCATAAGCTAAATTAATTGAATAAATAAATAACTAAATAAAGGGGATCTAAAATCTACATAACAAAAAGAAATAATTGAAAATAAAAGTCCAAATGATGCCTTTCCTAAAAATCAATCCAAATCCTGAATTGATAGGGAGGCTCAAAAATAAAAAGGCAATTTATTACTAAAAGAAATTACATAATTCTAGGAATTAAAAGAGAAGATTAAAATCCACATGAATAAATAATCCACTACTTTCCTTAGTGCAATTATTTTCAATGATTAAAATAAAATGAAAAGCCATGCTAAAAAAAAAGTAACCAAATCCTAAACGAAATTAAGGTTTGGGCCAGAATAAAACATGGTCCAAAACCCTAATCTCTAGCTTTTTACTCATTCTCTACTACTATGTTTCCTTGGGTTTGCAGGTTGGCCAAAGATTGAGAGCATGGAAAAAAAAATAGAGTGAACTCCCAAGTATACATGAATGTATGCACACACTCCACTGTGTGTATACATTCACCTGTACTTGTGCCTTTACATCCAAAGGTCCAGGCTTCACGATGGCTAGAACTAGATTGCCAAGGTATCTTACCCTAATGTTCCTTTACGAAGATCTTCTTTTCTTATCTGGGTTTAAAGGTTTTAGTTTTCAGATTTACTCACCCTCCTCTCTACATAAGGATTAGATCCTGGGTTCAAGATTTGATATATGCACGATACATGCATTGGTCTTTCATTATCTTTTAAAAATATACTAGCATTTCAAGCCACAGATTTTTTATTATTCTCTTTAGTTATCTTCCTGGTAAAAGTAAAGAAAATATGATCTATGTTTTAGTCTTCCTATAATATTCACAGGCTACAATACTAAATTTATTTTACAAGAAAATAAAAAGGGCTAGATTTATTCATTTATTAGTTTAGGCCAAAGATATTTAAATTGGTATTATGTTTTCTTTCTATAAAGTAAATAATTTTTTATCAAAGAATAAATTTAATGTAAATAAATAATTTTGTCAGTTGATAAAACAATTTTTCATACATAAAAGGAAGGACCTGCATATTTTTTTTTGGTTTTCAAAAGGTATCCTTTATTTGCATTATGGTTAATAAAGTTTTGTTAGCAATAGAATAACCTGAGACATGTTCTTTTTATTTTTATTTAAAAAGTAATTTATAGCCAAGTAAAAATTAGCTTTACTAAATAAAAGTTTTTTTGTAAAAAGAATATCATAGCAATTAGAAATATTTTACTAAATAAAAGATTTTAATAAAAATAATATTTCATAGCAAAATAAGTTAACTATATTAAATAATAATCTTTTATTTAAAAGGAACTTATAATAAAAATCTTATTATAAAGAAAGTTTTTTTAAAACAAATATAATAAACAATAAAATCTTTACCTTTAAAAAGAAAATCTAAAAGAATAATATAATAAACAATAAAATCTTTACCAAAAAAGAAAATCTAAAAAAATCATGTAATAAACAATCTAATATGTTACTTTTACTTTCATATTAGAGTTTGCTTTCCAATATATTACATGCAGATTTATTTATTCAATGAAGTTTAAAAAGTGGGAAAAATATATGTTATTATATATGTATATGTCTATAATTATATGTGTGTGTATATATATATATATAATAACATATGTGATGATCTGTACCAATAGAAGGTACAAGGTATAATGTTATCCTAATCTAGCGAGAGAACAAATATATTATTATTATATATGTATCCGACATGATATATATATAATAATATAAGGGAACTTACTAATATTAAATCATTTATTTTTCAATATACAGTTTGCTGCAATAATATAATTGTAGTGTATTAATACACACACACACACACACACACACACACACATATATATATATGTTTATTAACATAATTACATGTATTATAACTAAAGGATCGTGAAGTAACATAAACATTTTAGGGAGAAAATTATTTTCCTTCCACACTTTAAAAACATAGACATTCAATTTCTTTTCTCTTTTTTTTTTTAGAAAGGTAAAGATGATTAATCTAGCTCTTAGATTCATTTTAATGCTAACATTTAAAGGGAAATAATAAATCTAATCTTTTCAAAGTAAAAGCAAGTAAATTTATAACATTTATTTCTTTTGATGCATCTCTTAAAATGAAAGAAAATCCTCTTTAAATAAAGCATTTAAAGAAATATAGAATACCTTTCCTTGAAAATGAATTGATCTCAATAGATTGAATTACATAAAGAAATGACATCATTTTATTTTATTTTGCAAGTAGGAAATCAATCAACAACATAGCACTTCTTTCTTCCAACTTTAATAATCATTACTAACGTTTCTTTTCTACATAAAAGAAGGACATTACAACATTATCATATTCATCATAGTACATGAATTGAGAAATAAACAAGCTAACTAACTATTACAAGCATTCATATGCTAGGCTCTTTAACATAGCCTTAATAAAAAGACAACTTTCACAAAGGGGCTCAAAGCCAAGCAAACTCAAATACATGGAGATGGTCTATCCAAATTCTCTTTTAACTCCTTGAAACCAACAAGCTATGTCTTGAGAAAATCTTCAAAACAAACAAATAGACCATGGAGGCTCACCTCCCAACCTAGGCCATTTCATGGCCACCCCCGAGCTAGGGGAGACAAAGATGGATAAGGGGTTTTAACATGCATACATCAAACACATAATCAACAAAACCAACAAATAAACATGAACATCAAAATTACCTTCCCAAGGCTATGCACACAATGGGTCACCTTGGACCCATAGTAGGGGTGAAGGTGGAAGCTACTCAACTAGGAGAATGCCAAAGTACAATAGAAAACTAGTCTTCAACAAGGCTCTAAAATCTTCTCAAAATGCCTTCACAAGTCCATAGAAACAACCATCCACCCTTCGCATACTCATCACAATAACAACACCCTTATGAACCCCAATAAGTATTCACAAAGATGGCAACGTGGATGCCCATACATCCATGCCCTATCCCCTTCCTCCTAGAGGAAGGAATCTACACTAGAAGAGTAGTCCCAACTTATGCCCTTCACCCTTCAAGGCTCTCTTCCCTCCCAAGGGTGAGTTTGGCCTTGCACACCCAAAGAAAACAATACAAAAAACAAATGAAGATACACATACATGCAAAGACAGGAAGCCATGAACTTTACATAAATAACTATCATTCACACAACATAGAAAAAATAAGTAAAAATGTACATAGCAATAAGAACAAGAGAATACAAGATCCAATCTTGATCCAAGCTTATGGAAAAGAGGGTTGAGATGAGCTTTCCTCAAAATAGCCTCCCTTTTATGCAACTCAAAAATCCTCCAAGAAAACAAGAACAAATTTTCACAATTCTCACAAGTCTCCAAAATTGGAGAGTGGGCAATTACCCTCAAATTTTTCCTCCAACTCCTTAAGAAGGAAAGCCCTAATCCATTCAATCAAGAGGGGGAAATTCAAAATTCAAAATTCAAAATGAGGAGTGGGTTTGGCATGCATCTCCAATTTTCGTCACTTTTCAAAAGAGCATCTTTTGGAAGGGCAAAAATAGCCAAAATACATCATAATGTTCAAAATTTGACCCCCAACACATGGCACCACTATGGGGTAGTCTATTTTTAACCTCCACTACCCTATATGGTCACTAAATGCCACTCAAAAGACCACCTAAAGATAACTCACGAAAATGAAAGAGATTCCCACTCATGGCTCCTAAAAATAGAAGACCACTCACACACATAAAGCACTTGGTCATGCCATCACATAAAACATGTGTCAATTGACACCACAATAAATCACAACACATCACGATACACATGATATGCCAAGTAGACTAAAATGAAATAAATATAAAATAACATAATCAATAAATACATTCATGCATCACTTTATAACAATTTCACATTACAATGAGGTTAATTTCTCCCCTTGGAGATAACCTTGGCTTAACAAGATTTTTACAAGTATCCATCTTTAATTTCCCCTGATATAACCATGGTCTTACTAGCACACTTGACAAAATATCAATAGCTCATGAAATGCCAATAACATATATATGTACATCACAAATAATCAAACTCAAGTACATCATATAGTCCAACTGCATCCACACTTTATCTCAAGAAAATCACTTACTTCCAATAATACATTTCTTAATTTTAAATCAAGCTATTTCAAGAACATAAATATATCAATTAACCTAATTTATTAACCATGATTATCTCACATAAACTCTTGTATAAACATGAAATTATGGCATAATATTCTAATTTAAATAATTCACCAACATCGTAAATCATGACCTAATAATCCAACATGAAAATAAGTCCTAAATTATTTACAAGCTACATTACAAATGATTCACTTTTCTTGTATTATTATAACATCAAAGCGTTCTATGCGAAATCTCCCCCTCAACATCAGGACCTAATAATCACTTTTCTATTAATACATGTCTGAACATAAAATAAATTCAAATGGTCCTTTATGTAAGCATTCATACCCAACTAGAAACATTTCAACATTCAGTAGTGGTACACTCACACCTTTCCTACTGTATTTCTTCTAGAGATTACATACACATGGGAAACAATATTTAACTACATTAGAATATATATATTTCACCCTTTTATTATTTAAACTACCTTATTCCAATACAATTTGTATAATACATGCAATTTATAGTATTATCACAAAGAGCAATTGAATTTAATTAATCTTATTTTAAACATAGAGCATCCTAAGATTTTGAGTGTATTAGTAACATGAAAAGAGTACATCACAAATGGTGATCAAACCTCTATCTACCAGGACACAAATCATAATGCAACAACATAAATTTCTAATTACTAAGTCTATTATGCAGAAAGATAATACCAAGTTAGAATCTCTTAAAACACCTGACATGACTTCCAAAGATAAACTCCTGATAAATATAAGAAAAATTTGGACAAGAGCATCTCATGATGCCATCAACCATAATGTGGGTAACAATCATTGTATCCACATGAATGACTCATCCCTATACTAAGGGTCTCTGGAATGTGATTCAAGACCATAGCCTACATCTCCTAGCTCATGCAAAACATCGAGACACGGTCCAAAACAATCCTCCTGGTGGATCCTCCCTCGCATGGGACCAACATGACCTTACCCTTCAAGAGTGACAGTTGAAACCACACCATAAGGATGTTTGTGCAAAAGGGGTAAATGAGGCAGGTACTATACATGTGTACAACCGAGTTATGGTATGCACCCTAGAAGATAAGTTGGTTAGACTATATTCATGCTTAGTCTATGAGCGCATGATCAGATATGCAAGTATGAGAAAGATATAGATAGTTGAAGTTACACAGCCAGTGTGTGCTAGAGAAGAACAAAGTAAGTAGCCGACTGTTAGCATTTTGATTTGCAGTTATATTCTAATGATGTAAAGGATATGCACCTATTGCAATTAGGTTTTTGACATGTATATATGTTTTTTTGTAAACAGGCTTGAGCTAATTCAATTGGAAGTGTTGTATGTAATAGGTTTAAGGGCTGACCTAGTTGTTTATTTTGTATGCCCATATAAATATGAGATGCACCCATTGTAATTGGTAGTGAAGTTGATAGAGAGTTGTGATAAGTAGAGAAAAAGTATGTGAAGAGACTATAAGTCATATTAAAGCTTTGCAAGAGGTCAAAGCATCAGCGCATCAAAGGAACTGATCTGACAAGTAGTGTCACAATGATAGTTCATCCAGCAGATATAGTGTGTATCTAAGATCAGAAGGTTGTAGCCTTCACCACTTGAGTAGTGAGCTCTAGGATAGTGCATCCACTCCCCTAAAATGGACTATTATAAGAGACTCCTAACAGGGTCCGACCCTTGACAAGGTCTACTATACTTAATGCATTGTAAAGAAACTCTTAACAGGGTTAAGGATCTTCTAACAAGGATCATAAAACACTAGTGCAAAATATTAGTGGGTGTCAATTCCCACTGAGGGTTTTACCTATTTGGGTTTCCCTATAACCATATTGGTGTTATGTGTTGATTTCATGTTTCATGTTTATGTGGATGTTCATTTTAGTACTTAAGCATTTAAGTTCAATTTAAAGATTAAGTAAAAAGATAAAATGCAGTGGACACTGATTCACCCCCCCTCTCAGTGTTCCCATTCCTAACACCAAGATCAACTAGAACATTCTTAACTTGAATTCCATTAAAAATTATTTCCATAATAGGACTACCAAGGTCTAGGTATTTTGGGATGGTAATCTTCCCTAACATTAAATCAGAAAGTTATCCTAAAACGTGAATAGTTCGAGGGTCTCATCCATCCTTGATAGCCTTGATATAAATGGGAACTTCCTTTATGGCTTGGAACAAGGGTAGCTTCACACACATATGCTTCAACTTCTCAATAATGTCAAGTACAAGTTCTTCCTATGGCTGAAAATTTTCCTTTTGTAGCCTCTTAGGAAAATGAGATGCTATATTCGAGGCTTTAGGCAAGGGATAATTATGTAATGAATCCTTTACTAGGATTTGGTCATTTAGGATTTCTTGCTCACTTTCTTAAAATGTAACTTCTATAATTATAGGAGGATTTGGGGTCGGCAAGACTGTCCCTAATATCAAATTAATATTTTTAAGGGAATAGGTAGTTTGTTGATTAGGATCAGTAAACTTACTATTGTTGAGGCCTGTTGTTGGGATTAGGTATTGGATGATTTGGTAACTAAGTTGGTTTAGGATTTGAACTCTACATGGTTGCAGGAGGTGGCATAATTGCTTGTTGTTGGGTTTGTTTAAGGTATCTAGCTATTTGATTAGACCATAGTTGTCCTCCTCCTTTATAATGTAAAACAAGAAATGAGTCATCCTTATGAACAATATAATCATATATATAAGCAGAATGTCATGCATGCTACTACTTTAAATAGTTTACTAACTTTCATGAAATTTTTTTATTATCCAAGAATATAATTTCTCATCATCTAATCCAAATAAACAAAACATAGAATCCATAATAATCAATGTAATAATCCTATGAGTCCAAAATATCATGGTACTAGGGTGGGCATTACAAATATTCTATCCTATCAAAGAATCTAAAAAATAATATCCAAGGGTTCGGGCCTTAACCATGTGGGATTGAGAGTTGACTAGGTGGGATCACTATCAGATATAGAATTTACTTGTTCTATCATTTTTGACATATGCATTATGTTCAATTTTTTGACAGACCTATAGGATTGCTATTAGGTTTTTTTGTGTTTGTGCAGGCTGACAAGATTGTAGGGACAATCGACAGAAACAAAGATTACTTTTTTAAAATAGAATAAAATAACTTTCTTTTGTATCATTAAAATGAGTATTGCATGAACACACAATACTTAACATTTAAATTTTGGGATTTTAAAAATAACCTTGGTTAAAATTGAACAAGCTATCTACAATTGGACTTTGGTGTAATAAAATCTATCAAAACTTCACATTTCATTTTAGGCTTAAAATCTACAAAGGTTAAAAGAGAACACATCAATATAACATTTTATTTTGGTGCTCTAAAATTGAATAAGACAAACTTTCCCATTTCCTTTGGTGCAATAAAATTCAACAAGAAATCAACACTTCAATTTAGGCTTAAAATTGAACAAAGAAAACTCACACTTCAACTTGGTGCATCTAAATCAACAAAGAAAACTTTCAAATTTCATGTTAGTGCATTAAAATTGAACAAGGCAATCAAACACTTCATTTTATATTTTAAATTTTTTTTAAAAAAGGAACATCTTTGGATTTGGTGCTGAAAATTTACCCAATTATGAGTTTTCTTAAGTTTTAAGACTTAAATCACATTTCCTAACTTGTGGAAAATTAATTGCATTCTTGAAAATCTTGGTGAACTTGCACAAAGTCCATTAGAGAAAAAAGTTACATTGTAAAATATCCTCTTTGATTGGATCTCATGGTTTTTTGTGAAAGAGAAAAATGGTTGTGACTACTTGAATCTTATCTTTTTACAGGGCCTTTTGTTTGAGGAAAAAATCTCATGGGAATTACCTGTTATCATTATTTTCACTCATCTTTGGAGGCCTAATTACTAAGTGAGACTAACATACCCTAGTTTGAATTATTAGGTGATCTTTCTTAAGTTTGTGTTCATTTCATTACAAGGTACATGAAAGGGAAAAGAAATGATCTACATCTAATCATTACATATATATGTGCCATTGTCTTAAATATGTTGTACAGAAGGAAAGAACTAAGAAAACCATTTATCTAAGCTCACACAAGCTCTGAGCATAGCCATTTTTAGAATTACATGAATGAGTACAGACATACATGAAATAATGAATATAAATACATGGTTACCAGACATTACCTAGTAATGAAGTCTTGATCCATGACATTTCCATGTGCTCCTGAGATCCAGAACCTGCAAAGAAGAGAGGAAGAGATGGGGGTTAGATCCAATGGATCTAAACAATGTATGGTACCATAATATTTACAAGCATGCATATATGCACTCAGTCATACACCTCTAGGAAGGGTTGTGCTTAGGGCATGTGCACTAAGGAGGCTACAGAAATAAAAGAGATACCATTGTTTTCACTAACTTATTTGTTCCATGTGCAAATATAGAAGAATTTGATTCATTGTTGTTTACCCCATTTAGATAATCAAGGGGCTTAGAGGATGACATTCCTAAAATAGACCATCCTCAAAGCTCCATGATTTTCTAAACAACAACAATGGAAAGGATTGGGATCCAGATGAATTATGTTGACCTGTGATGTAGTCCATGCCAGGAAAACCTCAAATTTCCTTGGCAGTGACTGCATCACAGGGCAAGAAAACCCATGATCACTAAGGCAACAAATGGATCATGTAGTATTAGTAGGACACTCAAAATTCATAAAGACAAATCAAATAAAGCATGGTTAAAAGCACTGGTTGATTCAAGATGACACATCATCTTATGGAACAATGAATGGATAGTGCATGTGTCAAAGAATAAGCACTGAACAATATGTCATCAAGTGAATCTCAAGCATTAAATAATGAGACAAATACATATATTGGTGCGAGCAATGATTCAATGGATAAATCATGGTGCCAAGTAATCAAGTCAGACCAAGATGGTGCCATTACAAATCATCAATGCATTGTAATAACAGTGACCTCCAAAGGGCACCAAGTAAATATTGAAAAATGAGAAGTTATAGCTTTCAACCTCTTTCTTTTGAGGCCAGGTGGCACAAATTGGGAGCAGTGTGTAAACTTCATAGACTCATGGGCCTTCATCAGTGAATACCACTTAGTCAGTAAATGGGCATGAAGATGGGGGGCACCATGGAATTTATGTAACACCAAAGTGATAAAGTAATATCTCCAAAGAAGGGCACATGGGTCAAGCCATTAAAGAATAACATCAACATGAAATGGAATTGATATTTATAGAAACTATGCTAAACAAGATTCAGATATCAATCACCACCAGGAAGTAGGCCCTAAAGAATAATGACCACGTATTAAAGAACCAACAAAATTACATCATGTATGCCCTAATAGAGTTCACGGGCTGTGCCATGGTAGGCCTCATCAAAAGAGTAGTGAATGTCAAATGGCAGTGTCAATAGTAGATCATATATCCAATGAAACCATTCATAAAAAATGAGGTAGACATTGGCAATAGCCAACTGAGACAATAAAATGAAAGCTCACATGCTACATCAAATGGTGAATATCAACAATGCTATAAATCCAAAATAAGTTGCATCAATACAAAGTGGGTATCTTAATTCATAGAAATAACGGATTGTGAACTACTAATGTAATGATGATAGTCTATGACACCACCAATAAACACATTCATTAAACCCCAAGGCATCACGCATCAGTGCCCACATTTTTCCCAGGCAGGTCTAGGCAAAGAATTAATACAATGAACATAGATTAATCAAAATAAAAGTGCATGGGCTCCATCAATGAGTAGGTGTTAGCAAATGAATGATACTTCCTCACGGTCCATATGAGAATCAATAATACACTAATAAAGTAGAGAAAAAGGAGATATTGATGCCCTAGCTGTGGATGATCAAGTTCATTTAAAACTGCTACATAACGCTTGAGATCCATAGGCTATATCATAGACAAGCCTCCTCAAACTAGTAAGTAATCGACAAAATCAACAACATGCCAGAACACATCATACAATGAATCAAAGTGTTGAGGGATTCAAAACAATAGATGTCAATAAACATTGAAATAGCATAGGTTCATGGGCCGTGCATGATAAGAATGCAATGATCCATTAGCAATGGGAAAACAACCAAAGACAGTGATTCCCTAGCTCACAAACAGCTCATGGGCTTTGAGATCTTTTCAAAATCAAGCATTAAAAACAAGTAAGAGCTTGTGTAAACAAGAAATGAATTCATGTATTCCTTGGCTAGATAGCTCATGGGCCAAAGCATGATTTTGATGGAACCAGTATGCAAATGACAATACTACCACACGGTGTTATCCAAGATGCAGAGTTAAAACACTGCCAGTGCCTCATCAACACATATTCATCAAGAATTAACAATAAAGAATACATGGATGTCATGCCCTAGCTCATAGCTTTGGTATAGTTTTAATAGAGAATATATGATGCCCTAGCAAAACCCATGAGTTGTACATGAAAATATGAATCAATGATCATTATCAAGCAAGAAAATGCATGAGAAAAACCAATCGTAGGCTCAATCTCATGGGCTATCATAAAAACAATGAATACATGATGCCCTCAAAGTGTAGAGGGAATATATCAATAAGACACTAAATGCACAGTGCTCTCAAACACAGAGATACAATGGATCAAATGCAGAGAATTCACAAATCGTAGTGGCCATGAAAGACTGAGAAATGAATGCCAAATCAGTACCTACCTCTAATAATGATGCCTCAAAGATCAAAAGACTCCCACAATTGGAATGTTTCCATATCCAGCATGAGGAAATGATGCAGGAGTGCCAGTGAAAAGGGAAACTTGCCAAGTGCCAAAAGGAGGAGTGCTTGTTATAGCGGCTTCCTCATCTCCTAAGAGTTTTGGATGAAAATGATTTATTATGTTTCTCGCCTTTCATATGGTTGAGGTTAATTAAAATTTTTATTTTGTAGCATGGTTTTTATAAATAATTTATTGAATGTTCTCTCCCCTTAATTGGGTTGAGAGTCATTTTTTGACTTAGGAAGTAAAAGGGGTTTAAATCCATGATTAATTTTGACATAGGGGTAAATATACAAATATAAAAGTCATTGCAGATTCTTGTTGTAAATTCTGCCGATGGTATTTTATAAACCATTCATCTGCATGACTTGGAATAAGTAGAGTGGTCTCCTTTGACCACCTCTTTTAGGAATCTTGTTTTCCCACTACCCCTATAACTTGGGAATACGACATCCGAGTTTATGAGGCATCCTCTGTTGGAAATATAAGTGGAAAAGTAATACTAAGAAGGGGGGGTGAATCATATATTATCTACTTTTATCCTTTGATCTGATAAAACTTTATACATAACATAAAGAAAACTTGATCATAGTAAGCAACAAAACATATAAAGCAGCATGCATGAAATTACTCATAACACCAAGATTTTGGTAACCCAGAAACCCTTGAAACATAAAATTGGGGTGGGGATTACACCCACAAATCTTCACTACTATAGTAATAAGTTTTTCCTGTTAAGGCTTACAAAATGTGATCAAATCATGATCTACCCTGTGAAAGGTCTACTCAGTTAAAAGCTAAAAGATTGTATAGTCTACCTTGTTAAAGGATTTATAAACTTATAATAAAGTAAGCACTGGGCAAAGAGATTTACAAAAAGTCTGCTAAGACTACTGAGTTAAGAGATTTACCCTAATACATTGGTCAAAATGTCTTAGTACCTAATCTTTCAGTTTGCACTAATATGTAGATTACAAATCTCCTCTTTACTCTTGTTCTGATCTCTTCTATCTGATCTTTCTTGATTCTGTTCTTTCACTGCTTAGCTTGGCCACTGAACTCTGTCTGAATACTTCACTATTCTGAATATACTTCTCTGATCATTTTATCATACTGATTCAATCTTATCTATCTCATTCACACACTTATCTCTGATCTAGATCTTGCCCTCATATAACAACAAAAATGTTTTATCGTTTCAAGATCTACGGTTCAGATTTATTTCTATTGCCGCCTTAACTATACAATTTTTTGATTGGCTCTAGGTTTTACATAGGGATCGATGATGACAATATGGATGCATAATTACCTCCGTAATTACCTCAATAAACAAAATACAAAACATTATTATCGCCAAAAATGGTTTACCTTGATCATTATGCCATTCCAAACTTGTATGTCAATTCTAGCTAACTTGGTAAAAGTTATTTCTGGCACTCGACATAAACTGTACTTGGCATCGGTTGAACTTCTCTATCACTCTGTAATCATTGATATATGTAACTCAAAAATAACTATACTCTTGGCATATTACAAACATATAGTGACCATGACTTTACTCAGCAGTACTACTGCTCGGTAAGTATACAATACAAAACTCAGCCTTTACAAAATGACTCAGTCGTAGTGATGACCGACCATTATTGCCTAGGTGAATGAATAAGTGTGAAACACTAATGGTCAACAAAAAATATAGAGCTCTACAATCTCCCCCTTTGACATTAGTGGCAAAAACACTTTGTCATGACATTGGTATACACAATTTACAAAAATATGTTTATACTAGCCTAATACTCCCCCTGAGATATATATACACATTCAAAATTTTATTACCTATCCCTGTTTTGCCCTTGTCCTGACTCGTGTCATGATGATTTCTCCTTTTTTTGGAGACAACTAATCTCTTCATTAGGAGGTAGTTCACAAATTTTCTCCAGAAAAGGTTTATGCAGCACTGTGATCATGTAGAGTGCATCGGTCCAAGTAGATTTTAGGATCAAACTTGCCTCTATATTGCTCAATTATCTATTTGATGTCTGCAGGGGTGAGAGTGGATTCAACTTATGCTAGTGTACTCTCCCTAATTTCCTTCTTTGTTTGTAGAGCATACTCCCATTTCTATGCGACCCTGTTGCATAATTCCTTTGGAATTCTATTTTCAATCTCAATTAGCAACATGTTTAAAATGCATAACATTTCAAGAATAGCATCCTCAACTTTCCCTTTATCTCCAATACTCATTTTGCCAAACTTTAATCTTTTTACCTCATCTATTGCTACTATTTTAGTAAGCTTAAGACATAACTTGTCAATAGTGAGTTGATGTGTACCTTGTTGTGTAGCCTTCCCCTTTATTGCTTCATCACTTTCTATTTCTTCATCGTCTTCATTTAGAACAAATTTCCTTCTCAGCTTCTTTATAACCTTGGTCGGTGCTGCCTTGGGTTGAGCAAATTTTTTCTTTGTAGATGGAGGAGTCTTCTTAGGAGTCTTGGTAGTAGCTCTTCTAGTTCGAGGCCTTAGTGATGGTGTCACTAATACTTTTCATTTCAACACTCTTCTCTTTGGTAGGGACTTGGAAATTACTAGTTTCTTCTCTTCCTCTTCTTCTTTCTCACTACTACTAGTTGCACTCAGTTCATCTTCTTCCAATCCTTGGGTCAACTCTAATGGTGCATCCTTCTCAGATTCTTTAACATATTCCTCCAGATTTATCACTATTTTCTTTCTTTTCCTTTCAGTGGTGGCAACTAATAATCCCAAAGAACTCTTGGATTTGGCCTCTTCAAATGTTCCAAAGTAGGGTGCCTTTGTATCAATTTCCTCAGCTAAAAGGGTTGTGATTGCTGTAGTAGCTTCATCTATGTTGAGTTCATAGGGTAATGGCATTAACCATGAAACCCTAGGTAGGACTGACTGGGCATAGGTAAAGTCTATGTCTACCAGAAAACATATATCTTTGCTATATTTCTCAATTAAAGGCACAGGGATTCTAGTCCTATTCCTCATTTTCTTCTTAAACTCAATGAAATAATTATCCATAATTCCTTCAAAATCATCACCAATCTGGTTTATAAAATCATTAATTTGAACTGTGATGGGCTTCTTCGTATCCCATGTTACATCACCATGTGTAGGAAAACACTTCTTAACATAAAAGAATATACAGATCAGTAGGGAACCAAACTTACACATAGAGTTCTTCACCATCTGGATGGAATTCAAATTCTCGGCAACTTGAGTCAGCTGGAGCTCGGCAAGGTCATATGTGTGCCCTTTCTTAATAATCTTCCATGCCTGGTCCACTGCCATACAGGGGACGTTGTCCAACCGACTGGATTGATAAAACTTGTGTGAGATGACTCTAACAGCAAAGTCAATTTCCAGATTGGTAATGGTGGAAATTGTCATGCCGCATTTGTTCCAAACTACCTGGGTGTTTGCTTGAATATCCTCTTTTCCTGCATAATATTTCATCATTCTCTTCTCGTTAATTGTAGGGTAACTAGTGACCTTGTGTATCATTTCCTTTGTGATATTCACCGGTCCATCTTCCAACCATAACTGCATGTCGTGAATTCTACCCAAAATGATTTTGATCCATTCCACTTTGAAATTTTGTGAGAAATTTAGGGCATGCACTAACCCTTGATCGACAACAACCTTATGTTCTAGCTTCAGTACTCCATTGACACATAGTTTGTCATATGCTTCCCTGATCTCATAATCACCAATTTCTCCATTTTTGCACATATAGCAAGACCTAACATCGTTCATCAATAACACATTCTCTGAAATAAAAGATAGGGCTCCATTCAAATCTCCTCTGATAGCACTTTCTAACATTGTCTTGAAAACCCTCGGTTTGCAAACTTCATTCCTTACAAGTTTCAGATTGAAAACTTCCATCCCTTGTTTCTTAACTGGTGCGGATGAAGATGATGCCATTTTAAACTGTAATTTTTGAAAAGAAAATATTTTCTCGGTAAAGTACCTTTTTGTCAATAACCTTGTAGATGAATTTTGCCAACGGCATGCTGAGAGAATTCAGAATCGCTTTGCTTAATCTAGTTGCTCAAACTCTAAATCACTCTCTAAAATCTTGAATAGCCTGGTGAAATGAAATTAATGGCAACTTTCCGCTTAATAGAGTCCAAAAAAATAGGATTAGGGCCTCATAAATGCTTCGTACAGATTTAGGTAGATTACAGCTGTCTTGACAAACTCACAAGCTCGGTCGATATAACCATTGTGATATAGCTCAGCCTACATAGCATTTCGACCATAGTAGGTGCTCAACATGCATTGATAGCTTGGTCATTGACACTGATGCTCAACATCAAAAGTGAAATTTTCTATTTTTCTCACATATGTCCTAGTGCATCTTTATCTATGCTGATGTGGACTTTTGCTCGGTTCTATGTTAGGAACTAATGAAATATAAGGCTTTGCAAGATTCAGTTCCGAACATACCTTTCAAGCTTAATTAGAAGAAGTGTGATCACCTAATCCACTAGATTGGGTGATCGCCTATGTGCTAGCTTCACTTGAGTTTTCTTGTTTTTTCTTCCTCCATGTCTTTTCAATCTGATTCTTTAGTTTCTCATGAATACCTCCATTCTGATTTTCATTGCTCAGCATAGGTGATCTACAATCTTTCTTTAAATGACCAACCTTGTTACATTTGTAACAAACCATGCTTCCATTCATCTAGCTTTTAGATTTACCTCTAAAGTGATTCTTCATGCAATTTTCTCCGATGTGTCCATACTTGCCACAATAATGGCAATTTACCAGGTGTTGTAATCCTAATTATAACAATTGTTCTCTGTGACTGGCTTTGTTTGCTCATATAATGACCACCTTGGTCTTGATCTGCATTCAAATGCTTTATGCCCATATTTTTGACAATTGAAACAACTTCCTTGAAACTTGGGTGAGGTGGATTAATTACTAGCTTTGAATCTACATTCATGTGCTTGATGACCATGCTTCTTGTAGTTAAAACAATGTCCATTAAACTTAGGCTTAGAATCAAACTTACCATGTTTGCTTCTGCATATGTTGGCTATATGTCCTAGCTTTCCATAGTGATGACATGTGGGTTTGGTTTTCTTTGGTTTAGCCATCTTCTGTTCTCCATTCATTGATGATTCTCCTTCTTTAGTAGATGAATGTTCATTTAGTCCAAGTCCTGATCTATCACTGGATCTTCCATGTGATCTTAATAGCTCTTCAAAATATTTTGCAGCTTCATTGGGTTTGTTCATCCTTTCATTGATCTCTTTTTTAGTTCTCAAATCATGTTTCAATTGATCATTCTCAGACCTTAGTTGATTGATTTCCATATCTTTTCTACCCAATTCCTGATTAACCATCAGTAGCTGATTTACCATGTCTAGTTGATTATTAGTCAATCTTTGCATGTCACTTGTTCTTTCATCTAGTTTGATTGCAATTTGTCTTTTGTCTTCCTCAGCCATTGTCTTATCATCTTCAACTTTCTTTTTCTATTCCACTAATTCACAAAGTCTGACATATTGAATTTCTTGTTCTCTCCTTAGAGTTCTGATGTCATCATTTAGTTTGGTATTTTTCTCCAGTAGTTCTTTTATAGCTTTATCACTCTTGGTAGAGTTACCATTTTCAAATAGTCCAGAGATGTCTTCCTCTTTGTAATGTGGCTCATTCTATTGGATTTCAATCTCTCTTCTTTTGCTCAAAGATTTCTTCAATTCTCCTCTGGCTGCTTCCAGTTGCTACAATGCCAGCCATACTTCAATCTTTTGATTCTCTATGATATTCCCCAGTTTATAAGCTTCCATTTTAAGATCTTTTTCCTCAAGTGGTTAGACTTCCTTAAGAGAAACCTTGCTGCACTGATACCAATTGTTGGAAATATAAGTGGGAAATTAATACTGAGAGGGGGGGGGGGGGTGAATTAGATATTACCTACTTTTATCCTTTGATATGATAAAAATTTATACATAACATAAAAAAAACTTGATCATAGTAAGCAACAAAACATATAAAGTAGCATGCATGAAATTACTCATAACACCAAGATTTTGGTAACCCAAAAACCCTTGAAAGGTAAAACTGGGGTGGGGATGACACCCACAAATCTTCACTACTGCAATAATAAGTTTTGCCTGTTAAGGCTTACAAAATGTGATCAAATCATGATCTACCCTGTGAAAGGTCTGCTCAGTTAAAAGCTAAAAGACTATATAGTCTACCTTGTTAAAGGATTTATAAACTTACAATAAAGTAAGAACTTAGTAAAGAGATTTACAAAAAGTCTGCTAAGACCACTCGGTTAAGATATTTACCCTAATACACTAGTCAAAATGTCTCAGTACCTGATCTTTCGGTTTGCACTAATATGCAGATTACAGATCTTCTCTTTACTCTTGTTCTGATCTCTTCTATCTGATCTTTCTTGATTCTATCCTTTTACTGCTTAGCTCGACCACTGAACTCTGTTTGAATACTTTGCTATTCTAAATATACTTCTCTAATCATTTTCTCATATTGATTCAATCTTGTCTCTTTGATTCACACACTTATCTCTGATCTAGATCTTGCCCTTATATAACAACAAAAATGTTTTATCATTTCAAGATCTACGGTTTAGATTTATTTCTATTGCCGCCTTAACTATACAATTTTCTGATTGGCTCTAGGTTTTACATAGGGATCAATGATAATAATATGGATGCATAATTACCTTCGTAATTACCTCAATAGACAAAATCCAAAACATTATTATCACCAAAAATAGTTTACCTCAATCGTTGTGCCATTCCAAACTTGTATGTCAATTCTGGCTAACTCGGAAAAAGTTATTCCTAGCACTCGGCATCGGTTGAACTTCTCTATCACTTGGTAATCATTGATATATGTAACTCAAAAATAACTATACTCTTGGCATATTACAAACATATAGTGACCATGACTTTACTCGGCAGTACTACTGCTCGGTAAGTATACAATACAAAACTCAGCCTTTACAAAATGACTCGGTTGTAGTGATGACCGACCATCATTGCCTAGGTGAATGACTAAGTGTGAAACACTAATGGTCAACAAAAAATATAGAGATCTACATCCTCATGGGCCTATTTTGAGGAATTTTCTATTTTGAAGAGGTTGAGTTGGCTTCAATGAGAATTCTTTTTGCCTCATTTTATATACCTCTCACTGATGTTATTGAGGTTAGCTCTTCATTCTCTCTCCCATAGATCGAGGGTGTTTTATCTCTTAGAAACATAATTCTATACTTGGCTTCTTTTCAGTAATATAGAAATAGTGTTAGAAAGTAAAGACCACAAAGATAATTGAGAGGGTGGGGGGGGGGGGGGGTGAGTCAGTTATCTGATAATTAAACCATTTATCAACATCAACTTCAATATCAACTTCAATAGCTTTAAACCATATAATCAATGCACTAACCAACCATAGAAAGATAATCATACACAATGACACAATGACACAATAACACAAGATATGTTAACTAGGGAACCTCTTGATCAAAGAGTAAACCCTGATGGGAATGATGCCCACAAAATGATGCACTAATATGAAAGTTCTTTGTGAAAGGATGGACCCTATTAGGAGTCTTATGAAATACATTTAGTACATATGAATCTCTGTTAGGAGATTTTGAATCCCTGTTAAAATATTCTAACCCTGTTAGGAGTTATGGAAGACAGAAGGACCCACTACCCAAACAGCTTCAAGGCAAGATCTTTGAACTCACTATCCAACAGATCTTAGGATTATTCAATAGAATAATATGAAATATGTTACATCCTTCACACTATGCCAAAACTACACTCTCTGCTACACAAGATCACAAATCCAAATTTCTATACTTCACAAGTCTTCCTTCATCACTGAATTAGCTCTTTTCTTCACTTCATGCATACATTCACATCACAAATTTCACAATCTCATGTCACAACTATTACAGTCCTCCCATAACAAGGAAAAAATTCCTTCCTTTATACCATACTCAAATAATTACAAATAAGTCGGCATCCAAATATAAAATAATAATTTCAACACGCTACATCAAAATTACATAAAACTGTCAGCTTCCAGATACAATAAATTTCCAATCGTGTGACCTCAAAGTTTGCACTATGAAATACATGACCACCAATGAGTCTCAAACTTCCCTTTAACTATGCAAAATCAGATTCCATCTCGATTAGGAGATATCCTTCGATTACCAAAAACTGCTACTCAAGAATACTAACAGAATACTGCTTCCACCAAAATGCTTATAACTTTCATGAATAAATGAATTTATTTTTTTGCTCTTAACCATAGGCTAATAACACACCAAAGAACATACCATCAACTGTGCATAACTCAATTTTCAATATAACATGTGCGCAAAACAAAATTGTGCCTCCTTCTCTGCTAAACTCCAGAATAACATTGTGTTGACATCAATGACAATCATAGTCATGAATGCAACAACCACTGGTACAAAATGACTACCAAAGGCTTCAAAATTCATTCCTAACAATCTCCCCCATTGGCATTAATGGCAACATAGATGAAAACATCAAATGTTCCAAAAATCCAATCACTGCTGCTCAACTACTCTGCTGCTCTTCATCAATCAAATCTTGCTTTGTTATCCTATTCAATCTCTCAAACAAATGTAGTTCCTCAATGTTTTTCATGATTCTCTCCCCCATTGACATCAATGATAGAAATTCCATCACAATGTCAACAATATCTCAATGTCAAAAGACACTATTCAGAAAATACATTCACAAGAGTTCTCATGACTCAGCTCAGATACACATACTCCCCCATAGAGGAAGTACCAACATGCAATCCAAAAAATAGATAGGGCCATATTCCACTGGACGGATGCAACCAACTACATTATTACTCAAAATTAGGTTGGTGCATAACCCCAAGCATACCTCTCAGATACTCAAATGTATCCTTAGGCAAAGGCTTAGTAAATATATCTGCTATCTGCTCCTTTGTGTTTATGTACTCTAGTCTGACTTCTTTATCTGCCACTTTCTCTCTTACAACATGATACTTGATCTCTATATGCTTTTTTTTTTAATGTAATACAAGATTCTTAGACATGCTAACTATACTTGTATTGTCACAATGTATGACAATAGGCTCATCAAACTTGATTCCAATGTCCATCAACATCTGCTTCATCCAAATTATCTAATTACAATTTTTTGCTGCTGCTACATATTCTACTTCTGCTATACTCTGTGAGATACAATTCTGCTTTTTTCTCAACCAAGAAACTAATCTTCCTCCAAGAAAAAAGGCCCCACCACATGTGCTTTTCTTATCATCAATGCTGCCTCCCCAATTAGCATCAGTATATGCACATAGGGTAAAATCATTAGAAGTTTCATACCACAATCCATAGTCCATTGTGCTTCTAAGATATCTCAATATCCTCTTTACTATTGCATAATGTGACTCTCTAGGTTCAGCTTGAAATCTTGCTACCATTCCAACTAAATGTTATATATCTAGTCTAGCATGTGTCAAGTACTGCAATCCACCAATCATAGATCTGTATTTCTTTTGCTCAACTGCTAGTGTCTCATCTTTACTAGATAGTTTATGTCCTGTAACCATAGGTGTTCCAACTAGTTTACAATTCTCCATACTGAATCTTTTCAACAAATCATTCAAATACTTTGTCTGACTTACAAAGATACCATCTTTTTTTTGTGTTATTTGTAATCCCAAAAAGTATTTCATTTCTCCAATCATACTCATTTCAAATTTTGTCTTCATTTCATCAAAAAATTTGTCACTACCTTCATCTTCTCCTCCAAAAGTAATGTCATCAACAAAAATAACCAAAACTAACAATCCATTCTCAATTTCTTTTGTATATAAGTTACTATCAACTATTGCTTTTGTAAATCCCAATTTTAACAAATACTTATCTAATATAGCATACCAAGTTCTAGGTGCTTTCTTTAATCCATACAATGCTTTCTTTAGTTTACATACCATGTCTCCTTCTTGAGTCAAAGGAAAACTTTTAGGATGCTCAATGTAGACTTCTTCTTCTAATTCACCATTCAGAAATGCTGACTTCACATCCATCTGATACACTTTGAATTTCTTAAATGCTGCATAAGCCAAAAATATTCTTACTGCTTCAAGTCTTGCCACAGGGGAAAAAGTCTCTTCATAGTCAATTCCTTCTTGCTGTGAGTATCCCTTACATACCAATCTTGCTTTGTTTCTAATTACTTCTCCTTGTTCATTCATCTTGTTCCTGAGTACCCATTTAGTTCCAATCACATTTTTATCTTTAGGTCTAGGGACCAATTCCCATGTCTTGTTCTTTTCAATCTGATCCAATTCTTCTTTCATAGCTTTAATCCAATGTTCATCTTCACAAGCTTCATTAGTAGACTTAGGTTCAATTTGAAAAATCAAACATAAATGTACCTTCTTTCTAGTCATAACTCCTCTATCCAAACTTCCAATAACTTGTTCAATAGGATGATGTCTTCATATATACCTGTTAGGTGTCATAGTCACTAATCTTTCTTCAACTGTAGGATTCTTCTCTAGATTCTTCTTTATTTTCTTCAACATGACTTTCATTCAACAATTCACTGTAACTCTGAAAAAATTGTTTAGTAGTTTCAATGTTAGGCTGAGGGTTAGTTCCTTCATCAGATTCATAATCAAGCATTCTTTCCTAAATTTTAAACTTCTCATCAACTTTTACATTTGCACTTTCAACAATAGTTTTAGTTCTCTTATTGTAACATCTATATGCTTTGCTTTTCAAAGAATATCCAAGAAAATTTTTTTCATCACTTCTAGGATCAAACTTTCCTATATCATCATCTCTCTTAATATAACATTTACTTCCAGAAATTCTAAAATACTTAACTGAGGGAGCATGTCCAAACCAAAATTCATAAGGTGTCTTGTCTCTATCTACTCTGATTTGTACTTTTTTCAATGTATATACTACTGTATTCACTGCTTCTCTCCAAAATGTCTTTACCAAATCACCTTCAAAGAACATAGCTCTAGCTGCTTCAGTCACTAATCTATTCCTTCTTTCTATAATACCATTTTGTTCAGGTGTTCTAGGGGCTGAAAACTCTCTCTTAATACCATTTACTTCACAAAAGGTGTTAAACTCTTTAGATGTAAATTCTCCACCTCTATCAGATCTCAAACACTTAATCCTCATTCTTGATTCATTCTCAACTTTATTCTTCATGACCTTAAACTTATCAAATGCTTCAGATTTTTTTTTTCAAAAAGGCAATCCACATCATTCTTGTAAAATCATCAACAAGAATCATAAAATACCTTTCTCCATAGAATTCTCTAGTCCTAGTAGGACCGCTCAAGTCTGTATGAACAATCTCCAACTTTTATGTAGATGTGAACTTCTTGCTAGGAAATGAACTCCTTTTCGGCTTAGCCATCACACATTCCTTGCAAATCATGTTAGTAGGCTTCATAATCTTAGGTAAATCTCTTACTGCAAGTGTAGAACTTACTTTCACAATATTATCAAAGTTTATATGACAAAACCTTCTATGCCATAACCAACTGTCATCAATTTTAGTCATCAAACATGTCATCTCAGTAGGGTTCAACTAAAATACATTACCTCTGGTTCTAGATCCAATTCTAATTAGATTTCCATCTTTATCCTTTATCATAGAAGTTTTCTCAGTAAAACAAACTTGATATCCCTTAACCACTAACTATCCAACACTCAAAATATTATGTCTCAATCCATCAACAAAGTAAACATCATCAGTATTAGTCTTTCCATCAAGAGTAATAGATCCTATACCTTTAATCAAACAAGGTGCATTGTTACCAACTCTAACAACTCCTCCATCATAATTGTTAAACTTTATGAACTTTCCTTTATCACTAGTCATATGATGTGAACAACCACTATCTATAATCCAATCATCTTTCTTTTCAACTTGGGAAACTAAGGCTTTTTCTTCCTTAACATTAGATTCAAAATTTTCTTCCTTAATTGCTACAAATCCTATGTCATCAAAGTTATCATTATCACTATCACTCAAATGTCTTTCAATTCCTGCTTCAATTTCTTCATCATTTGCATAATAAAATTCTTTAGATCTTCTAGGCTTAAAATTGTTTCTATACTTCTTAACTCTCTTAGGACACTTAGATACAAAATGACCATATTCTTGACATGTCCAACATTTAAAGATTTTCTTACCATCTGGTTCTCTTTTCACAAGCAAGGCAATACCTTCTTCAATCTTCTTATCTTCATCAGATTTGGATCTGCTACTACTAGCATAATCTCCATTCACACTTGTGCTTCTAAATAAAGTAGGTCTGATGCTAAGAGCACTGAATGTTGTCTCCACTCTAGGTAGTTCTCCTGATAATCTCAAATTCATCTCTGCAATGTTCTCAAAATCTTCCATATTACTTCATTCTCTATCTTTTCACCTCCACAAGACTTTTTTCCTGCAACAATTTCTAACATCCTACCAATATAGCTTCTAACAGATTCATCTTCCATCATTCTTATGTCTTCAAATGCACAAGTCCAGTTATGTAACCTAGCTTTCTTTGCATGTTCATCACCTTCAAAAGTAGAATGTAAAGCTTTCCAAATATCATGAGATCTAGTTAAACCTTTTACCTAACTGTATTCATTCTCTGAAAGTGCTGATAAAAGTGCTTCTCTTGCAAGTATGTTACACATGAATAGATCTACCTCATCTTTAGTACTTGTTTCAAGATTGTCTTCTTCAATTATAGTTCTTTCATTCTTTGTAATCAACCAATAACCTGGTCCTAAACACAAGAGATGTGTCTTCATCTTTTCTTTCCAGCTGTCAAAATTTACTCCATCAAACTTAGGGCTTTCTTTCTTGAAATTTTCCATGGATCTCCTTAAGTTGTTAAACTTCTCTTTCAAGGACCTGCTGCTCTGATACCAATTGTTAGAAAGTAAAGACCACCAAGATAACTGAGAGGGGGGGGGGTGAATCAATTATCTGATAATTAAACCATTTATCAACATCAACTTCAATATCAACTTCAACAACTTTAAACCATATAATCAATGCAGTAACCAACCATAGAAAGATAATCATACACAATGACACAATAACACAAGATATGTTAACTAGGGAACCTCTTGATCAAAGAGTAAACCCCGGTGGGAATGATGCCCACAAAATGATGCACTAATATGAAAGTTCCTTGTGAAAGGATGGACCTTGTTAGGAGTCTTATGAAATACGTTCAGTACATATGAATCTCTGTTAGGAGATTTTGAATCCCTGTTAAAAGATTCTAACCCTGTTAGGAGTTATGGAAGACAGAAGGACCCACTGCCCAAACAGCTTCAAGGCAACATCTCTGAACTCATTGTCCAATAGATCTTGAGATTATTCAATAGAATAATATGAAATATTTTACCTCCTTCACACTATGCCAAAATTGCACTCTCTACTACACAAGATCACAAATCCAGATCTCTGTACTTCACAAGTCTTCCTTCATCACTGAATTAGCTCTTTTCTTCACTTCATGCATACATTCACATCACAACTTTCACAATCTCATATCATAACTATTAAAATTCTCCCATAACAAGGAAAACATTCCTTCCTTTATACCATACTCAAATAATTACAAATAAGTCAGCATCCAAATATAAAATAATAATTTCAACACGCTACATCAAAATTACATAAAACTGTCAGCTTCCAGATATAATAACTTTCCAATCGTGTGACCTCAAAGTTTTTTCTATGAACCACATCACCACCAATGAGTCTCAAACTTCCCTTTAACTACGTAGAATCATATTCCATCCTGGTTAGGAGATATCCTCCGATTACCAAAAACTGCTACTCAAGAATACTGCTAGAATACTGCTTCCACCAAAATGCTTATAACTTTCATGAATAAATGAATTTATTTCTTCCCTCTTAACCATAGGCTAATAGCACACCAAAGAACATACCATAAAATGCACATAACTCAATTTTTAATATAACATGTGCGCAAAACAAAATTGTGCCTGCTTCTTTGCTAAACTCTAGAATAACACTGTGTTGACATTAATGACAATCATAGTCATGAATGCAACAACCACTGCTACAGAATGACTACCAAAGGCTTTAGCATTCATTCCTAACAAATAAGTCCTTCTTGTCTGATCCAAGAGCATCTCAGGTCCTTGGCAATCCTGTGTCACCAAAAAGATTTTAAAGTTTATCTATGTTGCTCAGTTCCTGCTTTGATCGAGTTTCTCGGTAGTTGTTCAGTTTCCTTTGGTTACTGAGTGTGGTCGGTTATCTCCTAGGCGGTCAGTTTTTTGTTTCTTGGTCATCCTTGTTTACTGAGTAGTTTATTTTGAGTTTCTATTGAGGTCGACTTGTGCATTGATTATGGGTCATGGATTTAATGCTGGTATCCATAATTGGGAAGCGTGTGGTCCCAAATCTGACTATTCCTTCTATTGATTGTGGATCTAAAGGCTGACTTAGTTTGGTAGCTTGTTTTATAAGTATAGTTGTTTGGTTATAGTTTAGGAGTTAGTTTTAGATAGAAGATAGAAGATAGTAGAATCAAGATTGTTGGTAGATCCTCGCATGTTTGAGGACTTCTGTAAATCATTGTAATATCAGGTTGTAATCAAGAAGGCCTTATAATGTAGCATGTATGAATCAATTTGTTGAATGAAGTTATCATACCAATGATCTTGCTTTCTCCCTCTCACTGTGTTGTTGTTTCTTCCATGTGTTGTTGAGCAAGGCTAGATCAATAGGGTGTGCCAGTGTTTGGCCCCTCTAATCTGTGCCCTTGCATTAGGTGGTATCAAAGTGAGGTAAGATCTGGATCTAGTTTTGTAGGTTCCTTCTTATGAAGCCTTAGTTGAATTTTTGTGGGGTAGAAAATTGCAATCTGACCTACAATTGTAGAGGGTTTTCAAGATGGTTCGTGGGAGGTGAGAAGTGGATCCAGGATTGGCAGACATGTTGAGACAACTTGCTGCTAGATTAGAAGCTGTTGAGATAGCCCAGAGAAGAGGCAAACATCTTGAAGATGTTAGTGATGATGAAATTGAAGAAGAACAAGCAAATGTAGAACCTGCACCTATGATGGATTAGGGTGAGGAAAGATTCTTGAAGGCCTTGACAAGTTTGAAGTCGACACCACATTTTAATCCTCCTGAATATAGTGGGAAATTAGATTTTGATGAATTGATAAACTGGATCACTAAAATGGAAAAGTATTTTGAGTATGAAAATGTATCTGAGGAAAAGAAGGTGAAAATTGCAGGCACAAAGTTGAAAGGTCATGCATCCTTGTGGTGGGAACATCTGCAATTGGATCGAAAAAAGAAAGGAAAAGAAAAAATCAAGGTATGGAATAAAATGGTAAATAAATTAAAAGGAAAGTTATTACCTTATGATTATCAGATTAACCTAGTTAGGCGAATGCAAAATCTAAGGCAGAAAGATAGCTTGGTAAAAGAGTACATTGAGGAATTCTATAGATTAGATATCAGATCTTGACATGATGAGGATGATGTGGAAAGAATTTCTAGATACATGAATGGTTTGAGAGTTTCCATCCAAGAGGAAATCAGTTTGGTCAAGTTGGAGAACATTGAAGAGGCTTATAGATTTGCATTGAAGGCCAAGGAGAAGTTGAACAAAAGACATGAACAGAGACAAAGAGGTTAAGGTGGTAGATTCCCTAGGGGAAGAGGTAGATCTAGTGGTGAAAATAGTAGATCTGAACCTGAAAAGAAAACTCTAGACAAAGAAAAGACCGAGTGGAAATGTGAAAGTTCATCTAGAGGCAAAGGAAGTAACTACCAAGGTGGTTATAGCAGAGGTAATTTCTGAGGAACTTGTTACAATTGTGGAGAAGGACATAGATCTTTTGAATTTACACATGCTAGTAAGAAGGTTGGTAGTAGTAGAAATGCTTTGGTACAAGAGGAGTCACCAAATGAACTTGAGAAGGAAAATAACTTAATGGTGAGAAGAGCATTGTGGAATGAAAGTAAAAAGGAAGATTCGGTAAGGAAAAGTTTGTTCAAGACCAGATGTAGAGTTTTTGATAAAGTTTGGAAGGAAATCATTGATAGTGGTAGCTTGGAGGATTTGGCATTTGAGGACATGGTCACAAAGTTGCAATTAGAAAGGTTGGAACATCTGAAGCCCTATCAGATTTTATGGATCAAAGATGAGCATACACTCTTGGTAAGTGAACAATGTTATGTGAATTTGAAAATTGGAAAGTACTATGATAATGTGTTGTGTGATATCATGCCTATGTATTGTTGTCATATTTTGTTGGGTAGACCTTGGCAACATGATAGACATTTCATATATGATGGGAGATTGCATAAGTATAGTATTGTGGTTGATGGAAGAAAACAAATTTTGTTACCTTTGATGGAAGAACCTATTAGTAATGTTTGCACATCTTTGAAAGTTTGTTTGATGGAAGGAAGAAATTTTGTTAAGGATTTGAAGAAGAATGATGTATATTTTGTTGTGATTCCTAACAAGTCAAGTAAGAAAATAGAGGATGAAGTCCCTAAGGAGATTGATAAGTTACTCACCGAGTATAGTGATATAATTTTTGATAATGTACCTGATGGTTTTCCACCAAAGAGAAGTATTGATCATTGCATGGATCTAATCCCTGGAGCTAGTTTACCAAATAAGGAACCTCATTGATTGACACCTACCAAGAATCAGGAATTGAATTGACAGATTCAAGAGTTTCTGGATAAAGGTTTGATCAGAGAAAGTTTGAGTCCTTATGTAGTACCTATGGTATTGGCACCTAAGAAGAATGGAGAATGGTGAATTTTTACTAATTCTAGAGAAATCAATAAGATAATAGTGAAGTATAGGTTCCCTATACTGAGAATGGATGACATAATGGACAGTTTGACTAGAGCAAAATATTTCACAAAGATTGATTTGAAAAGTGGGTATCATCATATCAAAATCAGAGAAGCCAATGAATGGAAGACTGCTTTCAAGACAAAAGAAGGTTTGTATGAGTGGTTGGTTATGCTTTTTTGTTTAACTAATGCACCGAGTACTTTTATGAGGTTGATGAATGAAATTCTGAAGAAATTCTTGGGTAAGTTTGTAATTGGATATCTTGATGATATTCTGATATTCAGTAAGACTAGAGAAGAACATTTGTTGCATGTTAGATATGTTTTGTAGAGATTGAAAGAAGAAAAATTGCTGATAAACTTGAAAAAGTGTTCATTCATGAAAGAGGAGATTGTGTATTTGGGGTTTGTAATTTTAGCTAATGGTTTGAAGATGGATCCTGAAAAGGTTGAAGCTATTCTGAATTGGCCTACTCCTATGAATGCTATCAAGGTAAGATCATTTCATAGTTTGGCAAGTTTTTATCAAAGTTCATAAGGAATTTCAGTTCAATTTGTAATGCTATGACTGAGACTATGAGAGGAGATAAACGAGAATTCAAGTGGACACATGGAGTTGATAAAATTTTTGAGACTCTGAAGCATAACATTCTTGAATTTCCTATTTTGGCATTGCCTGATTTCAATAAGGTATTTGAAGTGGAATGTGATTGATGCAGGAGCATCCTGGGTGTAAGAGCAATCTTGCATCACCCAAAAATATTTATGTTTTTATATTCAATAAGGGTTATTTTGTGCCGAGCTGCTATTTATGGAAAGTTACTATTTTTGGTAATTTTTGTATGTGCTCAGAATGATCTGATTTCTTTCTTGGAGGTTCATTTTGGTCATATAAGTCTGCCAGTAAAGTTTCATTGCCAGATCAAGTGTATATTGGAAGATATTGAAGATTTTCGGTATTGGCAGCAGGGTACAGAAACTTTGAGCTCAGTTTTGAAGGCTTTAGAGGCCCCGAATGAGGTCGAAAATTTGGGTGACAGGCGCTTGCGTGGGTCAAGCCTGTAGAGCGCTTCGTGGCATTTCCAAAATGGGGTTATAATAGCCGATCGGGTAACCTGGTGATGACTTATGGTCTTCGGAAGTTGGGCCACCCGAAATGGCGGAAAATAATTTTCTTCAAAATTTCTGTTCGGGTTTCAAAGGTTATCTTGAGCCGACTATGATGTAATAAAATGTAAAATAAAATAATTCTAAGTTTGGTCAGCCTTATTGGCTAAAAATTCTGGAACCTTCCCAGGCGGTGGAAAAATTGCCTATATAAGGAAGACTGTATTATTGTCTTAGGCAGTTCAGAATAGTTCTGGGTAGTAGATCTGGGTATTGATTCGAGGCTTTGTCCTACAGAATATTGTAAGGGAATGCCCATGTGACTTTGCATATTGTAATTCTGAAAAGTTTGTAATTCCACATTTGTGGAGATAATAAGAAGCCAATTTTCTGTTCTTGCATATTGTTGTTGTTTCTCTATTTCTGTTATGTGTTTGTGGTATTAAGGGGAGCACCCTTCATCAAGTGGTATCAGAGCAGGAGTTCTTGAGTGTGTAAATAGATCGCCGACTGTGAGGCAGTTTGCACCAGGACCGTGGCTAGGGTTTCAGCGCGCATCGCGAAAATGCCTCCACGAAGAGAACGTGGCGGAAGAGATGGTGTTGTAACACCTGAGGTTAGAGAGCTGCAGAGACAAGTGCGAGCATTGCAAGAAGAGATTCGTAGAGGAATGAATCTTAATGTCAGAGACAAAAGTGAGGATGAAGCCGAAGAAGAATATCAAGAAGGAGAAGCTGAAATTGTGAACCAGGAGGAAGAAAGACTTTTTCGGGCGATTTCCAAGATTGGGAAAAGACCTAAGATTGAGGTTCCTACATTTTCTGGAAATCTTAACCCAGAGGAATTGATCGACTGGATCAATGAATGTGAGGAGTATTTTGAGTATGAAGATGTTGAGGATCCTGATAGGGTCAAATTTGCGAAGGCCAGACTGAAAGGTCATGCGAAGATCTGGTGGCAAGAAATTCAATTGGAGCGAAATAGAAGAGGGAAAGATAAAATCACAAGATGGGATCGGATGGTGGATAAATTGAAGCGGCAGTTCATTCCTGTTGATTATGAGCTTGACCTACTGAAGAAAATGTAGAGTTTGAAGCAAGCAGGAAGATCTGTCCAGGAGTATACAGAGGAGTTCTATCGACTTCTCATCAGAACAGGCCATGCAGAAGCTGATAAGGAGAAAGTTGCCCGATACCTTAATGAGTTAAGGCCAAGCATTTAGGAGGAGCTGAATCTGGTTCGAATGAGCAGTATTGAAGAGGCATACCAGTTTTCCCTAAAAGTAGAGGAAAAGCTAAACAAGAAGTTTGAGAGTAGACAAAACGGAAGAGGTCGCGGTGGACGATCTGGTGGACGATCATATGGTGGCCGAAATGAAGATCCGAAAAAGAAGGATGAGGCTAGTAGCAGTCAAAATCAGCGAGGAAATAATTCCAATCACTTCCAGGATCAGAATAATAGAGATCAGAGAGGAAGAGGAAGAGGACAAGGATCTGGAAGAGGTGGCTTCCGTGGAACATGTTTTCACTGTGGAGAAGAAGGTCATAGGGCATTTGAATGTCCTCAGCGCCAAGGCAGAACAGACAGGAGAAATGAAGGCCAGGCCAGAGTTGCACATGTAGATGAAGATGCTAGATCATCAAATTCTGAAGATGCTGAAAGAGGAGAAATGTTGATTAATAGAAGAGTCCTGTTGAGTGGTGAGAATGAACCTGAGCAAAGGAGGAGCCTGTTTCGCACCAGGTGCAAGTGTGAAGGTAAATATTATGATGTGATTATTGATAGTGGAAGCACTGACAATTTGGTGTCAGAAGAGATGGTGACAAAGTTGAAGCTCAAGAGATAGAAACACCCACATCCATATCGGATTGCCTGGGTACAGGATGACCACAGGGTCATGGTCAATGAACAATGCCTGGTGAAGTTCAAGATTGGCGGATACCAAGATGAGGTATTGTGTGATATCATATCTATGGATGCATGTCATATGTTGTTGGGTAGACCATGGCAGTTTGATAGATGTGCTGTACACGATGGCCGTGCGAATACCTATTCCCTGACAAAGGATGGAGTGCGGCATAAGCTAAAGCCATTGAAGGAGACCGAAGAAAAGGTATGTGGTAATGCAAGGATAACTTTTGTTGATGGAAGAAATTTCCTAGATGGTATGAGGCATGAGCATGTATGTTTTGCTTTAATTCCAAAAGCTGGTAAAGAGGAAGTAGAAGATGTTCTTGTAGAAGTTGTAGATTTGTTGAATGAGTTTCAGGATATTGTATCCGATAACGTGCTTGATGGATTACCACTAGTCAGAAAGATCAGTCATCAGATGGACTTGATCCCAGGAGCGAGTTTGCCGAATAAGGCAGCACACAGAATGACACCTGCAGAAAGTGAGGAGTTGAACAAACAAGTACATGAACTGTTACAGAAAGGATTGATCTGTGAGAGTCTGAGTCCCTGTGCTGTACCAGCGGTATTAGCACCAAAGAAGAATAGAGAATGGAGGATGTGTATGGATTCTAGGGCAATAAACAAGATCACAATCAAGTACAGGTTTCCATTGCCACGAATGGATGATATTATAGACTATTTGAGTGGAGCTGTGTATTTCTCAAAGATAGATCTGAAGAGTGGATATCATCAGATTCGGATCAGAGAAGGAGATGAATGGAAGATTGCCTTCAAGACAAAGGAAGGACTGTATGAGTGGTTAGTCATGCCTTTTGGGCTAACCAATGCACCGAGCACTTTCATGCGGCTCATGAACGAGGTTCTGAAAGAATTTCTGGGTAAGTTTGTCATTGTTTACCTAGATGATATTTTGATCTTTAGTAAGACATTGGATGAGCATATGATGCATATTCGTATGGTATTTGAGAAGTTGAGAGAAGAAAAATTGCTGATTAATTTGAAGAAGTGCAGTTTTGTGAAGAAAGAGTTGGTGTATTTGGGGTTTGTAGTTTCAGCAGAAGGTCTAAAAATGGACCCAGAGAAAGTACAGGCTATCCTTGAATGGCCTACTCCAAGGAGTGCTACTGAGGTAAGATCTTTTCATGGTCTAGCTAGCTTTTACAGAAAGTTTATCAGAAATTTTAGTAGTATTTGTGGACCCTTGACTGAAGCAATGAGAGGGGATAGAAAAGAGTTTAAGTGGACTAATGGGGCAGAAAAGAGTTTTCAATTATTGAAACAAAAAGTTACAGAACAACCTGTTTTAGCACTTCCAGATTTTAATAAGGTGTTTCAAGTAGATTGTGATGCTAGTGGTACTGCAATAGGAGCTGTTATGAGCCAAGAAGGTAAACCTGTTGCTTATTTCAGTGAGAAGTTAAATGATGCCAAGAGGAAATATTCTATTTATGATCAAGAATTTTATGCTATAGTTCAGGCATTAAAGAAGTGGAGACATTATCTGCTTCCTAAGGAGTTTGTTTTGTATACTGATCATCAAGCTTTGCAATATTTGAATAGTCAAGGAAAGTTGAATTAGAGGCATTTGAAATGGGTTGAGTTTTTGCAGAGTTATACATTTGTTTTGAAACACAGGAGTGGAAAGTCTAATAGGGTTGCAGATGCTCTTAGCAGAAGGCAACTATTGCTGACAGAAATGCAGATTGAAGTGGTTGGGTTCAAGGAACTCAAAAATTTGTATCCAGAGGATCCTGATTTTGGTGAAGCTTGGAAAGCTTGTACAGAACCTGTTACTCTAGATAGGACGAAATGGTTGGATTTCATCATCCAGGATGATATGCTATTCAGAGGGAGCCAGTTGTGCATTCCACGAAGTTCCATGAGGGAGAATCTCATCAAGGAGAAGCATAGCAGAGGATTGGCTGGACATTTTGGTCATGATAAAACTCTTGGTTTGGTTAGTGAGAATTATTATTGGCCACAGTTGCAGCAAGATGTGAAGAAGTTTGTACAGAGTTGCAGAGTATGTCAGATGGCGAAAGGAGTGAAGCAGAATACAGGGTTGTATCAGCCGTTAGCTGTACCAGAGAAGCCTTGGGAGGATATCAGCATGGACTTTGTTCTTGGTTTACCGAGGACTCAGCGGGGACATGATTCAATTTTTGTGGTGGTTGACAGATTTTCAAAGATGGCACATTTCATTCCCTGCAAGAAGACTAATGATGCTATTCATGTAGCAGAATTGTTTTTCAGAGAAGTAGTGAGACTTCATGGTTTGCCAAAGACCATAGTTTCAGATCGGGACACTAAGTTTGTTGGATATTTTTGGCGTACATTGTGGAAGAAGTTGAAGACAGATTTGAAATTCAGTTCATCACATCATCCACAGACTGATGGACAGACAGAGGTGGTGAATAGGAGTTTGGGAAATTTGCTGAGATGTTTGGTTGGAGATAAGCTAACAGGATGGGATTTGATTTTACCACAGGCAGAATTTGCATACAATAATTCTGTCAACAGGAGCACTGGTAAATCACCATTCCAGATTGTATATGGAAGTAGTCCAAGAAATGCATCTGAATTGAGAAAGATAGATAAAGGAGAAATGAGTAGTGCTGAGGCTGAGGATTTTGCAGAACACTTGAAGAACATCCATGAAGAGGTGAGGAAGCATATTACCAAGATGAACGCACAATATAAGGCTAAGGCAGATGAGAAAAGGAGGTATAAGGAATTTCAGATTGGTGATGAAGTCATGGTTCATTTGCGAAAGGAGCGGTTTCTAGTTGGTACATATAACAAGTTGAAAATGAAGAAGTTTGGACCATGCAGGATATTGAAGAAACATGATTCAGGAAACGCATATGAGGTAGAATTGCCTACTGAGCTAAATATTTCACCAGTGTTTAACATTTCAGATCTGACAGAGTATCATGAAGGAGGTGTTGAAGATGAGATCACAGAAGCACAGTGGAGTATTCCAGCAACTAGTTCAGACACTAAGGAGATTGAAGATATACTGGATAGTCGTGTTGGCAGAAGCACAAGGAACAGGACATATGAAGAATATCTGGTCAAGTGGAAAGGATGACCTGTTGAAGATTCATCATGGCTAACAAAGGAGGAGGTTAACCGTCTTGGTTTTCCTCTACACACCTGAGTCGTGACAGGGTCACTTCTCAAATTACCCTGGGTGTCTGATGCAGGAGCATCCTGGGTGTAAGAGCAATCTTGCATCACCCAAAAATATTTATGTTTTTATATTCAATAAGGGTTATTTTGTGCCGAGCTGCTATTTATGAAAAGTTACTATTTTTGGTAATTTTTGTATGTGCTCAGAATGATCTGATTTCTTTCTTGGAGGTTCATTTTGGTCATATAAGTCTGCCAGTAAAGTTTCATTGCCAGATCAAGTGTATATTGGAAGATATTGAAGATTTTCGGTATTGGCAGCAGGGTACAGAAACTTTGAGCTCAGTTTTGAAGGCTTTAGAGGCCCCAGATGAGGTTGAAAATTTGGGTGATGGGTGCTTACGTGGGTCAAGCCTGTAGAGCGCTTCGTGGCATTTCCGAAATGGGGTTATAATAGCCGATCGGGTCAACTGGTGATGACTTATGGTCTTCGGAAGTTGGGCCACCCGAAATGGCGGAAAATAATTTTCTTCAAAATTTCTGTTTAGGTTTCAAAGGTTATCTTGAGCCGACTATGATGTAATAAAATGTAAAATAAAATAATTCTAAGTTTGGTCGGCCTTATTGGCTAAAAATTCTGGAACCTTCCCAGACGGTGGAAAAATTGCCTATATAAGGAAGGCTGTATTATTGTCTTAGGCAGTTCAGAATAGTTTTGGGTAGTAGATCTAGGTATTGATTCGAGGCTTTGTCCTACAAAATATTGTAAGGGAATGCCCATGTGGCTTTGCATATTGTAATTCTGAAAAGTTTGTAATTCCACATTTGTGGAGATAATAAGAAGCCAATTTTCTGTTCTTGCATATTGTTGTTGTTTCTCTATTTCTGTTATGTGTTTGTGGTATTAAGGGGAGCACCCTTCATCAGTGATGCAATTGGTAGTGCAATTGGAGCTATGTTAAGTCAAGAAGGTAAACCTATTGCTCTCTTTATTGAAAAGTTGAATGATGCTAGAAAGAAATATTTTGTGTATGATCAAGAATTCTATGCTATTGTTCAAGCACTGAAGAAATGGAGACACTATTTGATACCGAGTGAATTTGTGTTGTATACTGATCATAAGGCTTTACAATACTTGGGTAGTCAGAATAAGTTGAATTAGAGACATATGAAATGGGTTGAGTATTTTTAGAGTTATACATTTGTAATCAAACATAAAAGTGGAGTCACTAACTGAGTTGCTAATGCATTTAGTAGAAGAAGATCTTTGATGACCGAGATGAAAATTGAAGTTCTTGGTTTTGATGAGATGAGAGAATTGTATGAAACTAATCTTGATTTTTCTGAGCCATGGAGAAAGTGCAGAGCACCTATTCAAGATCAACCGACTACAAAATGGGAAGAATATTTCATTCAAGAAGGTATGTTGTTTAAAGGTATTCAGTTGTGTATATCGAGAGGACAAATGAGAACTAACTTGATGAAGGAGAAACATAGTGTGGACAAAGCTTTTGAGGATACCTGGTTTGGAAAACTTCAAGCCAAACAAAGATTAGATTTTAGTCTAAGCATGAAATCAATTCAAAGCAAGTAAAACTCTAAACTAAGCCACCTCAGATTGAGCTTAAACAGGTGCACCCAAGCACTGTTTGATTTACTCTTACTTAAGGGGATGTGGGTGTGCTCTCTAATCACTTGGAGCATGTTCCTTATGAATTTTAGGAGGGATTGAGATCCATGAAAACCCTAAAAATGACACAAAATAGGTATAGAACACCTGATTTGCCCCTAAGGCCTCAAGAATCCAAATGATGCTGAAATGAAGACTAAGCTACATTATATTTATGCTAAGATTGTTTTAAACCAAATAGAGATGTGTTATGATACTATGCTTATGCAAAATAATGAAATAAACTATGTTAATCCATTATTGTTAAATTAGGATGAGCTAAAATGCTTGAAAGTAAGCTAGATTTAAGATGATTATGCTAAGTCTAGAGCTAAATGGGCATGATAACAATGCTTGGAATGAAAGGTGAATGGATCCTTTTGCTCTTGAAAATGAGGAGCATTTATAGGATTTGGGAAGGAGGAATGAGTGGCCAGGATCAAAATCCTTAAGAGAGGCCAAGATTCATTCAAAGGGGAGCACATGGATTGTCCTAGTTCAGGGCCACCTCCTTGTGACAAGTGTCACAAGGGCATTGGGTTGAAAGATGGGAGGAATGTGCACAATTTAGGAAATGTGCCTAAGGTCAAAGGGTGTAAAAATGGGGTGAGGGGCTTCTTAAATGCATGATAAATGCATGTAAGAGGGATAAGGAGGCTTTAAATGCATTTAATGCATGTAAGAGAAGTCTCTAGAAGTTTGTTGACTTTAGGTTAAGCTTAGGAGTTAGCTAACCTTGGTTAGGGAATGTGACAGGATTAGGGAGGGGATTTAGGATTAGGATTAGGGTTAGGACTTTCTAGAAGAGTCTAGAATTTCCTTAGGATAAACATGGATTTTAAGAAATAAATAAAGATTTATTTATTTCCATGGTTTAGGTTTGAGAATATTTATTAAAATGAATTTAACAAATATGAGGATTAAATATTTAATCTTAATTAAATATTTTGAGTTGGGATTAGGGATAGGAAAAGAGGGGATTAGCCTCTAATTGAAATTAGAGAAGGATCAGAAGATTCTGGAAGAGGTTAGTGGTCTGAAGGAAATTGGCCAAGTTTTGGGCAAAAAATAAATAAATTATTTATTTTGGGATTTTTGGTCAATTTATTAATTAATAAATAGGGGAATAATGTTTAAATAAGATTTTAAACATTTTTGGGAGGGATTCCTTAATTAAATATTTTTAATTAAGGTAAAAGGATTTAATGACATAAAAATAAATAAATTAATTAAATAAATAATTAATTAATAAATGATGATGTCATTAGGGATTTTTCAAAAAATAAAAATACTTTATTTTCTAAAGGATTTTTAGGTGTCTACACATAGTAGTGGTTTGGCTGGACATTTTGGTATTGATAAGACATTGAATTTTCTTAAGGAGAAATACTTTTTGCCACAGTTGTATAAATATGTTCAAAAATTTGTGAAAACTTGTGGAATTTGTCAAGTTGCAAAAAGAGTAAGTTAGAATACTAGATTGTATACACCAATTGTTGTACCTGAGAAACCTTGGACTGATGGCAGTATGGATTTTGTTCTTGGCTTACTGAAGATAGTAAGAGGTAATGATTCTATATTTGTTGTGGTAGATAGAATTTTTAAGATGGCACATTTTATACCTTGTAGAAAGACATCAGATGTAGTACATGTAGAAGATCTTTTCTTTAAGGAAATTGTCAGATTGCATGGATTACCGAGGAGTATTATCTCTGACCAAGATAGTAAATTTGTTGGATACTTTTGGAATACCCTTTGGAAAAAGTTTGGCACGAAGTTGAAATATAGTTCTACATTTCACCCACAAACCAATGGACAGACAAAGGTTGTAAACTGAAGTTTGGGAAATCTTTTGAGATGTTTAGTTGGAGACACACCTAGTAATTGGGATTCTGTGTTGGCACAAGTAGAGTTTGCATACAATAATTCAGTGAATAAGAGTATTGGAAAAACACCATTTGAGATTGTGAATGACATACAGCTAAGAGGTATATTTGATTTGAAAGACATTATTGATGAAAGTAAGAGAAGTGCTAAAGGAGTGAAATTTGATGAGTACATGAAGACATTGCATGAAGATGTGAAAATCAAGCTAGAAGAAAGTAATCAGAAATAAAAAGATAGAGCCGATAAATCAAGGAGACATAAGAATTTTGATGTTGGTGATGAAGTGATGGATCATTTGAAGAAAGGTTGATTTCCTATTGGAACATATGGGAAGCTGGAGATGAAGAAGTTTGGACCTTGCAAAATTTTGAAGAATTTTGACAATGAAAATGCATATGAGATTGAGTTACCTGATAACATGGACATATCACCGGTTTTCAACATTGCTGATTTATATGAGTATCATGAACTTGATGAAGACATGACAGTACTAATGGAGTATCCTAAGAAGAAAAATGAAGAAGTTGAGTAGATTTTGTAGCAAAGAATTGGAAAGAGTACAAGAGGTAAATAGTACATGGAATATCTTGTAAATTGGAAGAATAGACCAATTGAGGATAGTTCATGGATTTCACAATCTGAGTTGGATGCAGCTCAGACCAAACCTACTGAATGAATCAAAGAATCATTTTTAAATAACCCTAGGTGTCTGATGTAGGAGCATCTCAGGTCCTTGGCAATCTTGTGTCACCAAAAAGATTTTGAAGTTTATCTGTGTTGCTCGGTTCCTTCTTTGACCAAGTTTCTCGGTAGTTGGTCAATTTCCTTTGGTTAGCAAGTGTGGTTGGTTATCTCCTAGGTAGTCAGTTGTTTCATTGGTGCTCGACAATGCTTGTGTGTTGCTTGGTCATCCTTGTTTACTGAGTAGTTTATTTTGAGTTTTTGTTGAGACCAACTTGTGCATTGATTATGGGTCATGGATTTAATGCTGGTATCCATCATTGGGAAGCATGTGGTCCCAGATCTGATCATTCCTTCTATTGATTATGGATCTAAAGGCTGACTCAATTTGGTAGCCTCTTGTATAAGTATAGTTGTTTGGTTAGAGTTTAGGAGTCAGTTTTTAGATAGAAGATATAAGATAGTAGAATCAAGATTGTTGGTAGATCCTTGCATGTTTGAGGACTTCTGTAAATCATTGTAATATTAGGCTGTAACTAGGAAGGTGTTACAACCCAGCATGTATGAATAAATTTTTTGAATGAAGTTATTATACCAATGATCCTGCTTTCTCTCTCTCACTATGTTGTTTGTTTCGCGTGTTGTTGAGCAAGGCTAGATCTATAGGGTGTGCCACTGTTTGGCCCCTCTGAGTAGTGCCATTGTGTCATTGTCTAATTGGATTTCATACTTTCTCATTTGGTTTTATATGCTAAGATTATTGTGAAGTGATCTAATCCTTGGCCTGTATGCTGATTCAATTAAGTATTGAGAAATCTATTTTTGGCTTTGAGGTGTTGGTTTGTGTAAAAACTAGAATCAAAATAGTGGAAATATCTTCCCTTTTATGTTTTCCAAGTACCTTACTAGTCATAAGAAGTTAAAAGTGATAGGATCAAGTTGTGGGCTATAGATTATTTTCAACTATGTTGTAAGGTTTGTATCAATTGTGGATCTTCTAACAATTGGTGGATCACCTAGTTCTAAATATATTCAATTATTTATTTTACGCATTGTCTCCCTTTCCTCAGGAAGTTAGTTAGTTTTCAAGTGATCCAAGAGGAAGATGGCCCCTAATCTAGAGGTCTATTCTCCATAGGTTACCCACATCCTGAGAGAAGTCCCATGTTTCACAGGATTTCTAGGTTCTACACTTAGCCATACTCAAGTGTAATCCTTGGTGAACATGGAATAGAATACTAGTTATAGTTAGACCCTCATGGAATAGAATACCAGCTATAATTAGACCCTCAAGTCAACATGATTTTATTGGAAAGTTGTCTATACTGATGTATATGACTTGATATAGTGTTTTCATTATGGAAACAAATTCATATAGCAGTTTGGAGTCAGTGCACTTGAAGAGAAGATCATAAATTAGTTAAGTGTTGAAGACTGGACAATGTATAGAGTTCTTGCAGCTCAGAACATCAGCGCACATGCATATGGACAAACTATGGTATACACCCTAGAATTTAAGTTGGTTAGACTATATTCTTGCTTAGTCTATGAGTGCATGATCAGATGTGCAAGGATGAGAAAGTTACAGTCAGTTGAAGTTGCATAGCCAGTGTGTGCCAGTAGAGAATAGAGCATGGAGCTGACAGTTAGTATTTTGGTTTGTGGTTATAATGTAATGGTGTAAAGGCTATGCACCCATTGTATTTAGGTTGCCAACATGTTTATATGTATAATTGTAAGCATGCTTAAGCCAATTCATTTGGAAGCATTATTTGTAACTAGTTATAGGGCTGACCTAATTGTGTATTTTGTATAAGCATATAAATATAAGATGCACCCATTGTATTTGGCATGGAAATTGATAGAGAGTTGTAATAAGTAGAGCAAAAGTGTGTGAAGACACTAGAAGATGTATTAGAGCTTTGGTAGAGGTCAAAGCATCAGCGCATCAAAGGAATTGATCTAACAAACAGTGTCACAGTGACAGTTCATCCTGCAGATATAGTGTGTATCTAAGATCAGAAGGTTGTAGCCTTCACCATTTGAGCAATGAGCTCTAGGATAGTGAGTCCACTCCCCTAATAGGGATTATTGTAAAAGGCTCCTAATAGGGTCTGACCCTTAACAAGGTCTACTGTACTTAAAGCATTGTAAATCTACTCCTAATAGGGTAAAGGATCTTCTAACAAGGATCACAAAACACTAGTGTAGAATATAAGTGGGTGTCAATTCCCACTGGGGTTTTCACCTATTTGGGTTTTCCCATAATTATATTGGTTTCATGTGTTGATTTCATGTTTCATGTTTATTTCATTACTTAAGAATTTAAGTTCAACATAAAGATTAAAGTGAAAAGTTAAAATATAGTGAACATTGATTCATCCCCCCCCCTCTCAATGTTCCCATTCCTAACAATTGGTATCAGAGCTCTGGTCCTCAAAATAGAAGTTTAACCACTTGAGGAGATCATGGACAAAGTAGAAATGAAACATCTAAAAAGAAATCTTGAAGCTACTCTTGAAGACCTGGACAAGTCAAAAAGAGAATTTGAAGAACTAAAGGATAAACTCAGTGATGCTCAATTAGTCATCAAAAAGCTAAGGAAAGATTTGAAAGAATGCTCTACCAGTGATCTAGGGACAATGGTCAAGAAGCTGAATAAAGAAAATAAATCCATAAAAGAACAACTTGAAGAGTTTGATGATAAGCTGACTAATAATCAGAAAGTCTGTGATGAACAGATCAAAGAGAACCTTCAGTTGAATGAAGAACTAAGGCAAGCAAACATGGAAATCTTGGAGCTAAGGAATATCAAAGAAAGCTTGGAGTTTGAATTGAAAGCAGCAAAGAATCATATTGACAAGTTACACACCAATTCTGATTTAATAGAATCTTAGTTGTATGCAAGGAGAGCCAAAGGAGACACTAGCTGTATTGGATACAATGAAGCACAAAATCAGATTGACAATATGCAAACAAGAAAGGATTCCCAAAAGGACTCTACTGATGCTGAAAAGACTAAAGATCAAACCAAAGATAATGGTGGACCACCTAAGAATGAGCACAATCAAGTAGAACACACTTGTTTTGCATGTAAAAAGCATGGACACATTGTGAGGAATTGTATAGAGGTAAGACCTTTTAATGGTTACTGTTATTCATGCAATAAATTTGGTCATAGAGCTATGAATTGCAAGACTAGTAAGAGGAATAGGATTCAACAAGATCAGAGAAATCAAAATCAAACAAATATAAGAAGTTCTTAGAATGTTACATGCCAGATATGTAACTACAATGGTCACACAACAAAACAATGCAGAATGGTGACTCATGTCAATGCGCTAAGGAATATAAGACCTCTAGTCATTTGTCACTCTTGCAACAAGGCTGGACATATCTCAAGGTTCTGTAGATCAAGGATGTAAGGTCAGGGAAGCCCTAAAAAGGATGAAGAACCAATTTTGGATCCTGTAGGAGAAGTTAATTTTGTCAAAGCCTCAGATGATGGGAGCACAATTTGTTCAGAGAAAAAGAAGGACAAGACTGATGAGAATGTATTAGATGCATCTATAGTGGACGCACCCTCTACATCTGGATGAATGGCCCTCAGGGTCATAAGGGGAGCTAATTTAGCTCTAGATCCCTGTGTGGCTAGTATACTCATCCTCAGAGTATGCACATTTGGACTTAAGCTTTTGGAGTATAAAGGTACCTATGTGCAAGAGGGCACATGCTAATTGTGAATAGAACTCGAGTTGGAAATTTTGAAGTGATACCATGGTTTACGTGACTTGCATTAATGGCAAAATTTTCACTTTAAAGTACACACAAAGTTATTTGATTGCTCATTGCATTCAAACTCAGAGTGATAGGAGAGAAGAAAGAGCCTTAGAAGTTGTTGTGAACACTTGGAGATTGATCTATCTATGATTTATAGTAATTATCAGTGCATTTGGTTGATTGCAGAAACCCTAGATTGACGTGCCAATTCAAAAGTCTTCAGATCATCTTGGAGATCATTTGGAAAGTGATTAAACAAGTAAGTCATGGCCACTCCCATATTTTTTGATGTTTCTGAAAAGAAGAGATATGTATTCAAGAAACATCCTTTCAAGTCAACCCTAGATGATTTAGAGGGAGATTTCTCCCGCACGCCTATGGGCATCATGCATGTGGAAGATATTAGGGCTTAGATCTATTGCAAGAAAGAACTAGTAGGGTTGGATAGGTTAAGGGCATACATGGATACCATGTTGAAACCAAATAACACATTCATGGATGAATATGTTAAATGGAATGATCACCCTATTGTTGAGTATGCTATGGCATATGAATTCTATGAGATAGAAAGGATAAAGATTTTATTGAGCAGAATTCATGATGATTTGTTTTGGATTGGTGATGTACTAGTAAGAATCACTAGTGACTAGATACATGAGATGATAGGCCTTTCTAGGACAAGCATCATAGGCATCATCTTCCTATGGGCAAGGATGTCAGGAAAATGGTTGAACAAACTTGTAAGTCTGGGAGCGATAGGCATGACATGAAAATTGAGCCTATTGAACAAGAAGACATCAAATTGATGTCTATGATACTGGGATATAGGTTTCATCACACCAACAAGGTGAATAGTGTGTCTGCGGGCACAATTCTAGTAGCCATCAGACTTGTGAAGGAAGATGGGAAATTCAACTTGTGTGAGATCTTGCATGCACAGTTGATTGATAACATCAAGGCCATCAAGCATGACAAGAAAAAGATATTCAGGTTTGGTTCATTGATCATTTACATGTACCTCCATATAGTTGGGAGAGTATTAGATTTGTATTTGGATAAGACTATTCCAACCATGCCATAGATATCTAACAAAGCATCCACAAAGAGCACATTGAGAGATTATGTGACATTGGAATTGAAGACCTTCAGGGTCAAGATGCAAATGAGGTATAGAATTCCAGAAAGCATTGTGGAAAAGTATAAGGATACTATTTTCTTTATGGTAGAGACAGATACAACTTGTATAGAAGTTGTTGAGCCAAGAACTAAGTGGATTCATCCACTTGGTTATGAGGTAGAGGAATAGGTCCTTGAAGCATATGTGCAAGTACTACTATCAGCCCCTAAAGATCCTAATGAACCTAGATGGGGAACATATGAGGAGAAGACAAGAGAAGTAGATGCAAAGCTAAACAATGTAGCAACAAAAAGGAAGGTTGCTAAAGTCACATCAAAAATCTTGAGAATACATGGTGTGTCTCAAGCTGACCTTGATAAAGCAAGGGATGAAAAGATTTCTTTGGACCTGAAGAGCATAGATGCAGCTAAGGTAGAATCACATGACCCCAAGATGAAGAAGATAAAAATTGAAAAAGATGATTGTCAAAAGGGTAAAGAAGATGATACTTCTTTTGTGCCCAAGGAAACCATTGACCTTACTGCTCCTCCCAAGTATAAGGCAATGCCAAAGAGGAAGAAAGAGGTTGGCACCAGTCATCCATCCTTGAGAGTCACAAGAAATAGAAGAAACACCCAGCACCTCTTGAAGTAAGCTTCAAACCCAGTCTCAGTGTGCTAAGTGCCAGAATAGTTGATGAGGTAAGAATTGACCAAGTAGGGAAATTCTATGACAAGTACAATGAAATAGACAAATCTAAGATTCATGGTATGTTGGTCAAGCACATGCTAAAGTTCAAGAAAATAGTCTTGGAACTTAAAACCATGATTCTTGACAAAGTATGGAATATCCTTGAATTCCAAAAGAGACAGGCCATTAAGGAAGATAAGTAGATAAGGGAAAAGATTCTTGATGATACCCTTCCTATATGTGAGCTAGAAGAGAAGAAATTGCTGTTAGATCTGGTGAAGCCTCACCTCAGAACAAAGACAAGAACTTTGAACATAATGGATAAGAATTATGAGTTAATTGCAAAAGAGACAAAAAAAGCCTTTGAGAAGGTATTTATGGATAGAAACATGTATCCACCTACTAAACCCATAGCTAATGTACCCACAATAGTCACAAAAGGGTCAGAGAGCATCAAGGAACAATCTAAAAGTCCTCAGGAATTAGCACCTATAGTGGAAGTACAAATAGAGTTAGATAAGTCTATGCCCATGTCAAAATCACTCAAAAACAACACCATTATCATTGATAATGTGGAGATAGCCATGGTGGCTATTGGTGCTCAAAAAGTCTGATCATTTTGAGGCCAACTAAGAGGCACAATAGATGCCTCCATAATTCTGGTTCAATTGAACCAAGGCTGGTAGGGCTAAATTAAATATACTGTCTAACTGCATAAACAACAAAATTTCTTTTAAAGAGGTTACTGATCCTTGGAAGATAAAGTAACTGAATATCCTAATAGGCAGATAGTTAGATATTTAGACTAATGCTATGAACTAATGCTAAACCTAATTTAATGCTTGATAAATAAGATAGCAGATTAGAAATGTACTTCATAGAAAGAAATAAATGACAAAATCAAATGAATGAATAGACTAGTGCCTGATGCCAAATTGAAAATAGAGTCAACATTCAATACTATATGTAACTAGAGATGGTTTTAAGATAACTCATTTTTGTAGAACGAGACCATCACCCTAAAAGATTTTATTTAAACAAAACTTTACAATAATTCATATAGTAGGTCCTATGGTTTTTAACTCAACTTAAGAGCCCAAAAGGAAACAACAACAGCTTCCTAGACCATGCTATCATTATTCAAATTGTACAAATTGATCATAAATAAATGCATAAAATAGAAAGAATAATAGGATACCCTGGTTAGAGAGTAATCCAAGAAACTGATTGAACATACAAACTATATAATCAATAGGGTATAAGCACTTATCAGATATTCATGCATAAGATCTTGAGACATTAGATTCCAGTCTGTGAGAAGTAGCTTTCTAGCCGTGATAGAATTGTATTGTTTTTTGCTTACATTTGAGTGAGTATAAGGATAAATTCCAATGGTTCTCTATGAAAGGACATGCCCTTTCACAGGACCTAATTATACAATTAACCCTAAAAATGTACATAACCAACCATAACAATGGTTGTTCGAGAAAATATCCCTTATAATTATATGTGTGTCATGCATAATAGTTTACTTTCTAATTTCCTACACACACAAAATACTCAATATTAGTTCATCTCAAACATAATAATAAAAAATATTATATATGTAGTGTATTAATCTTGTATAAACACTATATATTACTTATTGATAATCTATTAAAAATAAATAAGTATCATAAATAAAAATGAATATGAAAATTTAATTATACTTAAACCATAATAATTATTAAATCATGAAGGATTTATATAATAAGACAAATAAAAAGATTACGTTTATAATTATCCTTCTATTTCAAAATAAAACATAATGTATTTATTTAGGAATATAATCCACTTAGTGAAAAATGTATTTAACCCTAAAGATGAAATCAATCCACTAAGGGCTAACACATTAAGTTTACAAAACTATTACCCAAATGACACAAAATCTTTCTAATACAAAATAATATTATAACTATGAAAAATACATATGATTAGGGAACCTAAAAGATTTAACTTTCTAAAAGCAACCCTAAAACATTCATATAAAAAGAATTAACTAATTCATAAAAACCGTAAGATAAAATTATTAACACCCTAAAATTAAAGAAAACAAGTAAAGAAAAGTTACTCTTAGGGATTTGCAACTAAAACATAAATAGCAAACCCTAAAATGTATGTATATATATATATATATATATATATATGTATGTATGTATGTATGTATGTATGTATATATATATATATATATAGATATATATACATATATATGTATATGTATATATATGTATATATATATATATACATATATATATATGTGTATATATATAGATATATATATATATATGTATATATATGTGTGTATATATATATATATATATATATATGTATATGTATATATATGTATATGTATATGTATATATCTATACATATATGTATATGTATATATATATATATATATATAGATATATATATATATAGATACATATATGTATATATATATACAGATATATATATATATATATATATATATATATATATATATATATATACATATATATATCTATATATATATACATATATACATATATATATCTATATATATATACATATATGTATATATGTGTATATATATATATATATATATATATATATATATATATATATATATATATATATATATATATATGTATATATATATATATATATATATGTATATATATATATATATAATATTTACATTACACTTCTTTAAAATTTAATAATAATTCAATAACGTTAAAAAACTTTTCACCTAACTTGGTAAAATATTAATGTTAAAAAATTTATTAGATGAAAATGCCAAATGAGAAAGAAAAAGAATTAACATTAAAAATATACCAAAACTCTAACAAATCAATATTTATCAATTTTAACTTTTATTCCATCATTTATTTTTTACTTCTAGGGTTTTGGGGATAGATAAAAATAAAAATAAAATAATGATCAATAATTATGACACATGAAATTCCTATCTCACAAACCTAATTCATTTTAACATTTAATTCAAAAAGAGACAATGTTTTCTTTAATTTATACATTTATTTACATACACATTCTTGAAGAATAATGTAGAGCAATTGGTAGGGGTAGGGTCGGGTAGTTAGGTAGGAAAAGGAATGGGTCGAGAGGTCGAGGGTTCAACTCCCTCTGCCCGTTCTTTTTCCTAAAATTAGAAAAATAGGTAACTATATAAATAAAATAATAATCACATTATTTAAATTTCAAAATATAATTAGGGAAGAGATAACTCCCTGTGTAAGAGGTTGTTTTTATTTCTCACTTGCACATAAAAATGAAGATAAATAAGTATTTTCTCATAACCCTCTCGAAGAAAACATGTAGACTAACTAGTTAGGGGGTAGGAGGGTAGATAGGTAGGAAAAAGGTCGGCTTGAGAGGCTGAGTGTTCAACCTATTTTATTTTTATAATACTTATTTATTTTCAAAATTAAATATGCATTTATGAAATTAGAATAAAACAATTAACAATCTTCTAAATGAAAATACATTTGCTCTTTTATCATTTTAATTTTTTCAATATAAGCAAATGGTATAAAATTGAAATTAACATCATACTTCCCTGACATCCTGTCCATTTAGAACCTGAAAATTTTGGTGTCAACATTGGCTCCAATTGGGGACATGCATTCATGCTTGGATGCAATGAGATCCTAATTATCTTTGGAAAAGCAGACCATAGTGAGAAAAGAAACATGATGCTTAAATGAAATAAAAATAGTAATATACAAGTTAAAGAATACTTCCTATTTTAAGAGAAAAATGGCTTCAAGTATTGACCGTGAGTAGGGAATTCCTGAATGACTTCATCAGTGTCTTGTATATAATATGAATTCTCACCTTCTTTCGAAACTACCATGTAAGGTCCTAGCCATAATGCCTCGAACTTACCATGTTTTCCTTTGTCTTGGTCTTTTGCATTCCATTTTAATACCCAATCACCTTCTCTGAAAGGTCTATCTGACACTCTTTTATCATGTAGGGTCTTAATCTATCTTTGTTGATGAAGATTCCTTTCTTGTGCCATTCTTCTCATCTCATCTAACTCTGATAATTGGCTCAAATGGTCTTCCATAAAGTTTACATTTTCAAGCTCTTCTTCCTGAATGAATTTGTGTATTGGCAAGAGATTATTCAATGGTAACCTTGCTTGTTTTCCATAAACCAACTCATAAGGAGAAAAACCTATTGATATCTTCACTGTTACTCTATCCACCCATAAAGCTAGATTTAGCTTCGACTCCTAGGCTTTTTTATTGTTACTCAACATTCTTCTGACAATCTTCAGTATGTTCTTATTGCTTGATTCTACTTGACCATTCCCTTGCAGATGATATGGAGATGAGTATGATAGGTTGATGCCATATTTTTCACAAAATTCTAAAAATTCCTTAGACCTAAAACACATGCCATTGTCGCAAAGAATCTTATAAGGTACTCCGAATCTGGTAAGTATATTATCCATCAGACACTTGATGACCACCTTGCTTGTAGCCTGCCTTGTGGGTATAGCTTCAACCCACTTTGTAAAGTAATCTATCACAACCAATATCCATTTGTGTCCTCCACTCGAAGCATCTGCAATTTCCCCAATAAAGTCTATTCCCCACATTTTGAATGGTTCCTCAGTCTGTAACGGAATAAGGGGTAAAGCACCATTTTATTTTAGTTTCCCAGAGAACTTTTGACAGGACTCACACTATCTAACATAATCATAACAATCCTTGAAAACATGAGGCCAGTAATACCCAACTTTCAATATCTTGTGAGCTATTATCTTAGCCAAAAAATGACTGCCGCATACCCCATCATGTAAATCTTTAATAACTAACTTGGCCTGATAGGTGTCTAGACAGAATAGGAGGATACCATCATTATTTTTCCAATATAGGTCTCCTTAAATTAGCACATATCTAGATGCTTGTAACCTTATAGTTCTTTTATGATTATCATTTAGACCTTCCTGACACTTCATATGCTTTAAGAAGTATACTATGTATGTGTACCATGAACAATGCTCGATACTCATCTCCGCCCTTTCTAAATCCACTAGGTTCACTTGTGTTGCATCCAAATTTGTTTTTGCCATAAGCTTAGCCAATCCTTGTCCTCTGATTAACTTAGTGATCTAAATTTCAATGTTGAACTCTTGAATCTGATTTATCCATTGACATCTTTTTCCTGTAACCTTTGATTGCCTCAAGATATCCTTAGTTGCTGCATTCGGTACGTATGCCACAATCTTAGCCCCAACTAGATAAGGTCTGAATGATTTCACTAGTTTAACCAATGCATAGGCTTTCTTTTCATGTATGTCATAATTCAGCTTAGAAAGTTGTAGAGTCTTACTGAAGAATGCTATTGGTTGTTCATATCCTTCATCATTTTTCTATAACAGAACTGCCGCTATGGTGTGGAAAGAAGCAAAGGAGAACAACTAAAATGGTTTTGAAAAATCAGGGGACTTCAAAACTAGCACTTCCTTGATTGATTTCTTAATGTTTGCAAATGCTTCTAAGGCTTCATCTATCCAATTTATACTTGCATCTTTCTTTAACATCTTTGCAATAGGTTTTATGATTTCTGAAAAATATGGGACAAACTGTCTTACAAAGTTGATTTGGCCAAGGAAAGATTGTATTCCCTTAATGTTTTCAGGGATTTGAACTTTATCAATTGCTTCAATTCTTTCTGGATCTATTTTGACTCCTTCCTTGGAAACTATATGACCAAGAAGTTTACCCTCAGTAACCCCAAAATGACATTTCTTCGGGTTTAAGGATACTCCATATTCAAGGGCCCTTTTGAAAATCTTCTCTAAGTGCTTGCAATGATCTTCTGCTTTCTTGGAATAAGTTGTGATGTCATCCTGATATATTATGATGATAATATCAATGAAATCCTCAAAAGCCACATCCATGGCCCTCTAAAAAGTAGCTCCTGCATTCGTAAGCCCAAATGGCATTCTTGCATAAACATATGTACCCCATGGCGTAGTGAATGTTGTTTTGTATTGTTCTTCCTATTTAACTTTAACCTGATTGTACTCGAAGAACCCATCCATCATGGATAATAATTCATTTCCTGTAACCTTCTGTAATAATGTTTCCATGTTTGGTAGTGCATAATTGCCTTTTAACGAAGATATTTTAAGATTTTTGAAATCCACACAAAGCCTAATATCTCTGTTTTTCTTCCTAACAGGTACCAAATTTGAAACCCAAGTAGAGTGTCTAATCGGCTTTATGATACCATCATCCCTCATCTTAATGAGTTCCTCTTTCATCTTAGGAGCCAAAGTCGGATTGATTGGTCTTTTCCTTTGTCTAAAAGGCTTTGCATTAGGTCTTAAGGGTATTTCATGTTGGAACAAGTCTTGTCTATAAACCTTAAGATCGTCATAGGAGCAAGCAAACACATGTCTATACTTTCTTAACAAACTAACTATATCAAATCTAATTTTAGGAGTTAACTTTTTACCAATGAAAATTTCTTTAGGAGTGTATTCATTTCCTAAATTTATCTTTTCCACTTCCTCTATATTAGTATTTTCCATTTTAACCTTATCACTAGAATCTTTACTACCAAACATCTTTTCTAGTGTAACAAGGCCCTTAGGAATTTTATTAGTTTTAAGCTGAATTACATCTTTTCCAAATAAAGTATCATTTTCCTCTATTGTTTTAACATAAGCATTTAAATCAATGAGTTGATCCTTGTACCTTTCCTCACATGCAAGAAACTTTATGATGTCTCTATCATTATCAAAGACTTGCCAATTATGAATGTTATCAGGTATTGATGGCCTTGGTTTGATCTCTACTTGTGCAATATCTTCACATGGAATATCATTATGCTTAACTACTAGGTTAGCCATGAAATCAGCAAGAATATTCTCAGATCTATCTATCCATGTTATTGAAAAAGCATCAAAAACTTCTATGGAATCCCACACTTCATTCTTGTACCTCTTTAGGGTATGATTCTTAGTAATAAACTTATCCCTAATCTGAGATACAATTAATTCAGAGTCACCATAAACAGAAAGAATTTTGATACCATGCTTACTTGCTATTTTGAGACCTAGTAGGAGCGCTTTGTATTTTGTAGTGTTGTTAGTACATTCAAATGCTAACAAAAAGGAATATTTAAAAGATTTCCCATTTGGGGATATAAATACTACACCTGCTCCATTACCATTTTTACTACATGATCCATCAAAAAACATTTTCCAAATGAGATCATTATTTTCCTTAGCACATATTTCAATAGGACTAGTATTTTCAATGAGATTTTTATGAATTCTTACTTGAAAATTCTCCATGTCGGTGTGGTAGAAGTGCATAACTTGGCTTGGATCAACATCTTCAATGATGTAAGTAGATCTTGGTTCTCTCTCGATCCTTAAAACCCTATCATTCACTAGGATAGAAGCGTAAGATAGATCTAATTGAATATTTCCATCTACTAAATTAGACCACTGTCTAGATAATAACATTCCATAAATAGGTGGTACTTCTACAGCAATAATGTCTATTTTATAAGATTGTTCAAGACACGAAGGGAACTTAAACTCAACATTTTTCATTATTCCAATAATTGGAACTAAACTATTGTCCATAGCATAACACTTTCCATAAGTAGTATCCACATTCATTCCTAATTCTTTCATTACCCCATGAGGCATAATATTAACTACTACCCCAAAGTCTAACATACAATTCTTAACTAATTTATTGATTATCAATAAAGTTAGAAAGAAAGGATCTACTTTAGTAGCATCTTCACTAATAGAAGTTCCTAAGTAAATAACTGGCAATTCTTCATTATCTTTTTGTTCCTTTGCATCTTTTTTAACAACATCATTTATTAACTTGATCGTTTCATTCTTGCAATTAGTTAATTTATCTATTTCCATTAGAGGGATAGAAAGTTTCACTTGAGATAATGCTTGAGACATAAATGAAGTACAATTTGAAATTTCCTTACGATTGCTCTATTTGTCCATGGGTTTGCTTATCTTCAATGTTTGATCAACCTGCCTTTTAGGGGCATCTGTCTTTGCTTTCTTTATCTTAGCATTCTTATTCAAAATTTTGTACATCCCCATTGCTTGTTCATTTCCTAAGTTCACATTCCTATTCCTCAAGTGATATTTTCTAAGCACTTGTTCCATCACTGCTATAGTGTAAGCCTCTCTTTCCTCTCTTGTTGTCCTCCTAATAACCAGACTCTTATCATCATATGAGAAGACTTGCTACTCCTATTGATATCCCAACCTCCTGTAGCTTTCATCTAGCATGTATTCCCCATCTAAATCATCACTATCTCCTGACCAAAAGGGTGTGGATGAAAGAGCGTTTATCATAGGCCTCTCTTCATATCCCTAGTTTTCTTCCTCCAGAATCTTTTGTGCTATAAGGCATTGATCCTGAGGGTGAGGCATTTTACAAATTTCACACCACAAATCATCCCCTATGAAATGATTAGTTTTCTTGAGAGGGTCTGGAGTGTCTGTCTGCTTTTTTAAAGGCTTTCCATCTTTCCATTCTGTATGATAAGGCATGTCCTGTAACCTGTACCTATCGTTTCTGTTGAAATTTTTGTCCTGTCTTCCTTCTTGAAAGTGACTTTTATTTGGTTGCAAATTCTTCATCAAACTTACTAATTCATCCATTTTATCATTTTCACTGTTCTTTTTTGGGACTGTGGGATCGAATAACTTAGGGTCACTTCTTCTATCAATTCTTCTGGCAACTATTCTATTGTTTTCAATATTCAATGCAATTTTGAAAGCCTATTGTAAGGTTGTTGGGTTATGAGACCTTATCTCGTAATTCATCTTGACATCAAAAGATTTCAAATAAAAGGTAATTAGAAAAGGGTCAATAGGGTGAATATCTTTTGGAATCTTATTCAACACCCTATTAAACCTTGTATTAAACTCCTTTACTGTTTCATTCACATTCTTCCTCATGGTTTTTTATTCATGAGTTGCAAAGGATGCATCTCTTTGATCTCCAAATTCTTCTATAACTGATTAACAAAGGTTTGCCAACTGGTAATTGATTTATCTGGAAAATTTTTGTACCACTCATCTACACCATCCTTGAGTGAGAGGACTAGCATTTTCATACACACATCTTCATAGGTAATGTCAAATTTAGAAACAATATTTTTTACATTTATGACATGCTGTTCAGCTAACTGGGATCCATCACCAGTGAACTTGGGAATAGCAGCCTTTAATTTATTTGGTATACAGTCGAGACAACAAATAACATTTGAAAAATCCAACGGTTTATATCTTTCATTTACTTCCTGAAATCTGGCATCAAATAAATTTCTATTACTGTCATTCTGAAAATATTGATCTTGGGGAACAGGGTTACCTCTCTCGTATTGATTTGTATTACCATACTGACCATTGTGAGGCTGCTGAACCACATTCATTGGGTTTGGCATTCTTCCTCCATGTTGTTTTTGTTGTTGTTGTTGTACAAGATTTCCCAGTTGCCAATTTGTACCCCTACCATATTGCTGTGCATAATTTTTCTATGTAGGATTTCCCCCAGGATGATAAAAACTAGTATACTTATTCTGCACATCATGATATTTAGGGATAATATCTATCATTTTATAATTCACATCTGGTTCACACTTATTATATCCTCTATGTTCATCAAAATTTTGATTCTTTTGGTGAACATATTCTGGTATTCCATGATGACCATTATGCATATTATTCATATCCTCTGTAAAAGTATTAGAGACCTGTGCACCATCCTGGCTCTGTGTATAGTTTCCTGGATATGCATATTGTCTAGTATTTTGACCATGATTGTATTTATTTTTATTTTCAATATATTGATCATGTATTTCATTTCTCCCCTCATTAATGTTTTCATTATAAAAATGATTATTCTACTGCGGATAAACATCTTTGTTTATATTTTTAAAACCAACTTGAATATTTTTATCACCATAATTATTTTCCTTGTGCTTAAACTAGTAAAAATTACTTGACTGCAAAAATTCATCATTCAATTGGTCATTATCCATTTTTGCTTGACAATAATGGTTTCTATCTTTAATGCCAGCTTCCACTATCATATTGTTACGAGCTCTATGTAAATAATCTAACTTGTATTCACTTTTATCTTTATTTTTAACCTGCTGGTCATATTTATTCCACCTGAATTGCACATTATTATTATTCCAATATCCTTCTTCATTTTGCACAAACTTGGAGTTACTCGGCTGCATATTAAAAGTATTATTGCTCAACTCGTTTTGTATATTTTCTTTCACATATGGCCACTCAAGTAAATTTCTTAGCTATCAGACTTGGTTTTGATAATTCATATTGCCATTTTGCTGCTCATAAAAATTGCTATTATCTTTAACTTTATTATCAATATTCCTTTTGACACGATCCTTCTTCTATGCAAATGGATGGATATTGTTTGGTTGTGTAATATATTTCATACAAGGCATACCATGCTGATGCTCACATGAATCTCCAGGCTGGTGCATTTGCTAATGATAATACACATTATCATTTCGATTATGAGTACTAATATCACCTTCCTTCTATGAAATTTTTGGATTATGCAACTGCTCATGATGCATATTTTTTAACCTATCTTCATGATACACATTACGTGTATTTAGCAACCTATCAAATTTTCCATTATATTTTTCATTGTGAATGTTTTCATCATACAAACTACAAATTGGGGGGTGTGTATGAATAGCTTGCTGCAACTCACAATTTATGTTGTGATTCATAGTATTGTCTCCCAATGCACATCCCTCACCAGGCTGTGTTTTATTTTTATGAAAGTCATGCTGTTGGTAGTCAGTTTCATAATCTAGTTCATGTCCTTGACATACATCTTTCCACCTTTATTTCCAACACTAATATGCCGGTTATGAACGCTATCATCTTGATAGTTTTTATTTTTACCATGATATACATTATATATATTAGGTGGTTGTTGATGAGTGTTCTTGTCTTGCGTAAAGTTCTGCATGTTATAATTTACATAACATTTATCCTCACCTTGTTCACTCAATACACTCACACACTACTGCTGCATGGGCTGGCACATAGTGTTATTGTTTTTATTTTCACACATATCTCCTCTTGGGAAAATTTAAATCTGTACGGCTGCTCACATTGTTGTTCAAAAATTTCAAACTTATTGGCTCCTATATCATTTTGTTCACGCGAATGCCCATAATGCTGAATTTTATCATTATACAAACCATTACGCTGGTGAAAATTATTTGCAAAAACATCTTTTAAAAGATTTTTATCCTCCTTTTGCATAATTTTCCGAATATGCTTTGGTTGCATATTATTTTTTATACTTCGTGGTTGCTGACATGTGTCTTTAAAATGTTGTTGATAATGGTTATTCAACAATGTGTTATTTGTATGCTGGGGCATTTGATAATACAAACTATCATAGTGTTTATTTGCTTGACAATTTTTTAAAACATTAACATTTTCCATTTTTTGCGTGGAGTAATGTATAGGTTGCTACTGATTACAAATTTCACCTTCCACATTATGAATATTTATATCACTTTGCATATTGTCATAATATTTTTCACATTGATTTTTCTCAGAATTTCACAAATTAAAATGGCTATTATTTCCTTCTGATATTTTGAACTTTCACCATACTGGGGGTGATTAGTATTATCAAATAAATTGTATGTTTTTCCAGGCCTTTTTTGCAACTTATTCAAATCCCATACATCATCCTCATTTTTAGCATTTTTATTATAATAATCACCCTTTTGCTGATTGGAAATGTAATCCTATTGATCATTATTTAATAAAATATGCATATCATTTCTATTGTCTTTATAATATGCTTTATTAACATTTTTATTTCCTTGTATATCTGTGTAATGTTTCTCATTATAATTTTGATCAAAATTTTGACCAAGATGACCATTATTTTCCTTCTGCTGTTGTGAACTTTCACCATACTGGGCATGACCATTTCCACCATCATTAAACAAACTATAAATATTTCTAGTATGCGCAGGATGTCCTTGTACATCATTCAGATTACATTCATTATTCTGATAAATCTCAGCCTGGTGATTAGGTTGTGTATATTGATCATATTCTTGGAAAATCATTTTATTGTTTTGATTAGGGTGTTCACTATCATTGGCTTTTTTCCAATGACTTTCACCTCCCTGATCATTTCCATTCCTTCTTCCCCCATAGTTTTGATTGCCACAAGAACCATCATTACTTCCCTTCTTGTTACTTTGATTGCATATCGGATTATCAAAAACTTTGAACCATTCATTGTCATCTCCTGTGGTTCTCCCTTCTTTGTTTGTTTCAAATGTAGGATTGGTAGGATCATTTTGAGTAATGTGACCACTATTCTTTCTATGAGGGGGAGTATACTTTAGTGTTCTGACACTTTGATTTATTTCCCCTTCATCAACCTTTTCTCCTTCATTGATTTATTCCGATCCTCCTATACTTTCTAGGGGGGTAACGATATCATCAATCTGCAACCCAAAGCATTCCAAAATATCAACTGGTTGTTTTCTAAAATTCTTTGTGAATCTTTTCTTATCGAGGATAAGTTCAGCGAACTCTCAGATTGATTTTTGTATCTAAATGTCAACTTCATCATCGTCTTCCTCATTTTGGTAATTGCTATGATTTATGTTTAAGTGAAAATTATTTATATTGCCTTCATCACTCTAATGGTTAGGACTGGGAAACTATTCACAAGAAAGCTCCTGATCATCCTTGTCAAGCCACTTCTCAGGAGACACATACAACATTTTCTTCTTTGATTTATGACTCCTATTTGATTTCAATTTAACGAATGAATTGTTCTTTAGGGACCTTCTCCCTAACATAGGTTTCACCTAATACTATATTCTAGAGTCGCCAACTCACTTCCTGTGAGGAATCAATAACTATTTTGAATCCTTCTTCCCAGTAGAGTCTTTACAACATTAATCCAGAGATTCTAAAACTGACTTTCACTGATAGATATCCCGAGTAGAGTCACTAATTTGTTGGTGCTCAAAAATGCTGATCATTTTGAGGCCAACAAACAGGTACAATAGATGCCTCTGCAATTCTGGTTCAATTGAACCAAGGCTGGTAGGCCTAAATTAAATATAGTGTCTAACTGCACAAACAACGTGCATAAACAACAAAATTTCTTCCAAAGAGGTTACTGATCCTTGGAAGATAAAGCAACTGAATATCCTAATAGGAAGATAGTTAGATATTTAGACTAATGCTATGAACTAATGCTAAACTTAATTTAATGCTTGATAAATAAGATAGCAGATTAGATATGTACTTCAAAGAAAGAAAGAAATGATAAAATCAAATGAATGAATAGACTAGTGCCTGATGCCAAATTGAAAATAGAGTCAACATTCAATACTATATGTAACTAGAGATGGTTTTAAGATAACTCATTTCTGCAAAATGAGACCATCACCCTACAAGCTTTTATTTAAACAAAACTTTACAATAATTCATACAATAGGTCCTATGGTTTTTAACTCAACTTAAGAGCTCAAAAGGAAACAACAACAGCTTCCTAGACCATGCTATCATTATTCAAATTGTACAAACTGATCATAAATAAATGCACAAAATAGAAAGCATAATAGGATACCCTGGTTAGAGAGTAATCCAAGAAACTGATTGAACATACAAACTATATAATCAATAGGGTATAAGCACTTATTAGATATCTGTGCATAAGATCTTGAGACATTAGATTCCAGTCTGTGAGAAGTAGCTTTTTTGCCGTGATAGAATTGTATTGTTTTTTGCTTACATTTTAGTGAGTATAAGTATAAATTCCAACAGTTCCCTGCGAAATGACATGCCCTTTCACATGACCTAATTAACCCTAAAAATGTACATAACCAACCATAACAATGGTTTGTTCGGGAAAATATCCCTTATAATTATATGTGTGCCATGCATAATAGTTTACTTTCTAATTTCCCGCACACACAAAATACTCAATATTAGTTCATCTCAAACATAATAATAAAAAATATTATATATGTAGTGTATTAATCTTGTATAAACACTATATATTACTTATTAATAATCTTATAAAAATAAATAAGCATCATAAATAAAAATGAAAATGAAAATTTAATTATACTTAAACCATAATAATTATTAAATCATGAAGGATTTATATAATGAGACAAATAAAAACATTACGTTTATAATTATCCTTCTATTTCAAAATAAAACATAATGTATTTATTTAGGAATATAATCCACTTAGTGAAAAAATGTATTTAACCCTATAGATGAAATCAATCCACTAAGGGCTAACACATTAAGTTTACAAAACTATTACCCAAATGACACAAAATCTTTCTAATACAAAATAATATTATAACTATGAAAAATACATATGATTAGGGAACCTAAAAGATTTAACTTTCTAAAAGCAACCCTAAAACATTCATATAAAAAGAATTAACTAATTCATAAAAACCATAAGATAAAATTATTAACACCCTAAAATTAAAGAAAACAAGTAAAGAAAAGTTACTCTTAGGGATTTGCAACTAAAACATAAGTGGCAAACCATAAAATGTATTTATATATATAAAATATTTACATTACACTTCTTTAAAATTTAATAATAATTCAATAACATTAAAAAACTTTTCACCTAACTTGGTAAAATATTAATGTTAAAAAATTTATTAGGTGAAAATGCCAAATGAGAAAGAAAAAGAATTAACATTAAAAATATACCAAAACCCTAACAAATCAATATTTATCAATTTTAACCTTTATTCCATCATTTAATTTTTACTTTTAGGGTTTTGGGGATGGATCAAAAATAAAAATAAAATAATGATCAGTAATTATGACACATGAAATTCCTATCTCACAAACCTAATTCATTTTAACATTTAATTCAAAAAGAGACAATGTTTTCTTTAATTTATACATTTATTTACATACACATTCTCAAAGAATAATGTAGATCAATTGGTAGGGGTAGGCTCGAGTAGTTAGGTAGGAAAAGGAATGGGTCGAGAGGTCAAGTGTTCAACTCCCTCTGCCCGTTATTTTTCCTAAAATTAGAAAAATAGGTAAATATATAAATAAAATAATAATCACATTATTTAAATTTCAAAAGATAATTAGGGAAGAGATAACTCCCTGTGTAAGAGGTTGTTTTTATTTCTCAACTGCACATAAAAATGAAGATAAATAAGTATTTTCTCATAACCCTCTCGAAGAAAACAAGTAGACTAATTGGTTAGGGGGTAGGAGGGTAGTGTTATACACTAAGTTTGCACCCTTGTTTCAAGATCTCGTAGTCTTGATAACCTAGTATAACATGGGAATCATCTCCAGGTTGTGGGACCTATGCTAACTGAGATGAGAGCTCCAAGTTCTAGGCTGGTTCCTCTTGGATAATCACCTTAATTTGCTTTTTTGATAGGAAAAGTAAATCTTTTGAGGGAAAGGGATAGAAGGAATTCTTGAAAGGGAAATGACTGAAAGCAAACTATCCTACTAGGTGATACACAGAAATGAAAAGAACACAATACACTGGCCAAATCAGCATGAAGGGGCCTCAGATCTAGTAGAACACAATCTTCCTAAACATGTTTGCATAAGTATTTCACAGAGGGGTCTAGACAAGAGACACAAACTATGACCTACAAGCAGACGTTCTTTTCAGCAAAAGGGCACATGAATGAGACAGAATGACAAGGGGCTGAAATATACCCACAAAATCACTCAAATCAAATCATACAGAATAGTGCACATGTAAGTTGAAAGGAAAAAGGGCTCTGGAACTCTGAGACTTCTCTAACAAAGCCAATATATCCCATTCAATAAGAGAAAACTTAGACAAGAAATCACAAGGATAGAAAGAATGCCACAAAATACCTTTCCAATATCTAAGCATCAATGAAAGATTATAGGTTGCAGAAGCTAGGGGGCATAAAGGATGCCTCAGATAACTCTTGAGAAAGGAAACTTCTCTTTTTAAAAAAAGTAAACTCTGAGGTCAAAAGCTCCTAAAAAATAATATATACATCTCTAAACAAGTGGGAGCAAAACCTAACTAGGGTTACAGATTTACAATAGAATAACAGACCCTAAATCAATCAATTCTGATCATAAATGTTACCTCTGCAAATATCTCAACCGATTAGATATTCATCTTTGCATGCCCATCCCTATACTAAAATCAACCTATAGACAAGCAACCTCAGTTCCCCAGCCTTCTTGCAACTTGGCCTTGCCATGAAGGCTCTAAATCTGATCATACTTCCCTGGGAACAGTACCATTTAAAAGCTAGTGCCAACTCTTTCTACCATCTCCTGGCATGAAAACATGACATAGTACCCTATAGGCACTGGTCAATAGTGATCTCCATCACCCTCTCAACCATAACCATCTCAATAATTTAATTACTAAGCTAACCGACGTTGTGCATGGCTGAAAAGAGAAAAACCTTAGCAAAACTTTCGCAGGAATTTTTAATTTAAATCCTAATGGCTAGCAGGTCTAAAATTAAAACACAACCGCCGATCTCATGCATTTCCCGGTAGATGAATGGCCATGATACATTGAGAAAACAACTTAAAATACCTCTTTGACCAGTCAAAACCATCATGGAAGTCAACAACTAATCGAAAGCAAGCAAATCAGCATCTTTGACAACCATGGACCCACTGCAACTGAGATTCCAATCTAACGACAGACGCATGATCTCATAGAGTTAGAAGATTCTATGAGATCATATGAACACTATAGATCTTAGCCTTTCTGACACATCCACAGACCCTCTAACATGGTCCCATTGATAAATCCAAGCTGTCATTTGGCCAACCAATAATGAATGAGCACGTCAGAAACTAAGGACCCAGTTGATAGAGCTGAGAGATAAAGTAAGATCAATGGCTATCACATGATCGCATGCTCTGACACAAAGCCTTGTGAAAATATGCCAACTTTCAATCCTCTGTAGATGTCAAAGCCTCTAACTGTCGAAAGGGCCCGGTCCTACTGACAAGAGATGACTCATTAGCATGTGGACCAATCAGAATACACCACCTGCACACACCTGGTAGTGGACCTACCTATTTGAAGAGTTATGTCACAAAGGATAATCGACAGTCAGTGCATTATCTCATGGCTTTGACAAAACACATGAGATGATACGCTAGCCATAGGATCAAAAAGGTGTCAAAGGGCTGGGCCCAAGAGACATAAAGGCCAGAAACATTAGAAAAGATTAAGCACTGGGACTTAGGAAAAATTAAAGTCCTAAGCGCTAGAGACTTAGGGAATTATTAAAGCATGTGGACCTTTTGAGACTTTAGTGGCTGAAAAGGTAATGAAAGAATATAACAGGCCAAAGAGATTTTTAGGGTTTCCTTCTTGCAACGGTTAGTTTTATGAATTTTTTAACCTGTAGACCAAAGAGTTAAAAGGATTGCAGAGGCCAGAGGGTTGGCAATGAAGCCATGAAATTTTCAAGGATGCTTGGCAGGGTTAAAACAGGGACCTGGGGATAGATTTTAGCCAAATTTGTATAGAATAGGAAAATTATGGTAACATTTTGGCGATTTTTGCTAGATGTCAGCCTGCTAGACATGGGAAACTAGTGGCCTATAAACAATCCATTGGGCATGGGGTCATCAAAAACTAAAAATTCTCATAGGGAGATAGAACTGAACTAGAAGAACAAAACTTGTGTAGAGGCACTTCTTGAAAAGTAGGAAACTAACCTAGAAAATAGGGAAACAAAGTAGAAAACATATTTACAAAAATTACAGAGAGGGATTAACCTCAAAGCAGGGCTTTAGGTGGAAACCATTCACTAATATTGGCAAGGCATCTCCTTCAAGAGTTGATAGTTGAAAAGCATTAGACCCCTTACACTCTATTATAACAAATGGTCCACCCCAAAATGAGTCAAATTTTGTATGTCTGCCAGGCTTGGTTCTGAACTCATCCCACTTGAGGACTACATCCCCAACTTTGAAATTTTTGAACTTGGCTCTTTTATCAAAGCTTCTCTTTGTCTGGATCTGATGGAACTCCATATGTTTCATGGATTTGTTTTTGAATTCTTCTAACTCCATCAACTGAGCATATCTGATCTACAAAGGATCTCTTTCTTCAAATAGGGCATATTGGGTGGCCAAGTCCAAAGCTAGCAATTCAGTTGAAATGGACAACTTGGCCTCTCTACCATACACTAACATATAAGGAGAATTCCCAATGATCTTCTTTGGATTAATTCTATCTAGCCATAAGGTAGACCTTAGTTTAGTATGCCAATCCCTCTGGTTGTCTTGCAGAGTCTTCTTGATTATCCTAATCAAATTCTTGTTTGTTGATTCTACCAAACCATTGCCTTGGGAGTAGTAATTGGAACTAGTATTAAGATAGATGCCATTCTTGACTTCCCACTCTGAGACTTTGAGGCCTATGAATGCCAATGCATTATCTAAAATTATGGAGTCTAGAGTGCCAAACCTATGAATTATATCATCATAAAAACTTAATACAACACTCTCATTTGATTCTTTTAAAGCGATTGCTTCTTTCCATCTAGTGAAATAATCTATTGCAGTGATTATCCACTTGTGTCTTGCACTAGATGGAGGATTGATCATGCCAATGAAGTCTATACCCCATTTCATGAAAGGTTGCTCTATTTTGATTGGTTGTAGGGGCAAGGCTGCAAGCCTCTCTTTTCCTACAAACATGGCACATTTGATGCATTTTCTCACATACTCATGACTATCCTTAAAGATAGATGGCCAATAGTATCCAGCCCTCATGATTTTAAAAGTAGTAGTCCTAGGAGAGAAATGACCTCCAAAAGGTCCATCATGAAACTCAAATAGGACATCTACTATCTTTTCTAAATCTATGCATCTTAAAAGGACACCATTGTGATCCTTTCTAAAAAGAACTTCATTTATCAGCACAAAAGGAATAGATTGTAACCTATAATACCTTCTTTTTGCTGAATCCAGGCCTGCAGGACATTGTCCCGTCTTCAAGTAATTGATCATATTAGGCAACCAGCTTGTTGCCTTGGCTTGTTCTTCTATGGAATGCACCACCAGAGATGCATCTATTTGCTCTGATTTATTTGAACTTTCATCCTTTCCCAAATGCTCACAAAGACCTCTTCCTCTAACTAGCTTGGTAGTTTGGATATCTATGTCATATTCCATCACCTTGGTGATCCAACCAGCTCTTTTCTCATTTAGGTCTTTGGAAAGCAAAAATTCTTTGACACTTGGATGAGTAACTTTCAAGTGTACCTTGCTATGGGAAAACAAATATCTAAAATTTTTAAGGCTTTTTACCACAACAAGTACATGTTTCTCTACAAAAGAGTATCTTTGTTCATACTCCTCTAAACCTTTGCTAAAGAAAGCAATAGGCTACTCAAATCCATTTGAATTTTCTTGAGTCAGCATTGCAGATATAGCGTCATGACCTCCATAAGCATAAAGGATAAAATCCTTACTAAAATTTGGGTTTAACAGGGTAGGAGCTTCTCTTAAGGCCTCTTTGATAGCTTGGAAATTGACTTTCCCTTCTTTGGTCCAACTAAAAGTTGAACTCTTCTTTAACATGGTTGTCAAAGGTTTTAGTAAATCTGTAATGTTAGGCAAGAACCTCCTAACAAAGTTAATCTTTCCTATGAAAGATTGGAGACCTTTCTTATGATGTGGCAATGGTAGCTTTAAGATGGCTGCAATTCTCTTAGGATCTATTGTGATCCCTTCTTTGGATACTACATATCCCAAAAATTTTCCTTCATGAACTGCAAACACACATTTCTTGGGATTAAGAGATATCCCAAATTCTCTACATCTTTCAAAAATCTTCCTCAAATGTTTGATATGGTCTACTGCATGCTTAGAATAGACAGTTATGTCATCCAAGTAGACCAGTACAAACTTGTAGATGAGGCCCTTAAAGGCCATATCCATTGCCTTTTGAAATGTAGCACCTGCATTTGACAAACCAAAGGGCATCTTTTGATAAGCCATGGTTCCCCACTTGGTTGTAAATGTAGTCTTGTATTGATCCTCTTCATTCACTAAGATTTGATTGTATCCTAAATAGCCAGCCAATAATGAAAATCTCTCGGATCCAGAGACACATTGTAAGATTTGTTCCATAGAGGGTAAAGGATGGTGGTCTTTTAGAGAGGCCCTATTAAGATCCCTGAAGTCAACACATAACCTCAATTCCCCATTCTTCTTCTTGAAAGGAACAAGGTTGGAAACCCAACTAGTATGAATGATGGGGTAGCTGATACCACTTTCTATTAGTTTGAGTACTTCTTTATGCATAAGTGGCTCAAGTTTGGGATTAACAGGCCTCTTCTTTTGCCTCACTGGTTTGGCATTAGGTTCTAACTCAATAGTGTGCTGAGCAAGGGTAGGATCAAAACCTTTAAGGTCTTCATATTTCCATGCAAATACATCACTAAATTCCTTGAATAATTGTGTGTAATCTTTCTTTTCCAATTCAGTGTTTACCTTTCCAAATTGTAAGGTCTTACCTAGCTCCAACTCTAATTCAACACAATGTTCTTGTTGAACTACTAGGCCAGATTTTCTTCTCTTAACTTCATCATCCTTGTTGAAGATAGTCTCTAAGGTGACAAGACCTCTAGGAATCTTATTAGACTTAAGTTTTATCACTTGATCACCATAGTTTTGTGATAGTCTATCTTGATTGTACTCTAAAAAAATGTCTTCTTCAAACAAGAATTGCAGAATTTGTTCATCATTGTCAAACACCTACCAATTGACATCATTATCAAGAATAGAGGGTCTGACTATCACTTTGATATGCTGTTGATCTACTTCTTTTGAAATGCTATTTGGAATATCATACTAAGATCCAATAGCAGCTAATCTATCTGCATTTTGATTTAACTTTCTAGGGATAGCAACAATATTAAAAGCACAAAAATCTTCAATTGCATCCCAAACTCTATGTTTGTATACTTTCAAAGTGTCATTTTTGGTTGCACTTATCCCTCTTACTTGGCTGACAACTAACTCACTGTCACCATAAACTTTTAAGGCCTTAAGCCCTCTTTTTCTAACCCACTCTAGCCCATTGACTAGACTTTCATGTTCTGTAGTGTTGCTAGTGCAGGAGAAACTGAATCTAAAGGCAGTATAATACCTTTGTCCTTTTGGGGACACTAGCATAGCACCACCACTAGAACCATGTCTACTTCTAGCTCCATCAAAAAATAGTTCCCAAACCTGATTGCTCTGATCCTTTGAATCAGTGTCTTCTTTGAAAAGGGTTGGCTCTATGGATCCACTTTCTTGTATCAAATAACTTCCCAAACCAAAATCCCAAACAATATTTTCTTGGGCCTCTAAAGCTCTTTCATCTAGTAAAATATCAGGGATACTTTCTATCTTTTTGCTTGCTTCACTAATAGTTTGGAAGTCACTATCATCAAATATGGGGTAGTTTACATTGATGGTATTGGACACATATGGTTCTATGTGGTGTGCTACTAATGGTTTTGATTTAATGGTGACCTTGGTCCCATACCTTGTATGAAATAGCATGTGAGACCAGTCAGAAGATAGGTAGCCTCCTATCTTGGCTGTAAACTCCCTTGAAAGACATATAGCAAATAATGTAGGGAGATCTATTATATATATCTCAAGGAGGATGGAGAAATTAAGACTAGCATGTAAGATTAGACTAGTATCCTTGGCCACACCTATAGTATTGACTGAGGATCCATGAAGTTGGGTAACCCTCTTTTGGAAGGGTTCATATTTTAGTCCTAATTGGTCAGCCACCTTCTTGGGCATTACAGTGCTAGTAGCTCCACTATCTACCATACAATTATGCACTAAAGATTTTCCAATAATTAGAGATACATAAAAGGGAGGTGGCTTTGAATTCATACCTTGCATGGCATTGGCCTTGGAGTTTCCACTTGGAGCCTCCTTTTCTTGATCAGTGTTAACCAACACTAGCTTTGTAGCTTCTTTTGTAGGTTGGAGAGTTGTTACTTGAGTCATGGCCTTCTTCAAAATTTTAGGTTGTCCTGGAAGAGCCAAAGAGTCCCACATGGACATGGTAACATTCACCTTCTTCATGTTGTCTACAATATTAAAAGGTGTCATAGTGTGTACTCTTTGTTGTACTTTCACTATGATGGGCTCCACCTCCTTTGGAATTTGGCCTTCTTTGCTTGTAATGATAGGAGCCTCCTTAGGTGTGATGGGATTAGCTTGCTATAGTGGCTCTGTAGATGTGGTGGCTTTGGCATTGTAATCTTCTCTCTCCAAGTCTTGAGCTCTTCTCTTTGCTCTTGTATAGGCAAAAAAGGCAACTTCATCATTGACTCCATTGAAGTCTGATTGCTCCCAATTGAAAAGAGCAGTCTCATTCTCTTGTGATTCTTGTTGAGGCACTAACCCACTGGATGAAGCCTCTGATTGAGCTTGGGAGGCATTTTGAACCATTAGAGCTTGGTTCATCCATCCATTTGAACATGTAGCCTGATTGTGAGGCTCATTACAAGGAAAACACCATTCATTATCCATAGCCATATTATTTTGACTAGGAACCATATCCCTCACTGGATTTGTAGAATTTAGAGGTGCAGGGTTATATGGTTGGAATGGTCTCTGATTGAAACTTTGTCTTTGTCCTTGATACCCTCCTTGGTATGTTAGTCTATTTTGTTGATAAGGTTGTCCTTGATGTTGATATTGCCGATTAGGACCTTGGCCTTGTGGCTGAAATGGTGGTCTGATTCCTTGACCTTGTTTCTTTAGATTTGTGACCTCCTTAGTCAAGGTTTGCAACAAGTTTTTCATTTCTTGTTGACTTCTTTGTTGGCTATTCTTTATCTCTTGCAGCTCTTGAGAGAAACTTGTTGTTAGCTCCTGGCCACTAGTACTAGCCTGAGGTACTAGTATGGTGGGAATAGGGGTAAACGGAGGTACTTGTGCAGGTGCAATGGGATGAAGGCTAGGGAAGATGGGCATAGGAGACCTTCTAGCAATCATGCCTGCTTGGATTAAATAATTTTCAGCCTTGACAGCTATGTCAAAGGCTTGGGGTAAAGAAGTACTGCCCATAGACTAGATCATGATAGAAATTTGACCATTCAAGCTTTGCAAATAATATAGGAAAGCATGGTCAGATGATGGTCTCACAGAGACTGGAATTCTATTCCATGTCTTGAGGAATCTACTATTGTAATCCATCATTTGTTCTTGAGGGTCTCTTTTAATGGTTGTTAACTATTCTACTAGAGACAAGTTATCTGATTTATCCTCAAAATGCTTACTTAATGCATCTCCTAATTCATCCCATGAAGTAATGGAACCAATAGTTAGAGTTTTAAACCATTCAAGAACCTTACCTTTTAGAGAGGCTGCTAATAATTTTGTGGCCACATCCTCTTGAGTAATATTGTGTATGCTGCAGATGGTGGTCACATCTCTTATGTGTTCAAAAGCAGTTGTCTACCCTTCACCTGTGAAATTAGGTATACTCTTAAGTGCCACCAAGGGCACATCATGATATTGACAAAAGGCTAATGGACTCCCTTGGTTGAATGATGCAAAGGAAAATTGCCTAGCTATTGTAGGAGTTGGAATCTAAAGATTAACAACTATATGAGCTATATTTATTGCTGGATTTGAATCTTCTTCTAGATCTCTAGTTAGAGATCTACCTCTTCTTCTGGAATGAAAGGAAAAAGGTCTCCTTTCTGAGGTATCTGGTGGTGTTGATTGAACTCTCCTTGTAGGGGACACTCTTTGAGTTGACCTACCTTTGGAATTTCTTTTTGACGGCAACTCTGAAAATTCAGTAGGCTTTGAGCTCCTAGTCTCAATCTTTCTCATAAACCTTAAACAAGCTTGGCTTGGATCTTTGAAATTAGTGGAGTCACTAGATATACTTGATAGAACACTTCTAAAAGCTTGTATTATGCAATCTGTATATTAGATATAACATAATCTTCAAACAATAGTTTATTTTGTAGTCCCACCGGGCGTGCCAGAATTGTTATACACTAGCACCAAGGTGGGGTATCCTTCAGCTTGAGTCTATATTGATAGTCCTTATGTATTGAACTTCTTTAATCCTTTTGTAGATGAACCAATAGGAGCATCTTTGGACTTCAATCTGATCTACTGTAGTCCCACCGGGCGTGCCAGAATTGTTATACACTGGCTCCAAGGTGGGGTATCCTTGAGCTTGAGTCTATATTGATAGTCCCTATGTATTGAAATTCTTTAATCCTTTTGTAGATTAACCAATAGGAGCACCTTTGAACTTCAATCTGATCTTTTTTAGTCCCATTAGGCGTGCCTGAATTGTTATACACTGGCACCAAGGCAAGGGATCCTTGAGCCTACGTCTGTATTGATAGTCCCTAAGTATTAAACTTCTTTAATCCTTTTGTAGATGAACCAATAGGAGCACCTTTGAACTTCAATCTGATCTTTTGTAGTCCCACCAAGTGTGCCAAAATTTTTATACATTAAGTTTTCACCCTTGTTTCAAGTTCTCGTAGTCTTGATAACCTAGTATAACATGGGAATCATCTCCAAGTTGTGGGACCTATGCTAACTAAGATGAGACCTCTAGGTTCTAGGCTAGTTCCTCTTGGATAATCACCTTAATTTTATTTTTTCACAGGAAAAGTAAATCTTTTGAGGGAAAGGGATAGAAGGAATGCTTGAAAGGGAAATGACTGAAAGCAAACTATCCTACTAGGTGATACATGAAAATGAAAAGAACACAATACACTGGCCAAATCAGTATGAAGGGGCCTCAGATCTAGTAGAACACAATCTTCCTAAACATGTTTGCATAAGTATTTCACAGAGGGGTCTAGACAAGAGACACAAACTATGACCTGCAAGCAAATGTTCTTTTCAGCAAAAGGGCACAGGAATGAGATAGAATGATGAGGGGCTAAAATATACCCACAAACTCACTCAAATCAAATCATACACAATAGTGCACATGTAAGCTGAAAGGAAAAAGGGCTCTAGAACTCTAAGACTTCTCTAACAAAGCCAATATATCCCATTCAATAAGAGAAAACTTAGACAAGAAAGCACAAGGACAGAAAGAATGCCATGAAATACCTTTGAAATATCTAAGCATCAATGAAAGATTACATATTGCAGAAGCTAGGGGGTAGAAAGGATGCCTCAGATAACTCCTATGAAAGGAAACCTCTCTTTTTACAAAAAGTAAACTCTGAGCTCAAAAGCTCCTAAAAAACAATATATACATCTCCTCTAAACAAGTGGGAGCCAAACCTAACTAGGGTTATAGATTTACAATAGAATAACAAACCCAAAATCAGTCAAGTTTGATCATAAATGTTACTTCTGCAAATATCTCAACCCATCAGATACTCATCTTTGTGTGCCCATCCCTATGCTGAAATCAACCTGTGGACAAGCAACCTCAGTTCACTAACCTTCCTGCAACTCGGCCTTGCCATGAAGGCTCTAAATCTGATCATACTTCCCTAGGAACAGTACTATTTAAAAGTTGGCACCAACTCTTTCTAGCATCTCCTAACATGAAAACATGACATAGTACCCTACAGGCACTGACCAATAGTCATCTCCATTTCCCTCTCAACCATAATCATCCTAAGAATTTAACTGTTGAGCTAACCAACATCATGCATGGCCGAAAAGAGCAAAACCTTAGCAAAACTTTTGCAAGAATTTTGAATTTAAATGCTAATGGCTAGCAGGTCTGAAATTAAAACACAACCGCTGATCTCATGCATTTCTTGATAGATGAATGAGCATGATACACTAAGAAAACAACTTAAAATCCCCCTCTGACAAGTCAAAACCATCATGGAAGTCAACAACCAATCAGAAGCGAGCAAATCAACATCTCTAACAACCACGGACCCACTGCAACTGAGATTCCAATCTAACGGCGGGCGCATGATCTCATAGGGTAAGAAGATTCTATGAGATCATATGACCACCATAGATCTTAGCCTTTCTGACACATCCACAGACCCTCTGACATGGTCCCACTGATAGATCCAAGCTATGATCTAGCCAACCAATAACAAACAAGCACGTCAGAAACTGAGGACCCACCTGACAGAGCCTGGAGATAAAGTAAGATCAAAGGTCATTGTATGATCGCATGCTCTAACACAAAGCCTTGTGAACATATGCTAGCCATCGATCCTCTATAGATGTCAAAGCCTCTAACTGCCCAAAGGGCCTGGTCCTACTGACAAGAGATGACTCATTAGCATGTGGACCAATCAGAATATGCCACCTGCACACACCTGGTAGTGGACCCACCTGTTTGAAGAGTTACGTCACAAAGGATAATCGATGGTCAGCACATAATCTCATGGCTCTGATAGAACACATGAGATCATATGCTAGCCATAGGATTGAAAAGGTGTTAGAGGGTTGGGCCCAAGAGACATAAAGGCCAGAAACATTAGAAAAGATTAAGCACTGGGACTTAGGAAAAATTAAAGCACTAAGTGCTAGAGACTTAGCGAATTATTAAAGCACGTGGACCTTTTGAGACTTTAGTGGCTGAAAAGGTAATGAAAGAATATAATAGGCCAAAGATATTTTTAGGGTTTCCTACCTGCAATAGCTAGTTTTATGAATTTTTTAACCTATAGACCAAAGAGTTAAAAGGATTACAAAGGCCAGAGGGTTTGCATTGAAGCCATGAAATTTTTAGGGATGCTTGGTGGGGTTAAAAAAGGGACTTGGGGATAGATTTTAGCCAAATTTGTATAGAATAGGAAAATTATGGTAATAGGTAGATAGGTAGGAAACAGGTCAGCTTGAGAGATTGAGTGTTCAACTCCCTCTCACTGCCTTTTGTTCAACCTATTTTATTTTTATAATAATTATTTATTTTCAAAATTAAATTTGCATTTATGGAATTAAAATAAAACAATTAACAATCTACTAATTGAAAATACATTTTCTCTTTTATCATTTTAATTTTTTCAATATAAGAAAATGGTACAAAATTGAAATTTAACATCATACTTCCTTGACATCCTGTCCATTTAGAACTTGAAAATTTTGGTGTCAACGGCGGCCACTGACATAGAATTGGACAAGTTTGAGGAAGCTTTTTTGAGCACACAAGAAGCTAAAAATATTTATAGCAACTCACCTCCCACTCATCAAGAAGAAGTACACATTGAAGATATATCTGATAAGAAAGAAGAAGAGGAAGAAAAGAAAGAACAAGAGAAAGATGAAACTTCTGTTGATCTAGCCAAGGTAAAACTAGAAGTGATGGATAGCACTCCCATCACTCGCTCCTCAACATTGTTGTCAAGTTTGACACCTAACACATCCAGTTTGGACTCATGGAGAGAAGAAGACCTGATTAAGTTGAGTGTCTTAGCTATGGAGAAGGCAAAGGAGAAACAAGTCATGAGAAATCCTCTCCTTGTGGAATGTGTGAACATACTGAACAATCTATTGCCAGAAGACAAGAAAGTGTATAAGGTACACTCGGTTGATGATGTGAGTACAATTAGCTCACAGTTCAAAAGTAATTTTTCAAGCCTTGAAGAATATGAATCCAAAGTTGTAGAAGAGAAGTACCTGAAAAAGAGATTGAATGAGTTGATGAGAAACTTTGCACTAGATCTGAATTCACTCAATTTGTTGATCAAGGAAGGAAATTCATTGCAGACTGCATGGATCAGGATAAGCTTACTGATGCTCATCTTAAGAAAATACAAGAGGTAGAAGCTATGATTGAGCAAGTGAAGAGTTCAGTGAAAGACACATCCATTGATGTGAACATGTGCAACAATGTCTACCAAGGTCAATTGGACAAAATAGAGAAGGAAGAGAAAGAGATGACAAATATAAGGTCTAGACAGACTTAGTTGAGGAATGCTCTTGCGCCTTCACTAGACATTCTCAATCAGAACATAAAGGAGATTGATGCCACAATGATAACCTATGATCAAGGTCTGAGCATAGATTTGAAGAAGGAGAAGCTTCATTATGCTTTATGCGCCCATCTCCAGATAGTTAACTTTTTGATAAATTTTTGGAAGAAGGAGATCCAGAACCTTAAGATAGCATATCCAGATGTTTTCCCTCAATGAGTATGTGTAGATACAGTTTTTTGTAACACCTTTGTCATTAATGTCAAAGGGGGAGTTGTGTATAGAATATGGTTCATAATATGTATAGGGAGATATAAGTATATGTATAGAAGAACAAAAGTTTTTTTATGTTAAGGACAATTAGCAACTTGGCCATATTCCTTTGTTGCCATCAATGAAAAAGGGGGAGATTTTTGGAAAGTTGTCTATACTAATGTATATGACTTGATATAGTGTTTTCATTATGGAAACAAAGTCATATAGTAGTTTGGAGTCAGCGTACTTAAAGAGAATATTAGAAATTAGTTAAGTGTTGAAGACTGGACAGTGTACAGAGTTCTTGCAGCTCAGAACATCAGTGCACATGCATAAAAATAAATTATGGTATGCACCCTATAAGTTAAGTTGGTTAGACTATATTATTTCTTAGTCTATGACCGCATGATCAGATGTGCAAGGATGAGAAAGTTACAGTCAGTTAAAGTTGCACAGCCAGTGTGTGCTAGCAGATAATAGAGCATGGAGCCGATAGTTAGTATTTTGGTTTGCGATTATAATGTAATGTTGTAAAGGATATGAACCCATCTTATTTAGGTTTCCGACATGTTTATATGTATAATTGTAAGGATGCTTAAACCAATTCATTTGGAAGCATTGTTTGTAATTAGTTATAGGGTCGACCTAATTGTGTATTTTATATGAGCTTATAAATATAAGATGTTCCCATTATATTCAGCATGGAAGTTGATAGAGAGTTGTAATAAGTAGAGAAGAAGTGTGCAAAGACACTAGAAGATGTATTAGAGCTTTGGTAGAGGTCAAAGCGCATCAAATGAACTAATTTGACAAGCAGTGTCATAATGACAGTTCATCCTACAGATATAGTCTATATCTAAGATTAGAAGGTTGTAGCCTTCACCATTTGAGTAGTGAGCTCTAGGATAGTGAGTCCACTCCCCTAATAGGGACTATTGTAAAAGACTCCTAACAGGGTCCGAACCTTAACAAGGTCTACTGTACTTAAAGCATTGTAAAGCTACTCCTAAGAGGGTAAAGGATCTTCTAAGAAGGATCACAAAACACTAGTGCAGGATATTAGTGGGTGTCAATTCCCACCAGGGTTTTTACCTATTTTGGTTTCCCCGTAATCATATTGGTGTCATGTGTTGATTTCATGTTTCATGTTTATGTGAATGTTTATTTCAGTACTTAAGCATTTAAGTTCAGCATAGAGATTAAAGTGAAAAGTTAAAATACAGTGAACACTGATTCACCCCCCCTCTTAGTGTTCCCATTCCTAATAGCTTTCCTATACTATTTGAGGGCACTCAATAGTGATATCTCTATTATGATCCAGTCTATGGGAGGGAATAAATTACTAGTAGCATATGACATTTCTATAAGGGCTGAAAATAGTCTGATACAAGCTGGAAAGATAGCCCCAAGACCTCCAATGCCTATCTTTCCTGAGCTTCATCCTATTTTGGAAGCAATTCTAGCTTTGGCATCTATTCCACCTCTCCCAACTCCCCCCCAATAGGCTGTCATTCCATCTGTTGACTAGTCCCAAGATCTAAAAGATATGAAGAAAACCTTGCAGTATGTTTCTAATGAACTGGTCAACCTTAAAAAGAAACAATTCTAGCCTTATCAGTAGCCTTATCAAGCTCAATATCAACAAAATAGGCCCCAATACTAATCAGACCAACAAGGCCAAGCAAGTAGCTATAATTAGAAAACTAATCGGCCCTAACATTTCTAGCACTTCTAGAGAGTTGGTCCTTGTAGTTTAGAACAATATGGCATAAGAATATCAGTAGAGCTACCCATGCAATTAGCAACATATTTAGGGGATGTGTCCCAATGGCTATGGTCAAGCCCTCATGGTGCAGAATAATGTCATGATGCTGCAAGAAATGATTCAAGAACTAGAGATTCAACAAGGTCAAGTTGCTGCCCCAAGCGAGCTATAGACACCTAAGATGGCACTTGTTAACTTTCAAAAGGAAGAGTTCTGTGGGGTAAATTTTTCCCTAAATGACAACCAGAACTATGTTCTGGTTGTAGCTAATACAAGGTCTAAGAAGAAAGCTTTGGAGGTTGAACAAGTAGCCTCTACAAGTCAGCAAGCTCCAGTTGTGACTTAACAACCCAAGGTGGCTCAAACCCCACTTCAAAATTAGTCAAAGGAGGTTAGGGAGCCAACCAAGGTAGCAACACAGTTGGCATCTGCACAACCAAAGATTACTATAGTAAAGGGACAACCTAAGGTGGACTTGTGATCTTTTAATATTGTTGAAAAAATGAAGAAGACTTCCATAAGTGCACCTATGATGGACACTTTGGAAATTCCTGGACAAAAGGAGTTAATGCTTAGTGCTTTGGCTGAAATTTCATCAAATGAAGGAGGTGTTTCAGAGCAAACTAGAATCCTAATTGCTGAAACACCTCAGAAAGAACAAAAAACTAGAGAAGCCAACTTGCAGCCCATCATTGCTCCACAGGTTAAACCCTCCTTTCTATGTTACTCTTGTTGTTGGGAATTTTTTGGTTCATAATTGCATGATAGATTCAAGGGCAAGTAGTTCAGTAATCTCTAAATAGCTAGCAGACCTCCTAGGATTATCTTATGAGCCAATAGATATGCTTGTTGTTCACTTGGATGGGTCATCAGTCAACACCATTGGAGTTATTAAAGACCTAAGTCTCACCTTGCCTGAGTGTCCTAACTTCTCTATCCTGCAAGATGTCTATGTCATAGATATACTTCCCTACTTTTCTATTTTTCTAAGTAGAGATTTCACTGCTAGGTTGGGTAGGATACCTTTCAGCTGATTGGTCTCATTTGTACCTTAAAACTAGATATGGGACATGGGTTAGAATCAAGTCTGAAGCTTTTGAAAAACACCATGTTGATCCCTATACTCCTAGTCCTATAAATGCCAATCTGATGTTCCATGTGCAAGATCCCATTGACTCTTAGCCTGAAACCACTACTGAGAACATTCCACATATTATTTTGGATGAGTGGGCTGAAAGGGATTTAGAAGATAATCCTTTTAGAAATATGGAGATTTCTAGCATTGGGATGTATATCATTCATGAGGAGATTGCAGTGATTCCAGATTTGATGAAGAAAGAAGATGAGCATTCTGAAAATTAGAATAGTGAGCTGTGGCAGTTGTTCTTTGATGGCACCAGAAGAAAAATTGGTTCAGGAGGAGGAGCTATCTTAATTTCCCTAGAAGGACAAAGGTATTAATCTACTATTCATTTTTCTTTTATTTGTAGTAACAATACAACATAGTATGAGGCTTTGATTCATGGTTTAGAATAGGCTAGATAGAGGAATCAAATGTTTAAAAGTTATAGGTGATAGTGAGTTAGTGGTTAATCAGATTCATGGCACTAATCTCACTAAAAATGATACACTCAAGATGTATAAGCATAGGGTTTGGGATTTAGTAGAAGGTTTTTATGATTTTAATCTAGTTGTTGTCCCAAGAAATTAGAATAAATAGGCAAATAGGCTAGTTGCCATGGGAGCATAATATGATATTCCCAAGGACGTAACAAGAAATGAGATGCAGCATGTGAGAGTCCTTGTGAGATTCTCAATACCAGACAATAAAGTGAGCTGGAAAGTCTTTGAAAATGATGAGAAGATTTTTAATTTGTTGATAGAGGAAGCTGAATTATCTAAGGTTAATCAAAATAAGTTCTCTCACTAGTATAATGACCAAATGTTACAGTTGAAAACTAACAAGTTACCCAAGGGACTGGTCACCCTTGAGTCCATTTTTAACTTTGATGACCAACTTAGAGGAGACAAGGACAACATGATAGTCAAAGAGGAACATTACTAGCCTGTCAATATTTTCAAAGACAAGTCCCTCAAGCTAGGAAAGGTATGCACCTAGCCAGAAAGGTTAGCCTTTATCTCATTATGTTAAGAGTTTAATGATATTTTTGCATGGGAATATTATGATTTTAAAGGATTCAATCCCCACCTAGCCCTGCACACCATTGAGCTAGAACCCCACGCCAAACCAATAGATAGAAATAGAGGCCTATCAATCCTAAACTAGAAGTGTTAATGAAAATAGAGTTAAGGAAAATAATTGAGGCCAATATAATCTTTCCCATCAAACACACCTCTTGGGTCTCCAATCTAGTGCCTGTCAGAAAAAAGATTGGTGAAATCGAGTTATGTGTAGATTTTAGAGACCTCAACAGAGCCTCACTCAAGGACCACCATCCATTTCCCTCCATGGAACATATATTGTAGTTTTTCTTAGGGTCTGACAAATTTTCCTTGCTAGATGGCTTTTCTGGCTATAACCAAGTCCTAGTAAGAGAGGAAGACCAGTATAAGATAGCCTTCACCACCAAATGAGGCACCATGGCATATAGGAAAATGCCTTTTGGGTTATCTAACACTGGTACTACATTTTAGAAAGCCATGGAAATGGCATTTGCTAGTTTGATGAATAAGTTTTTTCTAGTCTATTTAGATGATATAGCTATCTTTTCAAGAGATACTAATGATCACCTAGTTCATCTAAAACATATTTTTTAAAGGTGCAAAGATTTTGGTTTTTTGTTGAGTCCTAAAAAATGTATCTTTGTTGTCCATGAATATAGGCTACTAGGGTACATTGTTTCTAAGAAAGGAACAACAATTGATCTTGAAAGAATAAAGGCCATCATGGCACTACTCTTACCAGCACACAAGAAGGGACTGCAGAGTTTCCTTGGAGAATCAACTTCTTGAGAAGGTTCATCCCTAATGTTGCAAGACTACTAAAGCCTATGACCCAGATGTTGAAGAAGAATTCAGCTTTCCATTTGAAAAATGAAGGAAGGAAATGTTTTGAAGAGATAAAGAAAGAAATTGCTTCCACTCCTACCCTAGTAAACCTTGATTTTTCTAGAGATTTTATTCTATATAATTTTGGGGACACTGATTATATCTTTGTCATGTTAGTCCAGCAGAATACTAAGACACAGGAGCAGCCAATGGCTTTTTACAACCAAGGTCAGGATAGTTATGAACTAAATTATACTCCTATAGAGAAACATGTCTTAGCAGTAGTGAGGAGCTTGAAGAAATTCAGGCACTTGTTTTCCAACAACATAGTGCACCTAATGGTTTCTCACCCTTTCATAAAATACTTCCTTCTAAATAAAGATCTGCGCCACAAGAGGGCTAGTTGGGTCACCAAAGTCATGGAATATGACATCCAAATAAAGGTGACTAAGTTGATAAGTGGAAAAGGTTTGTGTGAGTAGATGAATGAAGGCAGAATAGACAAAAGCCAGCTAGAAGGAGAGGTCATCCTGATGAACCAAAATTTAGAATAGAGTGCAAGTTGGACAAAAGAGATGAAACACTATCTCTTAACTGGTCAATGCCCTTAGGGCCTTGATAGGAGAAAAAGGAGGTACTTTAGGCTCCAAGCCATCCTATTTATCATTTTGGATAATGTTTTGTATAGAAGGGATTATAATGGTGTCTTATTAAGATGTGTTGAACCCAGCCACATGAGCAGGATATTAGAGGAATTTCATGATGGAGGATCTGGAGGACACTTTGTAGCCAAAACCACTGCTCTGAAGGTCATGAGAGTAGGGTACTATTGGCCTAGCCTATACAAAGATGCATTTGATTAGGTAAGGAAGTGCAAGAACTATGCTTTATTTTCTGGAAAATAGAAGTTGGCAGCCCTCCCACTGCATCCCATCAAAGTGGAGCAACCCTTCTCCAAATGGGGGTTAGATTTCATTGGACCTATTAACCCTCCATCTAGTGCTGGTCATAAATGGATACTTACTGCTACAAATTATTTTACCAAATGGATAGAAGCTATAGCATTGAAAGAGGCAAATGAAACCTCTATCCTAATTTTCTACCAAGATATTGTGTTAAGGTTAGGCACTCCAGACTCAATCATTTTAGACAATGCTATGGCATTTCTTGGAATGAGAATTTTAGAATGGGCATTAAGGCACAATATCTTCCTAAGCACCTCATCCAACTATTACCCCCAAGGTAACGACCAGGCATAATCAACAAACAAAAACTTGTTGAGGATTATCAAAAGGACTATAGAGGGAAACTAGAGGGACTAGCATAGCAAGCTAAAGCTGGCCCTATGGGTAGATAGAATAACACTTAAGAGATCTATAGGAAACTCTCCTTATACACTTTTTTATGGGAAAGAAGCTAGGATCCCTATTTCTATTGAGTTGCCTACTTTGAGATTAATTAAGGAAATTGACCTATTGGAACAAGATACTATGCAAGTTAGTCTTGCTGAGTTAATTGAACTTGAAGAAACAAGGAGATTAGCACTAGAAAACCTAGAAGCTCATCATTCTCAGATGAAGAGGACCTTTGATAAAAGAGCCATACCTAGGGTTGTTAAGGAAGGAGACCTTGTCCTTAAGTGGGATGAGTCAAAAGATAAACTAGGTAGGCATAATAAATTTGATGCTATATGGAGTGGACCTTTCATGGTTGTCAAGTGCAAGGCCCATAATGCCTTCCAACTAGCTAATATGGATGGTGAGGAGTTTCCCATTCTGGTGAATGGGATTCACCTCAAGGCTTCTTTTTAAGGTCAAATTCTACCATGTATATTAGTAGTGTTAGCTTTAGTTCTAGCTTTCTATGTTTCCTAAGTGCCTCAACACAAGTTGGTTTTCAATTTTTCTTTCATTTTTCTTTCAGTTCACTTTTGGGCTTGGTTTGGTTAGCAATAAGCCAGAGCAGTCTATCTCTGGTAGTTAGTTGTATTTTTAGCAAGGAGTTGTTTGATTTAAGGCTAAGCTCAGTTTTAGATTCTGAGACTCTGTTCCCAATGGATTTAAAGGCAATTGGTCAGGGTGCTTAGTAGGCAAGCACTTAGTTGAGGTCACCAGAATGTTATCATTATTTTCTCTCATCTTTGGAGGCCTAATTACTAAGTGAGACTACTATACCCTAGTTTGAATTATTAGGTCATCTTTCTTAAGTTTGTGTTCATTTAATTGCAAGGTACATGGAAGGAAAAAGAAATGATCTAAATTCAAGCATTACATATATATGTCCCATTGTCTTAAATATGTTTTACAAAATGAAAGAATTAAGAAGATCATTTATTTGAGCTCACACAAGCCATGAGCATAGCCATTTTCAAAATTACATGAATGAGTACAGACATACATGAAATAATGAATATAAATATAGGGGTACCAGACATTGCCTAGTAATGAAGTCTTGATCCATGATGTTTCCATGTGCTCCTAAGATCTGGAACCTGCAAAGAAGAGAGGAAGAGATGGGGGTTAGATGCAATGGATCTAAACAATGTATGCTACCATAATATTTACAAGCATGCATATATGCACTCAGTCATACACCTCAGGGAAGGGTTGTGCTCAGGGCATGTGCATTAAGGAGGCTATAAAAATAAAAGAGATACCATTGTTTTCACTAACTTGTTTTTTCCATGTGCAGATATATAAGAAGTTGATTCACTGTTGTTTACCCCATTTAGATAATCAAGGGGCTTAGAGGATGGTATTCCTAATAGAGACCATCTTCAAAGCTCCGTGATTGTCTGAACAACAACAATAGAAAGGATTTGGATCCAAATGAATGACCTTGACCTGCGATGCAGACCATGCCAGGAAAACCTCAAATTTCCTTGGCAATGACTACATCACAAGCCAAGAACACCCATGATCTCTGAGGCAACAACTGGATGATGTAGTATTAGTGGGACACTAAAAAATCATAAAGACAAATTAAATAAAGCATGGTCAAAAGCACTGGCAGATTCAAGATGACACATCATCTTATGGAATAGTGAATGGATAGTGCATGTGTCAAAGAAAAAGCACCGAATAATGTGTCATCAAGTGAATCTCAAGCATTAAATAATGAAAAAAAATACATCTATTAGTGCCAGCAACAATTCAATGGAGAAATCATGGTGCCAAGTCATCAAGTTAGACCGAGATGGTGCCATTATGAATCATCAATGCATTGTAATAAAAATGACCTCCAAAGGGCACCAAGTAAACATTAAAAAATGAGAAGTTATAGCTTAAAGCCTCTTTCCTTTGAGGGAAAGTGGCACAAATTGGGAGCAGTGTATAAACTTCATAAACTCATGGCCTTCATCAATGAATACCACACAGTCAGTATATGGCCATGAAGATGGAGGGCACCATGGAATTTTTGTAACAACAAAGTGATAAAGTAATATATGTAAAGTAGGGCACAGGGGTCAAGCCATTAAAGAGCGGCATCAACATGAAATGGAATTGATATTTATAGAAACTATACTAAACAAGAGTAAGACATCAATCACCTACAGGCAACAGGCCCCAAAGAACAATGGCCATGTATTAAAGAATCAACAAAATTACATCATGTATGCCCTAACAGAGTTCATGGGTTGTGCCATGCCAGGCCTCATCAAAGGAGAAATGAGTGTCAAATAGTAGTGTCAATAGTAGATCATATATCCAATGAAACCATTCATCAATATTAGGTAGACATTAGCAACACCCAACTAAGGAAATCAAATGAAATCTCACAAGCTACATCAAATGGTGAATATCAACAATGCTATAAATCCAAAATAAGTTGCATCAATACAAAGTGGGTATCTTAATTCATAGATATAACGGGCTGTGAACTACCAATGTAATGAAAGTAGTCCATGACACCACCAATAAACACAATCATTGAACCCCAAGGTGTCATGCATCAGTGCCCATATTTTTCCCAAGCAGGTCCAGACAATGAATTAATACAATGAACAGAGATCAATCAAAAACATAAGTGCACGGGCTCCATCAATGAGTAGGTATTAGCAAATGAATGATGCTTTCTCATGGTCCATAGAAGAATCAATAATACACTAATAAAGTAGAGAGAAAGGAGATATTGATGCCCTAGCCATGGGTCATCAAGTTCATTTAAAAATACTACATAATGCTTGAGATTCATAGGCTAAATCACATATCAGCCTCCTCAAACTAGTAAGTAACTGACATAATCAACAACATGCTAGAAAACTTCATACAATGAATCGAAGTACTAAGAGATTCAAAACAAGAGATGTGAATAAACAATGAAATAGCATAGGTTCATAGGCCGTGCATGCTAAGAATGCAATGATCCATTAGTGATGTGAAAATAGTCAAAGACAATGATGCCCTAGCTCACAAATAGCTCATGGGCTTTGAGATATTTTGAAAATGAAGCATTAATGATAAGCAAGAGCTTGTGTAAACAAGAAATGAATTCATGTATGCCCTGGCTAGATAGCTCACAGACCAAAGCATGATTGTGATGGAACTAGTATGCAAATGAAAATACTACCACACGGTGCTATACAAGATGCAAAGTTCAAATGCCACCGGTGCCTCATCAACACATATTCATCAAGCATTAACAAAAAAGAATACATGGATGTCATGTCCTAGCTCATAGATTTGGTATAGTTTTAAACTAAGAATATATGATGCCCTAGAAAAACCCGCGGGCTGTACATGAAAATATGAATCAATGATCATTATCAAGCAAGAAAATGCATGAAAAAAACCAATAGTAGGCTCAATCTCACGAGCTATCATATAAAAAATGAATACATGATGCCCTTGAAATGTAGAGGGAAGATATAAATAAGACACAAAATGCACAGTGCTCTAAAAAATAGAGATACGATGGATCAAAAGAAGATAATTTGCAAGTCACAGTAGCCATGAAAGACAGAGAAATGAATGCCAAATCAATACCTACCTCCAATAATGATGCCTCAAAGATCAAAAGACTCCCAAAATTGGAATATTTTCATATCCAGCCCAAGGAACTAATGCAAGAGTGCCAGTGAAAAGGGAAACTTGCCAAGTGCCAAAAGGAGGAGTGCCTGTTACAACGGCTTCCTCATCTCCCAAGAGTTTTTGATGAAAATGATTTATTGTGTTTCTCCCCTTTCGTAGGGTTAAGGTTAATTATCATTTTTATTTTGTAGCATGGTTTTTATATATAATTTATCGAATGTGGTCTCCCCTTAATTGGGTTGAGAGTCATTTTTTGACTTAGGAAGTAAAAGGGGTTTAAATCCATGATTAATTTTGACATAGGGGTAAATATTCAAATGTAAAAGTCATTGCAGATTCTTGTTGTAAATTATGATGATGGTATTTTATAAACCATTCATTAGAATATTATTAGTGCATGACTTGGAATAGGTAGAGTGGTCTCCTTCGACCACCTCTTTTAGGAATCTTATTTTACCACTACCCTTATAAACTTGGGAATCTGGTACCCAAGTTTATGAGGCATCCTCATGGGCCTATTTTGAGGAATTTTCTATTTTTAGGAGGTTGAGGTGGCTTCAATGTGGATTATTTTTGCCTCATTTTATATACCTCTCATTGATGTGATTGAGGTTAGCTCTTCATTCTCTCTCCCATAGATCGAGGGTGTTGTAGCTCTAAGAAACACAATTCTATACTTGGCTTCTTTTCAGTAATATAGAAACAGGTCCTTCTTGTCTTATTGGATTCCAAACTTTCTCATTAGGTTTTCTATGCTAAGGTTATTGTGATGTGATCTAATCCTTGGCCTACATGCTGATTCAATTAAGTATTTAGAAATCTATTTTTGGCTTTGAGGTGTTGGTTTGTGTACAAACTGGAATCAGAATCATGGAAATATCTTCCCTTTTATGTTTTCCAAGTACCTTACTAGTTCTAAGAAGTTCAAAGTGATAGGATCAAGTTGTGGGTTGTAGATTCTTTTCAACTATGTTTTAAGATTGTATCAATTGTGGATCTTCTAACAATTGGTGGATCACCTAGTTCTAAATCAATTTAGTTATTTATTTTATGCATTCTCTCCCTTTCCTCAAGAAGTTAGTCAATTTTCAAGTGATCCAAGGGGAAGCCAGCCCCTAATTTGGAGATCTACTCTTGAATAGGTTACCCATAGCTTGAGAGTAGTCCCATGTTTCACGAGATTTCTAGGTTCTACACTTAGCCATACTCAGGTGCAATCCCTAGTGACAACATTACCCAAGTGGGAACAAGGAAAAACTAGTCCTTCCAACCCACTATAATCAAATACTTCCTTGAGATTAAATTCTCAAAGATTGGGTGCATTTCTTCATAAGGATATAGGCCTCGATCATGCTTGGATGAATATGGAGGATGTATTTGAATGGATACCCTTACTAAATACACCTTAGAGTAGAAAACTTACCTGATCTACCTTGGAAATTATCACAATATTTGTACAAGTAGGGGGGAGAATATCTCCCCAAGACTCTAATTTGTACCATGTGTATCTCCTTGTGCGTTTGGAGGAAAATAATACAACATTGGAGGTCTTATTGCATAGACTCCCTTGACTATAATTTGTTTAGCTCTCGCAGAGTCAAAAACATGGGCATCCTTTAGGGAAATTTTTTTGATGACTAAGCCAATTTATTAGGATTAAAAGTTAGTGAATTGTTTTCAATGTGCTAAGACAAGTAAAAACACAAAATAACTTGAAGAGTTCATCTTTCTAAACATACACAATCGAAGTCTTTTTCAAAGTCCTTTGCCAAAGAGATTAAAAAAATGAAATTCCAACTTTGTATTCCCTCGTGATTTCTGTCTCTCGATGGATTAATTTCTTACATCTTCAAAGAAGTCTAACAAATTCATGTTCAGAATCAAGCCAAGGTATACTTATCATAGTCACTACCTATTTTTATAAAACCAAAGACTTGCTAAAAAACTTTCTAAAATTGTGGTCATTCACACTTGGAATTTTAAGGCCCAAATTTCAACACATGTCGAACTTGGGAAAATATAAGAAAGTGAAGCTCCCATTACCCTGTGTATACAAAGAAAATAAGATAGACGATCAAGAGACTAATAAAATTCACATTTTGTAAATTCAATCCAAAAATGAATCCAAGAGCATGAGAAGATCAACAAGATCATCTTCAACAATAAGATTTCATGTTTTATAGGTAAATATCACTTGAATTTCTCCTTCATTAGCATTGAGAGATATGACTAGTTGGTATGTGACAAACATATCCTATAACTCTTCTTCATTACCAATCTTGCATTCTCACAATTGCATTTCAAGGTCACCCTTAGGTGTTTAGTCATCCTCTTATAAAGCCTCTCCCAATGGAACCTCATCCAAAAATTAATTCAATAAACCCAAGATCAAGTATCCCCTTACTTGGTGTCACATCCTTTTGAGTTACTTATAACCTACACCCTAAATAAAACCCATCCTTATAGCTTCACTCTTTAACTAAGAATTGTCTAGAGTAGCTTATCTTTTCCTTGTGACCTCATCACCTTGATCCAAAGGTTGGTTTATATTGACAAAAATACCATCTTCCAAAAGGCCACAAGTCCATCTTAGGTTGACAATTCATATCCATTTGAACTAACACTAGGAAAAGAAGCTCACGTCTTCTCAACACAAAGTTATCCTGTAGGTCTTTAGAATACCTGCATTATCCTTAAGTACCTTACAATCACCCACTCATCAAAATCCTAAGTCTTGCATCATCAACATTTTTCCTTGGACCTTTTTGGACCATCTTTCACACCATCTTCCTTTGGATCATCCTTATCATCTTGAAATATCTTGTCTTAGTCTCATCACCCTAGGCCATACATTTCATGCCACCTCAAATAGAATCAAAGAAGAGAAATGATATGGATCCTAACCTCACCGCTAGTTCTTTTGACCCAAAAATTGACCCTAATAATGCTATGGTCTCTTTTTATTCATAACAACTAATACAAATCAAGAATATATATGCTAACCCAGACAAAGTTTCCACCATGAGTTCTATGGAAGCCTTTATGGACCACCTAGGACATGTAAAGATGGTTAGTGAAATTATAGGCCAAAATTGCAATACTATCCTTACTAAATTTTCATAGGAAGGAACTCCCATGCCACTAGGAATCCTAGGATTTAGTCCTACACATCTATTATTCCTCTCAAGGGGAATGTTTGACACAATCATGGAATAAATTATCGACCTACAATGAAAATATGCCCAAGTGGGATTTTCTCTCATAGTGCAAACCATGTAGCATTAAAATAATTTCTCTATCATGGAGCCAACACCTTAGCCCTCACAAATAGTTCTCTCACAAGTGCCACCTCCTATAACAAAAGTCTCCATGCACATGCCACCAGCTCCACATTTTTTTATCTCAAGCACTTCCTCTCCCCCCTACAAAACAAGGAACAACATAGATACTACTATCTTTCACTCAACAAATCCCCACACAAGTGCTAAGTCTTCCCATTATTTAAAAAACTACTACAAAACTCTCACTCTTTCCTTTCATCTACTCAACACAAGATCAACAACCATTTTACATAAGAGAAATATCTTTTATAGGTCCCCTATGTTAGAATAATTAAAAGGGGGGTGAATAAGTTAAATTAGTTATCCTACAGTCCCAAATACAAAGATGTACTCCATAAAACAATTGAACCAAATTATGTAGCTCGGTAACACAAAATATCAATCTATCTATTTACTTTACCAATTACAAGTAATTAACCAATTGTGATTACCGACTAAATCAACTATGCAATATGTAAAGTATGATAGAAAAACAATCATCACAAATAACACATAAAACAATGATTTAACATGGAAACCATGTTAAGAGAAAAACCACATGGGACTGGTAACCCAAAATAATTCACTCTATTGAAGTGAGCTAAGTGAAGAACCAACTTTGTTAAAGGTTACAATACATATTGTTAGGTGTGACCTGATTAGAGGATTTATCACTAACCATTAACTTTTGACTAGCATTTACTATGGGGTCAACAAGATAACACTTTACATTCAATAGAATGTCATAGGGTAGAACATAAGATGGTTAAGTCCACTCGGTTAAGATATTTTCTAAATCAATGGTTAAACTAATATAGTAATGATCTGATTCAAATACAAATCAATTGTAGATATTCAGATCTATGCTAAGCCCATAAATAATCCTCTAATCATTAATCAATTCACTTCCTCAATATTCTTCAACTTACTTTCACTCGGTAAATGATTCTCTGATGGTTCATAAAACTCTGTAGCTTAGTTCTTCAATAGCCAATTTGATCAGGCATGCATGAATATAGTCTTCATGCAAATTCTTCGTAGTCTCCTTATTCTAGCATAGTTTCAAAAATGAAACTCATCTCTTATATAGACAAGTAAACCATTTTCATATCAGCCATTAGATTTTTCCACTTAATCTTCTTCATCCATTTTTCTTCTTAAACCTTCCTAGGTAGATGTGTCCATATCACATTTCAATCTGATCCTTTATATCTTCTCCAAATTTTCTCAGCCATGGATCTCAGAACAAACTTCATCCTTAACCTCAAAATCATAACAATATCCATCTCATCATATTTAGTCAGTTGTTCTTAGCATTTAATTTTTTCATCCACATTCGGTTAATATAGAAATGCGTCGATGATAACTAGTTAGACTAGCTCAGTTAATACTATCACTCAATATACATTGCACTGGCTCGGTGTATACATAAATCTTCAATTATTGACCACATTTACTTGTTCAATTTCAAATCTCTTCTTCATAATAGATTAATGTAACATGCTCGAGTCAACAATATAAAGCCATAAACTCATCAATAAGTTACCCAATGTTTACCTTTTCCTTATCTGTCATATCCATCTTTTCCTCATGTAGATATCTCAGTTCTTCATCTTTTCTTCCTTCAATAGATGTTATGACATTTGTAACTAACATGATAAGTATTGTCAAGACTAGTTGACATCAATGACAACATATTGACTAATTTAATCATCTTACATATCATTTTAGTACTTGGCGATCTCTAATCACTGTTCCTTAAGCTCATTTAGGTATTCAATCAGTTGTAGTTCATCAATCTCTCCCTTTGGATTGGTGGCAACATAAGAAATATGAAAATATACCATACACATACCAAACATGTATTCTACAACTATGTAAGAAAATGTTGTAGCTCGGTAAGCTCAAATTTAATATGTTTAATCACTACAAAACATAATAGTATTACAAGTGTAGACTCTCCATGTGGATTTGATCTTTTCAGTTCTCAGATTCTTATTGTTCTCAGCAACAAATATTTCTCTCCCTTTCTCTAAGTTCTCAGTAATTGATCAATAAGTACTCATCTTGGCTAGAAGATTACTCGGTAAACATCTCAAAATATTTCCCAAACTCCTATTCACAACTTCTATCTATCCATTGGTCTGTGGGTGAAATATAGAACTATATTTCAACTCGGTGCCAAACTTTCTCCAAAGGGTCTTCCAAAAGTATCCAACAAATTTACTATCTCAGTCAGAGATAATACTCCTCGGTAATCCATGCAATTTGAAAATTTATTTAAAGAAAAGATTTGCTATATGTACTGCATCTGATGTCTCTCTACAAGGTATAAAATGTGCCATTTTAGAAAATCTATCCACAATAATAAATATAGAATCATTACCTCTTACTATTGTTGGAGATTTGCCAATAAACTAGTGCTGATTGTATACTTGTCATTGATGATAACATATGGTAAGTAGCATGCAGTAAAGACTTATGTAGTATGATATGAGTATATGTAGCATGGACATGTTATCAACATGATATCATGGACATAGAAGTTAATGGTTAGAACAAACAATTATGTAACAGCTTGTGTTAGCGTTGTTCCTAATAGAATTATAGGCAGTAATCTGTGAGTAATTATTTGTATAGTCATCATGGAGCCTTGCACCTTTGGATATGTGATGAAGATATGTTAGTGATGTTACAATCATGGATGCAGAGTCTGATGATCAGTAGAAGTGAAGTTATGCAACTGTTATTCACCAGTAGCAATTTCCTATGTTTATTCAGAAGTACTGATAGAGATTATATTGGTTCAGGAGTTGTGCTTATCATTTCGGTATGTGCCCTTGGATTACATATTGGAGAAGAGTTAAGAATGTTTAGTTAAGAGTGCATTATGTAATTCATCTTGAGGAGAAAGTTTCAATTGCTTTGGTAGAGTTGACAGTGTGTAGCATGCGTCTACATTTATTAATATTGGACAGGTTCCAGATTGTGTTCTGTACTTAGTAGAGCCAAAAAAATTATTATTGGAGTATGTTATGGTTTCTCTAATATGATTTCAAGGTGGTTTTAACAAGCCAACTTGATTATATCATTTAGAAGAAAGATATGTATAGGCAGTCATTTATGATTGCTAAAGCATGGTTCAGAGTTAATTGTGAAGAGCAGAGTAGAGTGTGTGAAGTTTTGAACCATCAGTAGAAGGTCTATGTGACCCAGTAAAGAGTCTATTCTATACATTCAAATTCATCCAGATAGCAAGTCAAAGCGTAGTTCACCAAGATCTAGATATAGTGTATATATGTTATTCAGAAGGTTGTAGCTTTCACCCCTTTGAGAAGTGTGCTCTTATATAGTACATCATTGTTAGGAATGAATGTTGAAGCCTTTGGTAGTCATTCTGTAGTAGTAGTTGTTGCATTCATGACTATGATTGTCATAGATGTCAACACAGTGATATTCTGGAGTTTAGCAGAAAAGCAGGCACAATTTGGTTTTGCACACATGTTATATTGCAGATTGAGTTATGCACAGTTGATGGTATGTTCTTTGGTGTGTTATTAACCTATGGTTAAGAGTGCAAAAAGAAATTCATTTATTCATGAAAGTTATAAGCATTTTGGTGGAAGCAGTATTTTGGTAGTATTCCTGTGTAGCGGTTTTTCGTAATCGGAGGATATCTCCTAACTGGGATGGAATCTGATTGTATGCAGTTAAAGGGAAGTTTGAGACTCATTTTTGGTGACATTTTTCATAGCACAAACTTTGAGGTCACACGATTGGAAAGTTATTGTATCTGGAAGCCGACAGTTTTATGTAATTTTGATTTAGCGTGTTGAAATTATTATTTTGTATTTGCATGCCAACTCATTTGTAATTATTTGAGTGTGGTATAAAGGAAGGAATTTTTTCCTTGTTATATGGAAATTTTAATAGTTGTGATATGAAATTATGAAATTTGTGATGCATGAAGTGAAGAAAAGAGCTAATTCAGTGATGAAGGAAGACTTGCGAAGTATAGAGATCTAGATTTGTGATCTTGTGTAGAAGAGAGTGCAATTTTTGCATAGTGTGAAGGAGGTAACATATTTCATATTATTCTACTAAATAATCCTAAGATCTATTGGATAGTGAGTTCAGAGATCTTGCCTTGAAGCTATTTGGGCAGTGGGTCCTTCTGTCTTCCATAACTCCTAACAAGGTTAGAATCTTTTAATAGGGATTCAAAATCTCCTAACAGAGATTCATATGTACTGAATATATTTCATAAGACTCCTAATAGGGTCCATCCTCTAACAAGGAACTTTCATATTAGTGCATCATTTTGTGGGCATCATTCCCACTGGGGTTTACTCTTTGATCAAGAGGTTCCCTAGTTAACATATCTTGTGTTATTGTGTCATTGTGTATGATTACCCTTCTATGGTTGGTTACTGCATTAATTATATGGTTTAAAGCTGTTGAAGTTGATATTGAAGTTAATGATGATAAATGGTTTAATTATTAGAAAATTGATTCACCCCCCCCTCTCAGTTATCTTGGTGGTCTTTACTTTCTAACAATTGGTATCAGAGCAGACACAGACAAGACACCTTATGAATTGTGGTTTGAACATGCACCCTCAGTTAAGTATTTTAGAATTTTTGGACGCAAATGTTATATTAAGAGAGATGATTATATGGGAAAGTTTGATCCTAGAAGTGATGAAGGAATTTTTCTTGGATATTCTTTGAAAACCAAAGCATATAGATGTTACAATAAGAGAACTAAAACTATTGTTGAAAGTGCAAATGTAAAAGTTGATGAGAAGTTTAAAATTCAGGAAAGAATGCTTGATTATGAATCTGATGAAGGAACTAACTATCAGCCTAACATTGAAACTACTGAACAATTTTTTGAGACTGACAGTGAATTATTGAATGAAAGTCATGCTGAAAAAAATAGAGAAGAATCTACAGTTGAAGAAAGATCAGTGACTATGACACCTAACAGGTATATATCAAGACATCATCCTGTTGAGCAAGTTATTGGAAGTTTGGATAGAGGAGTTATGACTAGAAAGAAGGTACATTTATGTTTGATTTCTCAAATTGAACCTAAGTCTACTAATGAAGCTTGTGAAGATGAACATTGGATTAAAGCTATGAAAGAAGAATTGGATCAGATTGAAAAGAACAAAACATGGGAATTGGTCCCTAGACCTAAGACAAAAATGTGATTGGAACTAAATGGGTATTCAGGAACAAGATGAATGAATGAGAAGAAGTAATTAGAAACAAAGCAAGATTGGTATGTAAGGGATACTCACACCAAGAAGGAATTGACTATGAAGAGACTTTTGCCCCTATGGCAAGACTTGAAGTGGTAAGAATATTTTTGGCTTCTGCAGTATTTAAGAAATTCAAAGTGTATCAGATGGATGTAAAGTCAACATTTCTGAATGGTGAATTAGAGGAAGAAGTCTACATTGAGCAGCTTGAAGGTTTTCCTTTGACTCAAGAAGGAGACATGGTATGTAAGCTAAAAAAAGCATTGTATGGACTAAAGCAAGCACCTAGAACTTGGTATGCTAGATTAGATAAGTATTTGTTAAAATTGGGATTTACAAAAGGAACAGGTGATAGTAACTTATACATAAAAGAAATTGAGAATGGATTGTTAGTTTTGGTTATTTTTGTTGATGACATTATTTTTGGAGGAGAAGATGAAGCTAGTGACAAATTTGCTGATGAAATGAAGACAGAATTTGAAATGAGTATGATTGGAGAAATGAAATACTTTTTGGGATTACAAATAAAACAAAACAAAGATGGTATCTTTATAAGTCAGACAAAGTACTTGAATGATTTATTGAAAAGATTCGGTATGGCGAATTGTAAACCAGTTGGAACACCTATGGTTATAGGACATAAACTATCTAGTAAAGATGAGACACCAAAAGTTAAACAAAAGAAATATAGATCTATGATTGGAGGATTGTAGTACTTGACACACACTAGACCAGATATACAACATTCAGTTGGGATGGTAGCAAGATTTCAAGCTGAACCTAGAGAGTCACATTATGCAGCAGTAAAAAGGATATTGAGATATCTTAGAGGCACAATGGACTATGGACTATGGTATGAAAATTCTGATGATTTTACCCTATGTGCATATACTGATGCCGATTGGGGAGGTAGTGTTGATGACAAGAAAAGCACCAGTGGTGGAGCCTTTTTTCTTGGAGGAAGATTAGTTTCTTGGTTGAGCAAAAAGAAGAATTGTATCTCACAGAGTACAACATAAGTAGAATATGTAGTAACAGCAAACAATTGTAATCAGATAATTTGGATGAAACAGATGTTGATGGACATTGGAATCAAGTTTGATGAGCCTATTGTCATATATTGTGACAATACAAGTATAGTTAGTATGTCTAAGAATCTAGTTTTACATTCTAAAAAAAAGTATATAGAGATCAAGTATCATGTTGTAAGAGAGAAAGTTGCAGAAAAAGAATTCAGACTAAAGTACATAAGCACAAAAGAGAAGATAGTAGATATATTTACTAAGGCTTTGCCTAAGGATACATTTGAGTATCTAAGAGGTATGCTTGGGGTTATGCCCCAACCTACTTTTGACTAATGATGTAGTTGGTTGCATCCGTCTAGTGGTTTATGGCCCTATCTATTTTCTAGATTGGATGTTGGTACTTCCTCTATGGGGGAGTATGTGTATCTGAGCTGAGTCATTAAGGACTCTTGTGAATGTATTTTCTGAATCTTTTGACATTGAGCTATTGTTTGACATAGTGATAGAATTTTTTTCATTGATGTCAATGGGGGAGAGAACCATGAAAAACATTGAGGAACTACATTTGTTGGAGAGATTGAATAGGATAACGAAGCAAGATTTGATTGATGATGAGTAGCAATGTAGTTGAGCAGCAGTGATTGGATTTTTGGAACATTGGATATTTTTCATCTATGTTGCCATCAATGCCAATGGGGGAGCTTGTTAGGAATGAATGTTGAAGCCTTTGGCAGTCATTCTGTAGTAGTGGTTGTTGCATTCATGACTATGATTGTCATTGATGTCAACACAGTGATATTCTAGAGTTTAGCAGAGAAGCAGGCACAGTTTTGTTTTGCACACATGTTATATTGTAGATTGAGTTATGTGCAGTTGATGCTATCTTCTTTGGTGTGTTATTAGCCTATGATTAAGAGCACAAAAATAAGTTCATTTATTCATGAAAGTTATAAGCATTTTGGTGGAAGCAGTATTCTGGCAGTATTCCTGTGTAGCGGTTTTTGGTAATCAGAGGATATCTCCTAAATGGGATGGAATCTGATTCTAAATAGTTAAAGGGAAGTTTGAGACTCATTTTTGGTGATGTGGTTCACAACGCAAACTTTGAGGTCACACAATTGGAAAGTTATTGTATCTGGAAGTTGACAATTTTATGTAATTTTGATGTAGCGTGTTGAAATTATTATTTTGTATTTGCATGCCAACTCATTTGTAATTATTTGAGTGTGGTATAAAGGAAGGAATTTTTTCCTTGTTATATGGGGATTGTAATAGTTGTGATATGAAATTATGAAATTTGTGATGCATGAAGTGAAGAAAAGAGCTAATTTAATGATGAAGGAAGACTTGCGAAGTACAAAGATCTGGATTTGTGATCTTGTGTAGCAGAGAGTGTGGTTTTGGCATAGTGTGAAGGAGGTAACATATTTCATATTATTTTACTAAATAATCCTAAGATCTGTTGGACAGTGAGTTCAGAGATCTTTTCTTGAAGTTGTTTGGGTAGTGGGTCCTTCTATCTTCCATAACTCCTAATAGGGTTAGAATCTTTTAATAGGTATTCAAAATCTCCTAACAGAAATTCATATGTACTAAATGTATTTCATAAGACTCCTAATAGGGTCCATCCTCTAACAAGGAACTTTCATATTAGTGCATCATTTTGTGGGCATCATTCCCATCGGGGTTTACTCTTTGATCAAGAGGTTTCGTAGTTAACATATCTTGTGTTATTGTGTCATTATGTATGATTATCCTTCTATGGTTGGTTACTGCATTAATTATATGGTTTAAAGCTATTGAATTTGATATTGAAGTTAATGATGATAAATGATTTAATTATCAGATAACTGATTCACCCCCCCCCTCTCAGTTATCTTGGTGGTCTTTACTTTCTAACAGTCCTCACCCCTAACAGGGTCCGACCCTTGACCAGGTCACTATACTAAATGCATTGTTAAGACAACTCCTAACAGGGTTAAGGATCTTCTAACAAGGATCATAATACACTAGTGCAGATTATTAGTGGGTGTCAATTCCCACCAGGGTTTTTACCTATTTGGGTTTTCCCGTAACCAAAATATTGGTGTTGTGTTCAAGTGATCATTCATTACATTTCTGCTTTATGTTTAAGTATACTTAATTGGATAAAGAATTGAAACTTTTAGATAATTGATTCAACCCCCCCCCTCTCAGTTATCTCTTGGGACTATTCCTAACAACTGGTATCAGAGCCAAGTGCCTCAGAGAGGAATTTTAATAGCTTGATGTTGATAAGATGGCATTCTTTAGAAAGGACAGTCCTAAGTTTGATGGAGAGAATTATCTTGATTGGAAGAACAAGATGATGACACATTTACAGTGCATTGCTTTTGAAGTTTTTGAAGTTGCTATCAAAGAATTTTAGATCCCCTCTCTATCAGATCTCACAAAGGATGATGCTACTAGAAAGAAAAAGGATTTGTTCCATTAGAATGCAATAGCAAAAGAAGCCCTTATTAGTGTCCTATCTGATAGTGAGTTTTTAGAGATAAAGAAAGTAGACACAACCTACAAGATATGGAAGCACCTAGAAGACATGTTTGAAGGAGATAAACAAGAAAAGAATGTGTGCAAAAAGACATGGAACAAAAAGTACAATACATTGGAGATGTTATCTGAAGAGATCATAAGAGCCTACAATCAAAGGATCAATGAAGAAGTTGCTAGAATTAGAAACAATGGTGGAGAAATCTCAGAAGAAGACATCATGGATAAGGTGATGACTACCTTGACCCTAAAATATGAGAACAAGATAAACATCCTTGATGAGACTATGCAATTTTTAGAAAACTTCAAAAGAGAAACCTTAATCAGCAAGATTGCTACATTTGAAATATCAAGTTTGAAGACAAAACCTAAAAGTGAGATAGCCTTCAAAGCTTCAGTCCATGGTAAGAAATCCTTGAACACCTCTGGTAATTTTGATGATGAAGATGAAGAAAAAGCTCTAGATGATTTCATTGCTATGATTGCTAAAAGATAAATGAAATGAAAAGGAAAATATGAAGGACAATTACCATTTAAATGCTTTTCATGTAATAAGATTGCTCACTTCGCATCTAAGTTGTTAGAAAGTAAAGTCCACCAAGATAACTGAGAGGGGGGGGGCTGAATCAGTTATTTGATAATTATAAATTTTATCATCTTTAACAACATTAAACCATATAAGTAATAAAATTACCAACCATAGAAAGATATTTATACACAATAACATGATGACACAAGATATGTTGACAAGGGAACCTCTTGATCAAAGAGTAAACCCCGGTGGAAATGATGCCCACAAAAGATGCACTAATATGAATATTCCTTGTGAAAGGATGGACTCTGTTAGGAGTCTTGTGAAATACATTTAGTACATATGAATCCCTGTTAGGAGATTTTGAATCCCTGTTAAAAGATTCTAACCGTGTTAAGAGTTATGGAAGATAGAAGGACCCACTGCCCAAACAGCTTCAGGGTAAGATCACTGAACACACTGTCCAAATAATATTTCCAATACTCAATAGAATAATATGTTACCTCTTCTCTAACTATTCCAAACCACACTCACTGTTACATCAGATCTCAATTTTAGATCTCTGTACTTCGCATGTCTTCCTTCACAAATTTTCTTTCATACTTAGCTCTTTTCTTCACTTCATGCATAGAGCATCACACACAATTGTTGCCACCATATCATAATTACACACCTACACACTCAACTAAATTACAATAAGGAAATACATTCCTTCCTTTATACCACACTCAAATAATTACAAATGAGTTAGCATACAATTACAAAATAAAATTTTCCACATGCTACACCAAAATTACACAAAATTGTCATCTTCCAAATACAATAAATCTTCACTCATGTGACCTCAAATTCTATGCAATCATCCACATCAATATTAGTGTGTCTTGAAATTACCTTTAACTATGCAAAACTAGATTCCATCCCGATTAAGAGATATCATCTGATTTCCACAAACCGCTACTCAGGAACACTACTTAAATACTGCTTCCACCAAAATGATCATAACTTCCATGAATAAGTGAATTACTATCTATGCTCTTAACCATAGACATATAACATATCAAAGAGTATAACCTCAACATCACATAGCTCCAACTACAATAACCCATGTGCACTAATCCAAACTCTATCTGATTCTCTGCAAGTCTTCGGTAAATCATTGTGTTGACATCAATGATAATCATAGTCATGAATGCAACAAGAATTGCTACAGAATGGCTGCAAAAAATTTATCATTCATTCCTAACAACCTCCCTCATTGGCATTTATGGCAACATAGATGAAAAACATCCAATGTTCCAAAAATCCAATACTGCAACACTGCTTCTTCAAATCCTCTTCATCAATCAAATCTTGCTTCATTGTCCTATTCAGTTCTCTCCAACAGATGTCTCATATTTTTTTCATGTATACTTCTCCCCCATTGACATCAATGACAAAAATTTCATCATTATGTCAATAGCAACTCAATGTCAAAAGACACTTTTCATAAAAATACATTTACTAGAGTCCTCATGACTCAACTTAGATACACATACTCCCCCATAGAGGAAGTACCAACATCCAGTCCAAAAGAAAGATAAGGCTCATATACCACTAGATGGATGTGATGAACTACATCACTTCTCAAAAGTAGGGTGCGGCATAACCCCAAGCATACATCTCAGATACTCAAATGTATCCTTAGGCAAAGGCTTTGTGAATATATCTGCTATCTGCTCCTTTGTACTTATGTACTCAAGTCTGACTTCTTTCTTAGCAACTTTCTCTCTTACAACATGATACTTAGTCTCTATATGCTTTGTCTTAGAATGTAATACATGATTCTTAGACATACTAACTGTACTGGTGTTGTCACAATGTATGACAATAGGCTCAACAAATTTTATTTCAATATCCTTCAACATTTTCTTCATCCAAATTATCTGGTTACAATTGTTTGCTACTACTACATATTCTGCTTCTACTGTGCTTTGTGAGATACAATTCTACTTCTTACTTAGCCAAGAAACTAATCTTCCTCCAAAGAAAAATGCTCCACCCTTGGTGTTTTTCTTATCATCAACAATGCCTCCCAAATTAGTATCTGTATATGCACATAGGGTAAAATCATCAGATTTTTCATACCATAATCCATAGTCCATTGTGCCTCTTAAATATATTAGTATCCTCTTTACTACTGCATAATGTGATTCTCTAGGTTCAACTTGAAATCTTGCAACAATTCCAACTGAATGTGCTATATTAGGTCTTGTATGAGTCAAATAATACAATCCTCCAATCATAGATTTGTATTTCTTTTGTTCTACTATGGGAGTGTCATTTGTGCTAGATAACTAATGTATGGTCACCATGGGTGTTCCAACTAGTTTACAATTCTCCATTCCAAATATTTTCAACAAGTCATTCAAGTACTTTGTTTGACTTACAAAGATACCATCATTATTTTTTGTTATCTATAATCCCAAAAAGTATTTCATCTCACCAATCATACTCATTTCAAATTCAGTCTTCATTTCATCAGTAAATTTGTCACTAGCTTCATCTTCTCCTCCAAAGATAATGTCATCAACAAAAATAACTATAACTAACAAACCATTTTCAATTTCTTGTGTGTACAGATTGTTGTCTGTTGTTCCTTTTGTAAATCCCAATTTTAACAAATACTTATCCAGTCTTGCATACCAAGTTCTAGGTTCTTTTTTGAGTCCATATAAAGCTTTCTTCAATTTACATACCATGCCTCCTTGAGTTAAAGGAAAACCTTTAGGCTGCTCAATGTAGACTTCTTCCAATTCTCCATTCATAAATACTAACTTAACATCCATCTGATATACTTTGAATTTCTTGTAAGCTGCATATGCCAAAAACATTCTTACTACTTCAATACTTGCAACAGGTGCAAAGGTTTCTTCATAGTCAGTTCCTTCTTGTTGTGAGTAACCCTTACATACCAATGTTTCTTTGTTTCTTACTACTTCTCCTTGTTCATTCATCTTATTTCTGAATACCCATTTAGTTCCAATAACATTCTTGTCTTTAGGTCTAGGGACCAATTCCCATGTCTTGTTCTTTTCAATCTGATCTAGTTCTTCTTTCATAGCATTAGTGCAAATTTCATCTTCACAAGCTTCATTATTAGTCTTAGGTTCAATTTCAGAAATCAAACATAACTATTCTTGGGCCTTATTTCAAGTTAGAACTCCTCTTTTGATGCTCCCAATAATCTGTTCAAAAGGATGATTTCTTAACAAACTCTTGCTAGGTGTCACTATCTCAAATCTCTCTTCAGATGTAGGTTCTTCAATGACTTCACTGTGGCTTTCATTGAAAAAATCACTGTCAGTTTGATGAAATAATTCAGTAGATCCAGTGTTAGGTTTAGGATGAGTTTCTTCATCAGATTCATAATCAAGCATTCTTTCCTAAATTTTGAACTTTTCATCAACTTTAACATTTGCGCTTTCAACAATAGTCTTAGTTCTTTTATTGAAACATCTATATGCTTTTCTTTTCAAAGAATATCCAAGAAATATACCTTCATCACTTCTAGGATCAAACTTTCCAATATCATCATCTCTCTTTATATAACATTTGCTTCCAAAAATTCTAAAATACTTAACTGAGGGTGCATGTCCAAACCAGAATTAAAAAGGTGTCTTATCTATGTCAAATCTAATTTATACTCTGTTCATTGTATACACTATTGTGTTCACTGCTTCTCTCTAGAATATCTTCGCCTAATCATTTTCAAACAACATAGCTTTTGCTGCTTCAATCACAAAAGGTGTTAAACTCTCTAGAAGTAAATTCTCCACCTCTATCAGATCTCAAACATTTAATCTTCATTCCAGATTCATTCTCAACTTTATTCTTAACAATCTTAAACTTATCACATGCTTCTGATTTTTCTTTAAGAAATGCAATCCACATCATTCTTGTAAAATCATCAACAAGAATCATAAAATACCTTTCTCCATAGAATCCTCTAGTCCTGGTAAGACCGCTCAAATCTATATAAACAATCTCTAGCTTCCCTATAGATGTAAACTTCTTACTGGGAAAAGAACTTCTCTTCTATTTAGCCATTACACATTCTTTGCAAATCATGTTAGTATGCTTGATAATTTTAGGTAAATCTCTTACTGCAAGTGTAGTACTTACTTTCACAATGTTATCAAAGTCTATATGATGAAACCTTCTATGCCATAACCAATTGTCATCAATCTTAGTAATCAAACATGTCATCTCAGTAGGATTCAACTGAAATATATTACCTCTGGTTCTAGATCCAGTTCCAATTAGATTTCCATCTTTATCCTTTATCACACAAATTTTATCATTAAACCAAACTTGATATCCCTTATCAACTAACTGTCCAACACTCAAAAGATTATGTTTCAATCCATCCCCAAAATAAACATCATTAGTATTAGTCTTTCCATCAAGAGTAATAGATCCTATACCGTTAATCAAACAAGGTGCATTGTTTCCAACTCTAACAACTCCTCCATCATATTCATTCAACTTTATGAACCTTTTCATGTCTCCAGTCATATGATGTGAACAACCATTGTCTATAATCCAATCAGATTTCTTTTCAACTTGAGAAACTAAGGCTTTTTCTTCCTTAACGTTAGTTTCTAGATTTTCTTCTTTAATAGCTACAAATCCTATGTCATCATTATTCTCAGTATCACTTTCACTTAAAGTTCTTTCTATACTAGCTTCACGATCTTCATCATTAGCATCATAACATTCCTTAGATCTTCTAGGTTTGAAAGTGCTTCTATATTTTTTAACTCTCTTAGGACATTTAGATGCAAAATGACCATATTCTTGACAAGTCCAACATTTAAATATTTTCTTACCGTCTAGTTCTCTTTTCACAAGCAAGGCAATACCTTCTTCAATCTTCTTATCTTCTTCATTTCTAGATCTGCTGCTACCGGCATAATCTTCACTCACACTAATGCTTCTTGAAAAAGTAGGGTGAACACTAAGAGCACTAAACGTTGTCTCTATTCTAGGTAAGTCTCCTGATAATCTCAGGTTCATTTCTATTGCTTCCAATCTTCGAAGAAGAGTCTCTCTTGTAAAGTTTTTTGTACAAGGTATCACTTGTTCAATCATCTGTGTTGTCTACTTAAATACAAGAGTCAATGTCCTCAGAATTTTCCATATCACTTCATTCTCTATCTTTGTTCCTCCACAAGATTTTATACCTATAATAATTTCTGACATTCTACCAATATAACTTCTAATAGATTCATCTTCCAACATTCATATATCTTCAAATGCACATAGCCAATTATGTAATCTAACTCTTTTTGCATGTTCATCACCTTCAAAAGTAGTGTAAAGCTTTCCAAATTTCATGAGACTTTTTCAAACATGTTACCTGACTATACTCATTCTTCGGAAGTGCTGTCAAATGTGCTTCTCTTGCAAGTATGTTACACATGAATAGATCTCTCTCATCAGTAGTACATGTTTCAAGATTTTCATCTTCAATGATAGTCTTATCATTCTTTGTAATCAAAAACTAACCTAGTCCTAAACATAGTAGGTGTGTCTTCATCTTTTCTTTCCAGCTGTCAAAATTTACTCCATCAAACTTAGGGCTTTCTTTCCTAAAATTCACCATGGATCTCCTTAAGCTATTAAACTTCTTTTTCAAGGACCTATCGCTCTGATACCAATTGTTAGAAAGTAAACTCCACCAAGATAACTGAGAGGGGGGGGTGAATCAGTTATCTGATAATTATAACTTTTATCATCTTCAACAACATTAAACCATATAAGCAATATAATTATGAACCATATAAAGATATTCATACACAATAACACAATGACACAAGATATGTTGACTAGGGAACCTCTTGATCAAAGAGTAAACCCCGGTGGGAATGATGCCCACAAAAGATGCACTAATATGAATATTCCTTATGAAAGGATGGACTCTGTTGTAATACCCCAAAATTGGCACCTATTTAATTTCATCAATTTTGGTGCATTATCTCGATTTTACATCATCAAAGTCCTAGTCCACTAGGCAATTTTCTCTCTCCTACTTGACTTTACTTGACTTGATGTTAGTTGCAAAAACCCTAATTTGCAATAATCAAATATTAAATTAATTCCTAAGTCTCTTTGACTTTATTAGCTAAATTATCTCTATGATACATTAATTTAATTGTAAAGTCCTATGTGCTTTCTAATTAAATTAAAAATCTACCCCCTTTAGCTAATTACCCATAAAAAGGAATTAATAATTACTTGATATTCGAATGGACACACTTTTTTGAATTAATAATTCTTGATATTCAAAAGGTCACCTGTGTGGCATTTTCCATTCTTTTTATTAAATAATTCTTGCATTTTTGTCTCAATATGGGGATGAAGGGTCAGGAGTTTCGAATCAAGAAAATCTTCATTCCTCTCCTAAGCTTTTCTATTTAATGAGCCTCTTCTTCTCATTCAAAAAGAGAGCAATTTTTGAGAGCATCTACACTATAGGCATTTTTTTTAGTCTCATTTGATTCATTATTTTCAAAGATTTTTATTGCATTTATTAGATTAATATCTCATTATTAGTATAATCTTTGCATCACATTTTAGACTAAATTTGCTTATTTGTTCTTAGTTTAATATCATATTTGCTTCAAGTTCTTAGATTAAATTGCATTTCATCTTTACTTTCAAGTATCTTAGATTAATTGCATCACATTCTAGTTTAATTTCAACTTTGCATATCTTCATTATAGCTTTCAAATCCTCCATTTTTGAATTGGTCTCCCGGCTGTTGGCTCTGGTTCTGAGAGTATTCAAACACCCCATTCACATAGGAGGCAACAGGTCACCTCACCATGGAATTTGGATTGAGTTCTTCATACTCTCTCCCAAATTCTATCAAGTGAATAATAAACATGTTGCATTTGTGCCTGATTTAGAGGTTCACATTCAAGCACATACATTTTGGCGCCCACAGTGGGGCAGAAAAAATCAATTTCTGGCCTCATTCTTGATTGGTTCTTTAATTTTAGTGTTGGTTCCAGGCTTTGTACGGTCATGTACAGCCTGAAAACCTTGTAATATAGTAATGGATGGATATAATGATGAATCCTCTTTCTCATGCTTTTGGTTTGGTTCATTTTTATAAAGAAATGAATAAGTTATGATCATTTTGGTGAAAGTGGGTATTTGCAGATTTGAGATTCTCTGAATACAATTAGATTGAAACATCTGGTACAGACAAATTATGAAGAATCGGGATCTCTAATAATATTCATTGGAATGATACATGAATTATATTTAATTTCCTTTTAGTTTGAGTCATTTTTATGCATATTTGTGAAAGTTATGGGCATTTGAGTGAAAACTAGTTTTTAACAATCTGCATTGGAGTTGCAGGCAATGATTTGCTCTTAGAAAATGATTTATGAATGGAAAAAATAAATGGCTTACATATTTGGAAACTAGATTCATTAATAGTTAATATGTAATTAGTTTGGTTTCATTTGGATTATTTTTGAGAAAGATATGTGATTCCCTAGGCAGGGTTTGGTGTTTTAAATCTGATTTATGACAGAAAAATTGCAATCTGAAAAGGTTATTGGTTGAGGAACCAAATGGAATCATAAGAACTTGTCATTTTTGGAAATGGTAGTTATTGATGTTGGCTAAAAACTTCAATCTTTCCATAAATTTTAATATTGTGATTTTATGGGTCAAATAAATCAATCTTTAAAGACTGTCTTGAAGACAGCAATGTTACATATCTTACAGTTTGTCATTGATTTGTCTTGATTCTATACTTTCGGATGTGTGCTAAATGCTGAATTGCAGATCTTTGGACCTAAGGTGAGTTCTTAAAATCTCTAAAACATTTGGACTTTGGGATTAAAATTTAACCTCTCATGTGTTTGGCTTGAGTGTTTACATGCTTTCATAGAACACATTTTAATTGATGCTCTTAATGGGAAATGAATGAACATAGATTTTATTTCATACAAGTTTGTGTTTAAGTGAATGCTTGTGTTTAAACATTAAGTAATTTTTGGTTTCAAATATCAAAACATCTCATTGAGTAATCTATGGCATGGATTCATTCCTAGTTTACATGAAGAGTTAAATGCACCACTTTGTGGACTCACTTCATGTTTACTTGGAAAGTTAAATATTCCATGATTCAAACCCTCTTGCACTTATGAGTAGTATTGATTAGCAGTCTTAGATTACTTGTGATTGATCTAGATTGCTATCTTGGGTTATTGGACTCGCTAATCCACCGGCCCCTCATTTTCGCCCAGTGGTTGCAATCTCAGTGCCACATTAAAGGGGAGGGGTCTATAGGAAAGAAGCGTTAATTGTTCCACTAGGCAACTCTTTTGTGCTTTTTGGAACTCACTTGTTTTCTAGGTTGTGGACTCGTTTGTAGCTTATGTGGGGTGTTAAGTGTTCCACCTTGTGGACTCACCTCATATTTTCTTTAAGCGTTAAGTGTTCCACCTTTAGTGCTTTTCAATACTTTTTGATAGAGAATTACTTACTTTTCATTTTTTTTTTAGAAGGCCTGCTTGGGGATTTCATCACCTCAAGGGATGACCTTAACTCCCGTGTTTTGGCAGAGTATAAATATCGGGAGGTGAATCCAAAGACACCTCTCTTGGGAATGAGTTAGATTTCACTCTTGGCTAAGCCTCAAAGAACTTTATACCTTTGAGAAGTGAAGGAGGAGATTTGGGTTACCATCTCCCCCTGGCTGTGTGATTTCAAATTCTTCTCATCTACAGATTTGGGCCTCACGTACCTTGCGTATATCGAGGACTCCCTTTAGAAAATCCATGTATATCCTTGTAGACAACTTGCTAGGATGTTGTTGTATTTTAAGTGCCTGCTAAAACATTCTCAAGAACATACACAAGTAGAGTCCTTAGGGAGTAGAAATACTAAGTCACTATTCCTGTTCATGCGCAAGGTTGCTTTGTCCCTTGCCCATTGCTTGAAGACTATTTTCTTGAACTCCTTGATTGCTATCTTATGTGCTTGATCAATGACATAAATCTGATCTGCCTTTTTGTCCATGATCTATTTTTCTATTTTCCTGTCGTTTACCATCAAAAACTAGTTGTCCTGAGTTAGGAATCGATCGATCTTTTCTTTGACTTGTATTGTCTCTCATTAGTCTACCTTATCTCATTGTGCTCTTGTACCTTGCATTGCGATTGTCTTATCTCGGCTATTCTAGCCATCTCTTTTTGATAATTCGTACTAGGTTCATCTTGCATCTTGGTTGTTCTAGCCATTTATCTCCTTTCGTTATCTTTGAGACAGAGTCTAGCTTTATCCCAAATCTTTGCTCGTTACATCTTCATTTATGACTGTCACGACCTGAAGTGGAAAGACTTATCCCATTCAGAATAGTGATCAAGATCAAAGTAAACCTCATAATCAAGACATAGGTCATCCTAAATTTTTTATGAAATCTGAACTTCGTGAGGAATCCTCACATTCCTCCTCATTCCAAGAGCATTACAATCCATTGTTTCAGATACAGTCTGACTTATTATTTCAAGAATATTATAACCCAGTGTTTCAAGACCAGCAAGACTCTGAAGGGTCACTTTCTAAAATTAAACCTATTGATCCTTTTGAACCTATCAACTCTTTCATGATCTCTCATAATACTACCAACAAGATGGGAGATCCAAAACCTTCAAAGTTGGTTTTCAATCTCAGCTCTAACATGCCAAAACCTTCAAAGTTGGTTTTCAATCTCAGCTCTAACATACAAATGATCAAAGCCACTGAGAAGGCTATGATAGAAGCTCAACTGCCTTCCAGATTTGCTAGAAACAAACCTTGGATCTCTCACTGTGACATGATCATTGCTCCAAGGAGTGAGGATACTCCTAAACCCAAAACTCCCTTTATCTTGCGAGGCCCTACACCTCCCTCATATAACTCCACACAATCTCTAGCTTGTGTGATTGCTATCACTCGATCTCATGCGAAGATTGTTCTCAAAGGTCCCAAACCTTTGACATTCAAACCAAAACTATCTATGGATAAATCCCTCACCAAGGCAAACATCCCCAAAGATCTCGATCTCGACCAGTTTCAATCTATGGTGGGTCATTTGACCTCACCTCATTATTTATCATTCTCTAAGGAAGATGATCACTTGTTGAGCCACCCACATAATGCTCTCCTGCACACTGAAGTTATGACAGGCCCCAAGAGTATCCCCCACATCCTCATTGACAATAGTGCTAGCCTAAATACTTGCTCTGCTAAGATGCTTACCCAAGCGATAGATAGTTTTGTTCCTGCCAATAGAGAATCTATTGAGTTCTATGATGCCAAGCTAAAAGAAATAGAAAAGACCCTGAAGATCAAAGATATTGGCATGGTGGAATATTAGATTGAGTCCATGTTGACATTGACAACTCTCCCTCCATCTCCACGTTCCTGTGAGGAAACTTCTAAAGATGGATTTGGTATTAGCTATCAGAGCTATGAACTTGACCAACCTAGCTGCAGCTTGCACTCACATGCAGATTTAGATGATGAAGAAACACAAATTCAGCCTATGACATATGAAAGACCTTTGAATGATCAAAATGCTGATTCAAACTACCAGAAAGAGTCTTATCTACCTTCTCAAGTGCTTCAAGAACATGATTTTGGTCCTCACCAGGAGGATTTTATACACTCTACTAAACAGATTTCTACTACTATAGCTACTACTAAATATGTCACTGCCTCTAATGGCACACATACTGATTGGGAGCAACTGTTGGATGCTTTGCTTATCTTGGGTATGCCTATTCTAGATTGTTCTACTACTTCTACTATTGAATAAAATCCTACTGTTGATGACTAAAATGGCACACATACTGATTGGGAGCAACTGTTGGATGCTTCCCTTATCTTGAGTATGCCTCAAGGTATGCCTTTTCTAGATTGTTCCACCACTTCTGCTATTGAACAGACTCCTACTGCTACCAACTCGAATGATACACATACTGACTGGGAGAAACTATTGGATGCTTCTCTTCTCTTGGGTATTCCTCAAGGTATGCCTATTCCAGATTACTCTGCTACTTCTACTACTGAACAAGATCCTACTGTTAAAGAAACACTTCCTATGTTAGATGACAACAATGAAGAAAGTCTACCTCCGACTATGTCTCTAGCTGAATGGGACTCTATATTAGATGCTACTATAGAAATACCAGTTGATGCTATGCACCTATATGCTAGTCTTAACAACTCAGAAAGAGGAGAAAGTTATGATCCTCCAGATCAAGCTATTGATGATGATCCTTTCCACCCTCCCATGGAGATCATTCCTATGGCTCTTAGGCCATCTACTCCAAGCTATACTCCTACTACTCCAACAAATCATGGGTATGTAAGACCCGATTCTATTACAGCTTCATGGAATATTGGTAGATCCAGAATTGAAATGGTTCCTATTCATGCACTCTTACCACCTCAAAGGGGACCTAACTCTTGGAATAGACCATCTTGGTTAGGCTCACATAATATTCCTCCAAACTTATCTGACTCTTCTAAGATGACTCACAATCGACAACGCTCTATGGAAGATTACTTTCTTGATCTACCTGATGCATTCATGAATGATGAGGATGATACTGATATATTTGCACTTGAGCCCATCCCATCGATTTCTCTTCCCTCTTCATCTCCCAGAAAAGTGGCCCGTCCACTTCCATCTCCACCTCTCCACCTAAACCAGTCATATAAGCCTCTTTCATCCATCATTCCTGAGTCTTTTGGAAGTAACTTGGATGTGCAACATAAAAATAAAAATAATGAGAATCCACTTATATCTCAAGGTCACCATGTCCCATCTAATCGACATGTGACTATGAAGAAAGGAAAGAAACAAAGGTGTTCAAAAGACCGCAAAGGTCCTCAAAAAGAAGAAGACAATCAAAAGCCAGAAAATAAAATAAAAAATGGATCTCGAAATCCATTCTATAGGCATTGTCATCAAAAGCACCTCAAAGTAAAAAAGAAAAAATTCAAAAGCTATGTGGATTCCAAAGAAAGAAAAAATCAAAGTTGTCATTCGAGCTTCCAAAATTCTCATGCTTCCCTCCATTTCATCACCCTTGCCTCTCATACTTTACCCTCTTCACTCCATCTTGCCTTGTCCCAAAGTGCATATGAGCATCTCCTCATTGCTAATGACATGACTAAGAGAAATCTAGAATGTACTCTCCCTAAGCATTTAGAGCGTGGGAAATCTAATAAAGAGTTAAGATGTGTCCATGAGGATATTTGTGGGTCTCACTTAAGTGATCTTTCCTTGACTATGGATCTCTTGACTGTTGGACACTACTGGTTGGCTCTCCTATTACTGCTACAACATCTAGTTCTGATTTTGCAACTTCTCAGCTGGCTACTGCTACAAATGACTGTGTTCTCAGAGATTCCTACTAAAGGAGAGAAACTCAAAGAGCCCATCAATGCTCTTCATCTAAGAAGTTCTACAGCTGACATTCTCAGTATGCTCATGTACATACTTATTGATCTTGAAAAAATCCTAAAAATTGATATATTGCAAAAAATCCTAAAAATTGCAAAATGTCCTAAAAAAATGATCATCTTAGTGAAAACCTGGCAAACAGGTGCATTGATGTATCTATTATCCTGGAGAAAACCTGGTAAACAGGCGCCTTGATAATACCAAAAAAAATAGAAAATTTGAAAAAATACCAAAAAATTTGAAAAGATCAAAAATACAAAAAAATACAAAAAAATCAAAAAAAGAGAAAAGTACAAAAAAATTGAAAAAGAGAAAAATGTGCCATTGATGAAAACTTGTTAAACAGGCGTCATGGTAGCAAAAATAGAATCTCTGCCAAGATGGTGAAAACCTGGTAAATAGGTGCCTCTTGTTTTCCTGAAGTAACATCTCATCTTAGCGTCACTTGGCTCTTAGTTTCCTACTTTAGTTTCCTTCCTTTCCTGCTTTAGTTTGTTTTCCCGCTTTCCTGCTTTAGTTTGTTTCCTGCTTTGGTTTGCTAGCTCATGCCTTGCTTTCAGTGTCTTCAAGATTTTGCTCGACTCTTCATGGATTGGAACTGGTTCACACTTGGGGGCACCTACCTAGTCTAGGGGGCATTGTCCTATCACTTTTGAAAACTCTTTTGAGCATTGGTCACCAGTGGTTCCCACTATGCCTGCCTACAGATACCTAGCTTTTGTTCGATCTCTCTTCTTCGAGATTTCTCCCTTCTATCAATCACCAGTAATTCTCACTGTGTCTACTTGCTGTCGCTATCTCGTTGAGACTTTAAACATTATCTTTTCAAATCGACTTCAATCCACTTGAACACGAACTTAAACTGAAACTAAAACTAATTGTGTGTTCCTTTGAGGCATGTTGAGCTTTGTTTTCTTTGAGTGCTTGTTTGTTTGCTTTGCTTTTTTGCTTTCTGTTTGTTGGTTTAGTTCCAATGATCCAAAGAATTCATTTAAGAGGGGTGTCCGTCTATAAGAGCCTCTATCTCATATTGGATGGCCATGCGTACCTCAACTCCTTTTATATGGATGCTTTGGTGAGGTTGGTTCTTCTCCTTGTCTTTGAGTGACTTCTTTCTACTACTAATGAAATTGTAAATGCTCATCCTATTAAGTGAACGTAAGGGTCACTGCGAGAAATCTTTGGCAAAAGAAGGAACTCCTGCGTGCTTGGTGTGTTTGTTCGGAAGAGACATTCAGGTCATTCTAGCATTTATGCTCTAATGCTTATGTTAACTTGCTAGATTAAAAGGAATAGGTGTTCAGGTCATTCTGGCTTCTTGTGCCTTAATGCTTACACCTTATTCTGACAAATTTAAGACTCATGTCATATTCATATTCTCATGATAGTAATATTAGTAAGGATTGTACGGCATCTTGTGATTGTCCCGTACTTAAATGAACTCAATGATGATAAATATGATGAGTCCAACAGCCGAGTCTGGAGGATTGCATTTGTTCATCCTAGGCCTGCATTTAGACTTGCATCTTTCATTCTAGGCTTGCATTTGGAGCACTTTCTTGTTACTCTCTTGATTGCTTTCTTTTGGATTTTCTCATCAAAGGTTCTCATCTTTTTTCCCAGTCTCATCTTGGCTGCATCCTTTTTCGGGATCGAAATCAAAATCTGACATCTCTAAGTGGCTCAAAATCATGTTTTAAATATTGGACTCCTTCTGGATCGGATGCTTGTGCAGTCAGCCTTTAGGCGTCATTTTCTTGCCAGATCCTCATCTTTACATCATGTTCTTGAGATCTTTTCTCTTTTCATCAAAGCCAATTCAAGTCAAATTTATTCAACTATGGTCAAACTTGGTCAACAGGACCTCTTCTTTGCTCTGATTCACATCTGTAGCTTCGTGAATCTAGTCTAATTACTTTTGCTCTGTAATCTCTTGTCATTTATCATCCTTCTGACATGTCATCTTTCAATTTCACTCCCGAGGGGGCAGGATGATTACATCATTTGAATCTTGTCGAATCTATTCTTGAATTAGTCTGATTTGAATCATCAGTTCTCATCGCTAGGGGCATCTTGGTGCCTCGCATCTTGTTATCTTATCATCTATCTCTTAGGTATCTGAGCAATCTAACTCAGATCCTCAAGGATCACTCTTCATTCTGGAGATGGTTCTTGAAATCTTTTGGGTATTGGGGCAATCTAACCCTGATTCCTGGGAGTCAAGCTTCATTCTGGAGATGACTCTCGAAATCTCTTTTAGACCATTATCTGGGCAAATCTAACCTGGGTCTCAGAGGACTAAGCTTCGTATTGGGGTAATCTAACCCTGATTCGGAGATAGTCCTAAATCTTCATCTTCATCAATTGGTATTGGGGCAATCTAACCCCGATTCCGGTTCTCTTCTAAGACCGTTGTCCTCGCAATCTAACTTGGACTATGGAAATTCTCATCATTTGTCATTTCAGACTATTCTTTGAATCAACGCGCTGTTTGCACATCAATTCAAAGAGGGGAAAATGTAATACCCCAAAATTGGCACCTATTTAATTTCATCAATTTTGGTGCATTATCTCGATTTTACATCATCAAAGTCCTAGTCCACTAGGCAATTTTCTCTCTCCTGCTTGACTTTACTTGACTTGATGTCAGTTGCAAAAACCCTAATTTGCAATAATCAAATATTAAATTAATTCCTAAGTCTCTTTGACTTTATTAGCTAAATTATCTCTATGATACATTAATTTAATTGTAAAGTCCTATGTGCTTTCTAATTAAATTAAAAATCTACCCCCTTTAGCTAATTACCCATAAAAAGGAATTAATAATTACTTGATATTCGAATGGACACACTTTTTTGAATTAATAATTCTTGATATTCGAAAGGTCACCTGTGTGGCATTTTCCATTCTTTTTATTAAGTAATTCTTGCATTTTTGTCTCAATATGGGGATGAAGGGTCAGGAGTTTCGAATCAAGAAAATCTTCATTCCTCTCCTGAGCTTTTCTATTTAATGAGCCTCTTCTTCTCATTCAAAAAGAGAGCAATTTTTGAGAGCATCTACACTATAGGCATTTTTTTTAGTCTCATTTGATTCATTATTTTCAAAGCTTTTTATTTCATTTATTAGATTAATATCTCATTATTAGTATAATCTTTGCATCACATTTTAGACTAAATTTGCTTATTTGTTCTTAGTTTAATATCATATTTGCTTCAAGTTCTTAGATTAAATTGCATTTCATCTTTACTTTCAAGTATCTTAGATTAATTGCATCACATTCTAGTTTAATTTCAACTTTGCATATCTTCATTATAGCTTTCAAATCCTCCATTATTGAATTGGTCTCCCGGCTGTTGGCTCTCGTTCTAAGAGTATTCAAACACCCCATTCACATAGGAGGCAACAGGTCGCCTCACCATGGAATTTGGATTAAGTTCTTCATACTCTCTCCCGAATTCTATCAAGTGAATAATGACCATGTTGCATTTGTGCCTGATTTAGAGGTCCACATTCAAGCACATACATCTGTTAGGAGTCTTATGAAATACATTTAGTACATATGAATCCCTATTAGGAGATTTTGAATCCCTATTAAAAGATTCTAACCCTGTTAAGAGTTATGGAAGATAGAAAGACCCATTGCCCAAACAACTTCAGGGTAAGATCACTGAATACACTATCCAAATAATCTTTGCATTACTCAATAGAATAATATGTTACCTCTTCTTTGATTGTACCAAACTACACTCACTATTACATCAGATCTCAATTTCAGATCTCTGTACTTCGCATGTCTTCCTTCACAAATTCGCTTTCATACTTAGCTCTTTTCTTCACTTCATGCATAGAGCATCACACAAAATCACTGCTACCATATCATAATTACACACTTACACACTCAAATACATTACAAAAGGAAAATACATTCCTTCCTTTATACCACACTCAAATAATTACAAATGAGTCAGCATACAATTACAAAATAAAAGTTTCCACACACTACACCAAAATTACACAAAACTGTCGACTTCCAAATACATTAAATCTTCACTCGTGTGACCTCAAAGTCTATGCTATCATCCATGTTGCTATCAATGTGTCTTAAAATTCCCTTTAACTACACAAAACTAGATTCCATCCCAATTAGGAAATATCATCCGATTTCTACAAACCGCTACTCAGGAACACTGCCTAAATACTGCTTCCACCAAAATGATCATAACTTCCATGAATAAATGAATTACTATCTGCATTCTTAACCATAGGCATATAACATATCAAAGAGTATAACCTCAACATCACATAGCTCCAAATGCAATAACCCATGTGCGCTAATCCAAACTATCTGTTTCTCTGCAAGTCTTCAGTAAATCACTGTGTTGACATCAATGACAATCATAGTCATGAATGCAACAACAAATGCTACAGAATGGCTGCTAAACATTTAGAATTCATTCATAACATTCTACAAGAGTTAAAAAGTACAAGAATGACTACAAGCCTAAGTATACAAAGGAATGCTACTATGCTAGATATGGAGTATCAGATGAACAATCAACAGAAGAGGAAATTGGATTCATTGCTCTTGAAGATGAAAAGAATTCACAAGATTTAGCACTGATTTCACAAGCTGACATCGGGATAGATTGGATCATTTATAGTGGTTTCTCACATCACATGACAAGAGACAAAGATATATTTATTCATTTAGATAGATACAAAGGAAGCATGGTTAGTGTTGGATCTTTTCCTTGTAGGACCAAACTTGAATCAAATAGTTGGGCTTAGATCTTGGTTAGACACTCAAGTTTGACAAGGAAATGGTCCAATTGAGGAGGATAGAGAACATCCTCCTTCTTTGAGCTCCACAATCACTCAGGTGGGTATTTCCTTATTTGCACATTCATGACACCTCATGCCAAACCAAAGGCCTATAGACAGATTAATGTGGAATAGCAATCAATCTCCTACAGGTATCCTGTACCCTAATGATAGAAAATCTCATGCAATAGCCCTACTTGCATGGAATGAGATTGAAAGCTAGAGACCTATCCTAAAAATAAGAAAGGGAAAGGGTGGAGCTAAAGGGAAATAATTTGAATGGATTGAAAAGACCCCTGAGATGCCCTAAGTCTCTCATAGACCAGTGCCTTGTCCAATGGTCCATAGAGTCAAATACCTTATTTCAAGGGATAGCTATGAAATAAGAAAATAATATACCCAATGTGTTGATGCCTTACATCAATCACACACCATGACCAAACCTCAACTTAACACCCACCTGTACATTCAAACATGTTATTATCCATTCAAAGGATTTTAACCCTCCCCTTAGAAGAGACCTATGAATCAGACAATACATTTACCAACATCCACCAGAAGACAAGCATGACATATCTTTGATATTTCAGACCATACATACATGAACACTAACCCTGAACTAATTATCTCTGCGAAGACAACTCCACTTGCAAACACATAGGCAATACAAGCAGACAAATCAAACACCCTTAATGTATGATCAATAAATTCAAAGCTCAAATGGAGATAGCTTGGTAATGATAAGAATATATTAACTTCTTACACATAAGACAAATCACTTACAATATGCATTATGTTCTCAGAACCAGCAAGGAAAGAAGGACACTCTATATGCAGAGAAGAGGAGAAATATCTGTAGGACAGAACCTTTCATGGAACCAGAAAGGAACTCTATGCTGGAACCTCTACAAAGTCAAAATTTTGACAATTTATACCACTGGTTACCTTGGAATCCTAAACTAGTAGGATGCAACAAGCTACGGGTAACCAGGGTTAGGATTAGAGTTTTCCATCAATTGGACATTTCAAGTTCATCAAAATTTGATACAATTCTGAGGGAAAACACTAAGTCCTAAATGCACTTAATCAACATCTGATCTTCAATCATGAGAAACTATGAAAAGGCATCGAAGATCAATCAAAAATTTACAAAATTCAAACTGGAAGTGACCCTGCAACTACTTTAGGTACATTTCATTAATTTCTCCACATTGAAACATCTCTTCTGCAATCATCTCACACCCTGGAGCACATTGGAGTGGTGGAGAAAATTAGTTTTACCAACTCTGGCCCTTTCTGTCATCAATTTTAGTCCTTTCTGGTCACAGGAAATGTTCTTAGAGATTTGAAATTGAAAAGCAACAGTTACTTTATGGCACCAGTGGCACATCGGCAGTCCTCAGAGGAATCCTAGTTCACATTTCTTGCATGATCGCAAGGCACCTTACTAACCCTTGCGATCATGCAACCACAATCTCTTGACTACGGTCAACAGTCGATCACAAACCCCCTTGAAAGGTCCTCAGCCACACTACCTTCACAACTCTGCAACTCCACAACGATGACATACAATAGTTGTCGCATGATCACATAGCCAGGAAATGGGCTATGCGAACATGCGACAACCCGAAGACCTTTACCTTGATGCATAACCATCGCCCTTTCCTGCCACAAAATGTTAGTTGCATGATCACATAGCCTTGAAAAAGGCTATGCAAACATGTGACTAATCACCAGCAATCACCACTGCTACCACCATGCTGACCAATCGAGAATGCCCACTCCTCCACCTATTACCACGCCCCAGCAAGGAAGGAACTTGTCACATGGTTGCGAGCTATGAAAATGGCCCTTACGATCATGTGACAAGGCCATAAGACCACTACATTGTCACTCACTGGCCAATGAAAAGTGCCCATGTCACCAAGAGCACTGGCCCCATGCCCCCTTTCTTCTGGACATGACCACCACCGTAGCACCATGTGGCACCCAATAGAAATTCACCACCTCACCACCACATATGCCACATTACCACCTACCACCGGGCCCCAGGGACATGTGTCAACCGATCGCATGATTGCATGTCAGAAAACTCTAACATGTGACCATGCGATAGCCAACCCCAGGCTGCCACATCACTGCCTCAGACAACAGGCCCACTGTAAACAAAATCATCAGCATCCAATTAGATGGTGGGCACATGATCGCATGTGGTGAGAATATTCCATGTGATCACACGCCAACCGTAGATCTTAAATCTCTGACACTGGGCTCCGCTGAGAAAAACCACATCACCGATGCAACCAACCAATGAGAAGAAGACACATCGGTAAGACCTGACACACAGACCCACCCGGACCCACGGCATGCCCACACAAGAAAATATGACAGTTGTCACAAAAGCATGAAGGATAAACACCATGCATCTTCACTATGCAAACTTGTGACAACCACCGATTCTGTCCGAACTTTAACCACACCAGGCAACTAAGAAGAACTAGGACCCACGCGAACTGGTGGCAAGGGGTCACATGATCACATGTTAGAAAAGTATGACATGCGGCCATGTGACAACCAATCAGGAAGAGCCTGTAGACCTGGACCCACCATCCATCGCACTTGCGCAGTTAGGGAATGCCAGCAAACAGGAAACTATGAGGTCGAAAACACACAAAGTTTTCGACACAGTGAAAGACTAAAAACACATAGAGTTTTCGATGCCAGAAGACAAGTGCACAAAAGTAGGAAGGCATAAGGTTGAAAACAATGAAGGTTTTCACACAGACTGAAAACATCATGGATTTGCAAAAATATTGTGGGTTTTCGACACTGTGGCAAATTCTAAAAATATTTTCCTATAGACCCTAGAATTTGAATATCTCTCTGGGTTTTGCAATTCAGCATGTGCAATTTGGACTGGAGCAAGGTGATACATTGAAGAGTATGGGGCTAAGAGCACAAACCATGAAACATTATGGATTTTCATCACACATTAAAACTATGACTTGCAGGCATGGTAGGACAACATGACAAAACATTTGCAGGGAAAAGGCCATTTTCATAGGATTTTGCAGGAATAGGAAAATGGACTAACAGTGGCTCTAGTTGGGGATGCATGGCTCTTGCAGGCATGTCAAGAATTTAGATCTCTGGGAAAAGTAGACCACCCACTGGAAAAAGCAGAGAGACTTGAAAAAAAAATAGGGAACAGGAAAGAAAGGCACACAACAAGAAAAGGGAAAACTATACAAAGTGTACATTTTTTACAAAAACCTATAGCAACAAACACGAGTTAATTCCTGCCTCTGTCAAAAATCTAATTCTCATTTCTTCCTTCATGTGGCACACCATACATTTTGTTCTCATTTGTCTCTATAGGCTTGTCAACATGTTCAATCAACAAATCAAGAAGAACAAAGTAACTGTCTTCATAGTGCATGTAAAAAAATTTTGCACTCTCTTCTCCTCGCTCACTATGAAGAAAAGATTCAGCATGTCCAAGATCAGCACCATCAGATAAGAACCTATTCTTCTCCACTAATTCATGTATGCCATCAATTGGAAACACAAAGAACTCATATTCTACCTGCAGAAAGGCTTCATTTATATCTTGACTTTGCATTTCCATATGTGTAACCAGCTGGACCTCAAATGAATAGTCAGATTGATACCCACAGATGGAAAATGGGCATCCTGATTTAACTAAATCTGGGACCTCCACATGTTCCTCAAATAGAGGATTGATAACTCCATGCAATGCACCATGTTGAACATCATGACAAATATTGGGCTAATAATCACCATAGTCTTCATCATATAAAGTGTTAGAAAACACTTTAAATTCACTACCTATTTCATCCCCATGGAGACTCATAGCACATGAAGAAAAATTAAAACCATATGAAGACTCACTGATATCACATTTAATTATCACTTCCTTATCTTCATACTCCTCACTGAAGGAGTGTTCACTTTCACCATTACTTTCTTCTTCCCATGATGCATCTGATTCACATGAGGATACATCAGCATCACTACCTTCATCATCCTCACCTAAATAGCCACTAAAATAACATTCAGACATCTCTAAATGAATGGAGGATCCTGCACACCTTGACCCTAATTTCTGCTCACTGCCACAATCTGAATACTCCTCTGACAAAGATTCATCAGAAGAAGTACCCTCAGCACTAGAAATGGATTGCTCTGGAATACAACTTGTATTCCCCTTTTGCTAACGGTCCTTTTGCAACTCATTCCATTCATTATCATCAACAAACTACTCTAAGAACAACCACTTGAACTCATTCAAAGAAGAGATGCATTTTGGGGGCAGATTTAGATACCAATTAGATGCAACTCCCTCGAGGGATCTCCCAAAAAATATCATAGTAACATCCTCATCAAGAATCTAATATTCTATAATAAATCTATAGAATGCTAGGACATGCTTTACTATTGAATTAGACTGACAATCAAAGGCAGGAATTAGATCCAAAAGCTCACTAGGAAAAGAGTGAGGGGACCTTGGAAGAACATAGTCTAAAGGTCTATCCAACTTGAGAAAACCCAGCCGCCTAGACTGACTTTTTCCCTGATTATTCATTTGATATGAAACAAGATGAGAGCCACTCATCTTATTTTAGTCTTCCCTTTACACTAGCACTGAATAATTGATAGGGAAATATTGTAATCATAAATACCTGGAAGTTTTGTAGCAAAAAACTTTGTTGACTGGGAAGACATGGCAGATCCAAAGCTCACCATGCAGCTCCATCAGGTTCTTTGATATGTAGAGTTGCCACCTCCTTACAGAGGAAATATATTCTTTGTTTCTGCTCCCAACCAATACAAAACTCTAGGTAACTCACTATTTATCAGAAGGAACACTGATCAAATAGAGAAAATTAGAGCTGCCACTCATAACTAGGTGAGAAAATTATCAACAAACACTTTTTTTTGTATTTGACTCTTTCCAATGGCCTCCCCAGCAGAGTCACCATCTTGGTGGTGTGGGCACTTTTCATTGGCCAGCGGGTGAAAATGTGGCAGTCTTATGGCCTTGTCACATGATCGCAAGGGCCATTTTCATAGCTCGCGACCATGCGACAAGTTCCTTCCTTGCTGGGGCCCGGTAATAGGTGGAGGAGTGGGCATTCTCGATTGGTCAGCATGGCGGTAGCGATGGTGATTGCTGGCGGTTAGTCACATGTTCGCATAGCCTTTTTCAAGGCTATGCGATTATGTGACTAACATTTTATGGCAGGTAGCGGCGGTGATTATGCATCAAGGTAAAGGTCTGTGGGTTATCGCATGTTCGCTTAGCCTGTTTCTTGGCTATGTGATCATGCAACAACTATTGTATGTCATCATTGTGGAGTTGCGGAGTTGTGAAGGTAGTGTGGCCGAGGACCTTTCAAGGGGGTTCATGATCGACTATTAACCGTGGTCAAGAGATTATGGTCACATGATCGCAAGGGTTAGTAAGGTGCCTCATGATCATGTGACAATGTGAACCAGGATTCCTTTGAGGACCGCTGATGTGCCGCTAGTGCCATAAAGTAACTGTTGCTTTTCAATTTCAAATCTCTGAGGACCTTTCATGGAACCAGAAAGGAACTCTAAGTTGGAACCTCTACAAAGTTAAAATTTCAACAATTTATACCACTGGTTACCTTGGAATCCTAAACCAGTAGGATGCAACAAGCTACGGGTAACCAGGGTTAGGATTAGGGTTTTCCATCAATTAGGCATTTCAAGTTCATCAAAATCTGATACAATTTGGAGGGAAAACACTAAGTCCTATATACACTTAATCAACATCTAATCTTCAATCATGAGAAACTCTGAAAAGGTACCGAAGTTCAATCAAAAATATACAAAATTCAAACTAGAAGTGACCCTACAACTACTTTAGGTACATTTCATTAACTTCTCCACGTTGAAACATCTTTTCTGCAATCATCTCACACCCTAGAGCACACTGGAGTGGTGGAGAAAATCAGTTTTACCAACTCTGGCCCTTTCTGTCATCAATTTTAGTCCTTTCTGGTCGCAGGAAATGTTCTCAGAGATTTGAAATTGAAAAGAAATAGTTACTTTATGGCACCAGTGGCACATCAACAGTCCTCGGAGGAATCCTGGTCCACATTGTTCCATGATCGCAAGGCACCTTACTAACCCTTGTGATCATGCGACCATAATCTCTTGACCGCGGTCAATAGTCGATCATGAACCCCCTTGAAAGGTCCTTAGCCACACTATCTTCACAACTCTACAACTCCATAATGATGACATACAACAGTTGTCGCATGATTGCATAGCCAGGAAATGGGCTATGCAAACATGCGACAACCCGCAAACCTTTACCTTGATGCATAACCGCTGCCACAAAACATTAGTTGCATGATCGCATAGCCTTGAAAAAAGCTATGCAAACATGTGACTAACTGCCAGCAATCACCATCGCTACCGTCATGCTGACCAATCAGGAATGCCCACTCCTCCACCTATTGCCGAGCCCCAGCAAGGAAGGAACTTGTGGCATGGTCACAAGCTATGGAAATGGCCCTTGCAATCATGCAACAAGGCCATAAGACCACCACATTGTCACCCACCAGCCAATGAAAAGTGCCCATGCCACCAAGAGCACTGGCCCCGTGCCCCCTTTCTTCTAGACATGAGCACCACCGTAGCACCATGTGGCACCCAATAGAAATTTTCTACCTCACCACCGCGTATGCCACATTACCACCTGCCACCGAGCCCCAGGGACATGTGTCAACTGGTCGCATGATCACATGTCAGAAAACTCTAACATGCGACAGCCAACCCCAGGCTGCCACATCACTGCCTCTAACAGCGGGCCCACTGCAAACAAACTTGTCAACATCCAATCAGATGGTGGGTGCATGATCACATGTGGTGAGAATATTCCATGCAATCACACACCAACCATAGATCTTAAATCTCTGACACCGAGCCCCGCTGAGAAAAACCACATCACCGATGCAGCCAACCAATGAGAAGAAGACATGTCGGTAAGACCCGACACACAGACCCACTCGGACCCATGGCATGCCCACATAGAAAAATTTGACTATTGTCACAAAAGTGTGAAGGATAAATACCATGCACCTTCACCATGCGAACTTGCGACAACCATCGATTCTGTCCGAACTCTAACCACACTGGGCAACTAAGAAGAACTGGGACCCACGTGGACAAGTGGCAAGTGGTCACATGATTGCATGATCGCATGTCAAAAAATTTTGACATGCGGCCATGTGACAACCAATCAGGAAGAGCCTGCAGACCTGGACCCACCATCCATCACACTTGCGCAGTTAGGGAATGCCAGCAAACAAGAAAGTGTGAGGTCAAAAACACACAAAGTTTTCGACACAGTGAAAGATTGAAAACACATAGAGTTTTTGATGCTAGAAGACAAGTGCACAAAAGTGAGAAGGCATAAGGTTGAAAATAATGAAGGTTTTCACAAAGACTGAAAACATCATAGATTTGCAAAAACATTGTGGGTTTTCGACACTGTGGCAAATTCTAAAAATATTTTCCTGCAAACCCTAGAATTTGAATATCTTTCTAGGTTTTGCAATTCAGCATGTGCAATTTGGACTGGAGCAAGGTGATACATGGAAGAGCATGGGGCTAAGAGCACAAACCATGAAATATTATGAATTTTGATCACACATTAAAACTATGACTTGCAGGCATGGCAGGACAACATGACAAAACATTTGCAGGGAAAAGGCCATTTTCACAGGATTTTGCATGAACAGGAAAATGGACTAACAGTTACATTTGGAGATAACACTCCTAAACCCATCATTGGTAGAGGAGCCATCACCTAGGATGGAAAGAATATCACTGATGATGTTCTTTATGTTGATGGTTTGAAACATAACCTACTAAGTGTTGGGCAGTTACTTGACAAAGGTTAGAGGTTAGAGTTCAATGGAAACAAGTGCATCATTAAAAACAAGGAAGGAGAAATGATTGCATCAAGATCAAAGACTAAAGTTAATGTTTTTCAGCTTAATCCAAAAAAAAGTTGTTTTTTTGCAAAAGTAGATGACAGTTGGCTATGGCACAAAAGACTATGTCATATCAATTTTGATAACATATTAAAGATTAGTAATGTTAAGGCAATAAGAGGCCTACCTAGCATAGCAAATCTGGTTGATACTATTTATAGGGAATGTGTGATGGGAAAGCATGTATGAAATTCATTCAAAAGAAAGCATAATTTAGTAGAGAAAAAGTTAGATCTAATTCATAAAGACCTATGTGGACCAACTCAAACAAGATCATACTATGGTGAAAGGTATTTTATTTTGTTTGTAGATGATTATTTTAGAATGATGTGAGTTGGATTCATAAAAGATAAGCCATAAGCATTTGAGAAGTTCAAAATATTCAAAGCTAAGGTTGAGAATGAATCTGGACTAAAGATAAAATGTCTAAGGTCGGATAGAGGAAGAGAATTCACCTTTGACAGATTCTATTAGTACTATAAAGAACATGGTATAAAGAGACAGTTGAGTGCACTTAGAACCCCTTAGAAGAATGGGATTGTAGAGAGAAGGAATAGGATCATCCTTGATACAATGCACACCATCATGATTGGAGCAAAAGTTACTGACACCTATTGGAGAGATATGGTCAATACACCAGTCTATACAATCAATAGAATACAATTGAGGCCTGGCACAAACAAGACACCTTATGAGCTATTGTTTGGCAATGTTCCCATAGTAAAATACTTCAGAATCTTTGGAAGAAAGTGTTACATCAAGAGGGATGAAACAATAGGAAAGTTTGATGCAAGAAGTGATGAAGGTATTTTTCTTGGTTACTCTACTAAAATTAAAGCCTATAGATGTTTTAACTTGAGATTAAAGAAAATCATTGAAAGTACTCATGTTAAGATTGATGAAAAGTTTATGGTTCAAGAAAGTGTTGGAAATATAGATGCAGTAACTGAGAGGGGGGGGGGGGGTGAATCAGTTAACCACAAAAATATTACCACTGATCCCTTAAATATCTTAACAAATTATTTACCGTGCCACTCAGTAAATATACAGAGAAATGTTAAAACTTGATTCTTGAAGTGTGTAATAATTAAACTATTCTTAAGCATTCATCACTGATTAACTTACATGAATAAAGAAAATAACATGAACACAAGAGACACCAGATTTACCATGGAAACCCAATATGGGAAAAACCACCAATGTAACTAGTTACTATTTTTCACTCTTCTGAAGTGATGTCTGGTTAGAAGCCAACCCGGTAAAAGGTTACAAAACACACTGTTAGGTGTGACCTTGTTAGAAGATTTAATCACCCTGCTAGGAGTGGCCTTGTAAGAGGTCTTGAAACAATTCAATAGAACTGTCACCTTGTTAGAGGATTTACAAAATGGTTGTTAAACCAACTCGGTTAAGAGATTTTGATATCACTGCTACAATTGTAAGAGAGTAACAATGAAATGACCTGCAACTGAATTGCTGAATATAGATCTCTATTCTGCTTCACTAGATCCTTACTGATCAAATAAATCTTTTCTGCTCCTCAAGGATATCTAACCATCCTTCAAAATTCACACATACCTTTCTTCAAAATGATTTTTGCATGCTGTGTGTGTTCTATTCACCACTTGACCTTCTATATATATTCCATTCTAATTAACATTTAGATTGTCAAGTCGGCACAAATAATTATTATAACAGTTAGCTTTGATAAAAAAACTGTAACAACAAAATCCCTTGAAGGGCTGACCTTTCTTGGTAAACATTAATCTTGAAAAGATTTCATTCAGTGACCGAGTGAACTTGGTAACCACAGGGAATTCTGCAACATCCTTCGGAGACCAAGAGAGCTTGGTAATCACTATTTTTCCTTCGATAAATGAGGAGGCTTGGTTAACACTGTTACCCTATCATGTTTCCTTTAGACACCTGAGAGAACTCGGTAGACACTAAAAACCACCTAGCTAATTGACTGAGCTTGGTAGACACTGAGAACCGATTAGATAATCAACTGAACTCGGTAGACACTGAGAATGATAATTGATATGACATTTGTGTGACATCAAAGACAACACATAGCTAATCCAACAATGTCCTTTAGATAATTGTATCCAACAATCTCCCTCTTTGGCATTGATGGCAACACAACATGTCATAGCACAATAAAATTTTATAGAGAAACCTAGAGTAAGAAACATATCCTTAGCTTCATTCTAATTCTTATCATCTTCAAACTTCTTTCTGAATGAGAAATCTCCCTCTTAACTTCTCAAATTATTCTTCTTAGAAATTTCTTAAAATGACAACAAACTCTCCCTCATTGACAACACATGCCAAAGACAACTTACACAGTTTCGGTAAATATCAATGTACCTTATGTACTGATTCATATGCAATGATTCCATGACTATGCTTCATCAACTGATTGATCTTCAACATGTTCTGGTTGATGCATCACTAAAACTTTATTTAGTGAACCTCGGATAGGGGAGTTGTTGCCTGACTTTAAGTCACCCATTTTTTTGGCAATATTGGTCATATCAAGTCAGTCTAGTCGGTCTTGAGTCTAGGTCTAAGTCGTTATAGGTAGGCAATCTTTTCCAGATTTCCCTTAATTTGCCTTTTATTCTAAGCCGGGTGGGAGGCTTTCAATGTCTCATTGTTTGGGTAAGTTTTAGCTCCTAATCTGGCAAAGATGATGATCTTTCGGTTAACAATCTATTTTAGAGGAATAAGTGGGAATCATGATTCTCAAACATTCATTAAAAATAAGAGGAAAGTCCTTCATATGGCACATTGACAAAGGTGGCCTTAGAAGATTCAGATGGAATGCATATGTTAACATGATCCCTGTTGGTTGATTTAGTTTTCAGGAACAGAGTATGGACAGTAAAGATTGAAACATATCTCAGATTGTTTATAGTTTTTGTCCAAGATTCAAACAATGGCGCTAAAAGCTCTTTTATTAAAAGAATCATTTTGAGAAGATGAATTATTGACAGAATTGATTATGCATTCAGTTACCTTTCTCATACTAAATGAATGCATATGTGCCAATATGGTTTTCAGCAGCAGAAATATGGACAATCATGAATTGGATTACATCTAAGTTTACAGTTTTGATGCAAGGTTTAAACAGTGGTACTTTGGAAGGAAATCTTTTATTGTTATGAGATTATAGATTCAGTTTTCTGAGGCACTTTGGTTAAAGAAAATCATTCTAAGAGGATAGATGTCAGCATTGCTTTACTTTGAAATAAGAGAAGATGTGATTATATAAGTTTCCTCATATATGTGTAACAGTGCCAGTCCTATGTTGAAGTCTCATCAAGTCACAAAAGAATAAAACTCTGATTTGATGGACCGCGGCTTTTCAAGACAAATAATGAATGCATTTTTATTACCAGTGATCATTTGAAGGAGAAATTAATTATCATATGAACAGTCTTTGAAATGTTTCGAAGCTCAGCAAACACATTATGATAACATAACATGCAATGTACGTGTAGTTCACTTTCATGCTCTCAAGCTTGTATGATGAAGCAAGTGCAAGATGTGAGTCGACTCATGAAATTATCTGAAGCAGTTGAAAGAATAACATCATGCAATGAAAATGAGTTCTTAGAAACTCGGGTCTTCCTTATCTCAGTTTATAGAGCCGAAGGTAACATGCAATGCATTTTTAATAGTTACTAAGGAGTGAGGATTTCCATTTTATAAAGGCATAGGTCGAAGCTTCATGCTCACACGATCCTATTGCAGAAAACGGGAGGTTAAATGGTGTAGAAATGGCCAAATATGGGCCTGGCGGGTTTTTGAAATCAAGCTTCTCCATTGCAAAGATCGCACTCATCAAGTGCGATTTCCACAAAGCTTAAAGCTTTATTGTGCAGAAATCACACTTGGTGAGTGCGACTTCCACCACTTAAGTTATATTACTTAAGTATGGCTTTAAAAAGATTATTATAATGATGTTTTAAAAAGGTTATAGAAACATGTGCTTAAAGCACATCCACCCAAAGTTGATGAGCATAAAGACGCCCAAACAATTCACCAAGGTGGATTTCGCACCTAGATAATGCTTTTTCCGCAATACACAGAGTTTTCACAGCTACAATGGCCGAAACCCGCCATGGAATATCTTGTGAATTTCAATGTCTTCCTACAATCTGATCACATGGGTTTCTCACAAATGGCTCAAAAAAAAACATTTTACCTTCAGGCATCATGATCCAAAAATGCATAACATTTTTTCAAACAATGGAAAGGAATGACAGTTTCTTTTATTATGAAAATGCACTAAACTGGTGTCTTGCAGAGTTTAGGTTGTTGCAGAGATGGAAGCCTTCAAAATTTGAAATTTCTTTCCTTGTTATACTTTGAAAAGGATAAATATATGCAGATTATTAAATAATCATGAATTGAGGATTTTTATATCACGCAGATGATAAGATAAGTGCTGCATTTTAATGGTAAGACGTTGCAGTAAAATATTGGTACAAGGAATTTGATATCATTTTCCTAACAGAGCTCTGTTACATTGACTCAGAAGTCTTGTCGACTAAGAACAAAGTGCTATATTGTTGAAGTTTAAAAAAGGTGAATTTGTGAAGAACTCTATGCTAAGAAGGCTGTACCAGAGTAAAGATATCTGAAGCTAAAAATGCAATAGCTCAGAGAAATATCAAATAAAAATAAACCAGTGATCCAGTTAATTTTTCGTAAATGAAGAACAATGTATTGAAGATTAAAGAAACAGTGGATTTTTCATTTATGACTGATGCAAATTCAGAGTTTTTGACAATAAAATAAATGCATGGAAAATTTGGAGAACTTTTTAATTTGTGATGAATAGTCTTCCATTCAATTTGACAGAGGACTGTTCAGATTCCTCCTTAAAGGAGATCAAGATAACTGAAGGGACAGGGTCAACTTGATCCATTTTCCTCATGTTTTTATGTTCTATTTCATGACTGTTTGTATTTAAAGAAGTTGAAAGATCAAGAGTTCCTGGGAACTCTATGTGCTGTAGAAATTCTATAAATTCTGGAAGAAACTCAATGTAAAGGGTCGGCAAATTGTTGGCATGAAGGGAGGTTGCAGAGACAATCACGCTTGTGTCAATTCTTTACTGTCCATGAGCTTTACTTTTCTACATACAGTCAGAGAGCTGGAGTGGAGGAGAGGGCATGTTTTATTTCTGTAATTTCATTCATGTATTGAGATTAATGTTCAGTCTTTGTAATAGATTTGGCTATAATATGCAAGCAAATATGATCAGAGTATTGTATCTGTGAGTTTAAAACAAAGGAAGGTTTTGTTATGAATCAGAGTATTTGAACAACACTTTTCTGATTATTTTCAATCGGAGTATTGTTATGGTCAGTTTTGAGCACTTTCTTGTATGCTTGGTCAAATGGTGATTGGGAGATAGATTAGAGTACCGTCAACTGATCCTATTGTAGAAAATTGAATGTTCAATCTTCATTTTTCATTTCATGTCATTGCATTTGCATAACAAACAACATTCTTGCATCACCAATGTTGGGAAGTCATAGGATGTGTGAGTCCCTGAAATTGGATAGGATTAGCTTGGTTTTGCCTCTACTGTTCTCTGGTTAAGAACTTATCTGCAGTAGGAATTAGAGATAAAACATAATTCATTGAATATCATTTATATAGGGAGTTGTACCTCAATTCAGAGGGAAACTAGATATTCTTAGAAACGGTTTCTCAACTGTTGTGTAACGTTGTTCTTAATTATAAAATTGGGCAAATAAATAGAGGATAAGAAGGACAATCTGTTTACCAACAGGAGTGACCCCTAACTTGCCTCTTAGATACAAGAATGCATCCTTAGGTAGTGGCTTGGTGAAGATATCTACAATTTGTTCTTTTGTATGAATATATTCCAATCTGATTTCCTTGTCCTGCACCAATTCTCTAACAAAGTGATATTTAATTGCAATGTGCTTAGTTTTGGAATGCATTACTGGATTCTTTGAAATATTTATTGCACTTGTATTATAACAAAACATAACAACTGGTTCTTTGATCTCAACCTTCATGCCTTCCAAAAGCAATTTAAACCATACAATATTAGAGCAGTTTACTGCTACAGTAACATATTCTGCTTCTGCTATGGATTGGGATGTGCAGTTTTGTTTTTTACTAGTCCAAGATACTAACCTCTTGCCAAGAAAGAATGCTCCACCACTTGTACTTTTTCTATCATCAATGTTTTCTACCCAATCAGCATCAGTAAACACTTTTAAATCTAGATTGCCTCCAAATTTATACCACAAGCCATAATCTTCAGTTCCCCTTAAATACCTCAAGATTCTTTTGATTGCCATCATGTGATTTTCTCTTGGTTTAACCGAGAATCTTGCAGCTATACCAACTGCTAAGGCAATATCAGGCCTTGTGTGTACTACATACTATAATTTTCCAATCATTGATCAGTATAAGGTTTGATCTACTTATTTTGAATCATCATCTTTGGTAAGCTTCAGTCTAGTACACATGGGTGTACCAACTGGTTTTGAATCTTCCATACCAAATTTCTTAAGTATTTCCCTGATATATTTAGACTGAGTAATGTAGATACCATTTTTGTTTTGCTGAATCTGAAGTCCAACAAAATTTTATCTGACCAAACATAGACATTTCAAATTCTTTGTTCATATGCTCTAAAAATTCTTTGCACTAATCATCATTTCCTGTAAACACAGTATCATCCACAAATATTTCTGCCAAAACAATTTTGTTATCTGATCCTTCTTTGATGTATAAATTACTATTTTCATTAGCTCTTTTGAAATCAATCTGAGTAAGATAGTTGTATAATCTTTCATACCATGCTCTAGGAGCTTGTTTCAGACCATACAATGCTTTGTGTAATTTGTAGACCATATCCCTTTTGTCTGGATCATAAAACCTTCAAGTTGCTCAATGTAGACTTCTTCCTCAAAAATACCATTGTGAAATATAGATTTTATATCCATCTGATATACCTTAAATCTTTTATGTGCTGCATATGCAAGTAAAGTCCTCACACCTTCTAATCTTGCAACAGGAGAAAAAATCTCTCCATAATCTATTCCTTCTTCTTGAGAATATCCTTTACATACCAATCTTGCTTTGTTTCTTGATACTTGACCATCTTCATCCAACTTATTTTTGAATACCCATTTTGTCCCAATTACATTTTTATCTTTAGGCCTAGGTACAAGAGTCCATGTCTTATTTTTCTCTATTTTCTCTATTTCTTCATTCATAGCCTCAATCCAACTTTCATTTTCCAATGCATCTTTGACATTATTAGGTTCAAAATCAGAAAATAAACATGTACCTTTTAGTTTACTTCTTGTCATAGTACCATCTAATTTATTTCCAATAATCTGATCTAGTTTATGATGCTTTCTGACATACTTGGCCAATGCACGTTCCTTGCTTCCTAAATGAGTTACATTGTCATCTTATTCATCTTTAGGTTCACGTTGCTTGGGCTCGGTAGATACTTGCTCGATAGCTTCAGACTAAGACTCGGTACTTTGTGACTCGGTCTGAACTTCTTCTTGTGACTCGGTTACTGTACTGGGCTCGGTAGATGTAGTTTCCTTATATGTGTCTGGCAATATATCAAGTTCGATGTAAACAAATTTTCTATAGTCCTCTGGTTCCTTTTTGCTTTCTTCTTTAGTCTTTTCTACAAATTTATCAATTCTCACATGTGCACTTTCTATGATTTTGTGAGTAAACAAATTTAGACATCTATATGCCTTACTTTTGCAAGAATATCCCAAAAATATTCCTTCATCACTTTTTACATCAAATTTTCCTTTTCTAGATTCTTTTAAGACGTAACATTTACTACCAAATACTTTTAGGTAACTTACATTTGGTTTGTAGCCATACCATAGCTCATCCGGAGTCTTAAATGTGTCTTTTCTCTACTGTACTTGGTTCAAGGTATGAACTGTAGTGATGATAGCTTCCTTCCAGTATTTCATAGCAATGTTATTTTCAATCATTAGAGTCCTTGCATAGTACATGATAGATTTGTTCCTTCTTTCGGCTATTCTGCTCAGGAGTTCTTGGGGCTGATACCTGTCTTTTGATTCCTCTTTCAATGCAAAAATTATTGAATTCATGGGAGATGAATTCACCACCTCTGTCTGATCTCAAGAATTTTATTCTTTTTCCTATTTCCTTTTCTACTCTTGCTAAATACCATTTGAACTTCTCAAATGCTTCAGACTTTTCTCTTAAATACATAACAGTCATCATTCTAGAATAATTGTCAACAAAGAGAATAAAGAATTTTTCTCTGGTATAGCTCTCAATTCCAATAGATCCACATAAATCAGTATGCACAATTTCCAAAATTTCTTCAGACTGATAGTTTTTACTTTTAAAACTAGACTTTCCCATTTTACCAATTTGACAATTCTTGCATAGACCAACATTAGGTTTCTTCAAAGTAGGAATACCTTTTACTTTCTTGAATTTTCTTATTTTCATCACGTTGTCAAAATTTACATGACATAACCTTTTGTGCCATAACCAACTTTCTTCAATTTGAGCAATAAAACATGAGTAATCACCAAGATCAAGATAAAACAGGTTACCTTTGGATTGTTTGCCTGATCCTATCAGTTTTCCTTTGTCATCCAGCAGTCTTGCTTTGTCATTCATGAATTCAACCTTGAATCCAATCTTAATTAGGTGTGCTACACTTAGAAGATTATGCTTTAGTCCTTCAACCCAATATGCATTATCACATATAAGTTCTTTGGTTAATGAAATTCATCCCTTTTCTTTTATACAACACGGTTCATTGTTTCCAAACCTTACATTACCACCATCAAAGTTTTCAAAGTGTTCAAACTTAGTCATGTCACCAATCATATGATGTGAACATCCACTATATATAATCCATGTATCATTCTTGTTTATATGAAAGATAAGTGCCATCTCATCTTCATCATTATCAGATTCATCTTTTACAGCAATGAAAATAATTTCTTCTTCACTATCATTCGAATCTTTAGGTAAAAAACATGTTTTCTTACTTTTATCCTTAAATGATTTGAAATTTTTCTTGCCATTGTACTTGTAACTTTTCTTCTCATCTTTGCTTTGCTTGTTTGGACACCAAGCTACAATATGACCAATTTCTTCACATGAAAAATAGATTAAGGGAGTTTTACCTTTGTATTTTCCTCTGCCTCTTGAATACTTCTTTGCAAGTAATGCTTCAATAACTTCAAGGTCGCTATCATAACTTTCCTCTAATTCTTCTTCACTTTCTGATTGGATTTTCTTCCCTTTCTTGAGTGAAAGTTTGGCCTCAAAAGCTGATTCAATATTTTTAGAAGTTGGAACATAGTTGTCATAGTTATCTAGTTCAAAGGCTATCAATCTTCCAACTAAGGCATCCAAAGTTATATTGTGATTTTCTTCACATCTTCTTTCTTGAATAGCAGAAACTCTTATTGCATAAATAGGAAGTAATGTTCTAAGAACCTTACTTATAACAGTTTCATCATCAATTTTTCCTCTAGAAGCTCTGATTGCACTAACACTTTTCTTGATCATTTCAACATATTTTGCAATGTTTTCTTCTTCTCTCATTTTCATCTGATCAAACTATCCTCTTAGGCTCTCTTATTTGGCTCTCTTCACATTGTCATCACTGCCATAGATTTTCTTCATCTTGTTCCACATTTCATGAGCAGTTGTGTAGTCTTTGATTTCATCAAATTCTTCATAGCTAAGAGCTGATGCAATGTCTATCATCATAGTGTTATGGTTGTTCTTCTCTGCAATGTCTTCAATAGTTAATGTGCCAGTAGGAATTGTATATTCTTGATCAATATATTTGCATCTTGAATCACCAATGGAAGCCAGATGAAGTCTCATGAGACCTTGCCATGCTGAAAAGTTATTTTTGTTAAGCCTTGGAATTTCTCTTTTGTAAGACATCTTGATCTTTAGCTTAGGTCCTTGAAACCCTTCCTGCAAGCACCAAAAGCTCTGATACCAATTGCTGGAAATATAGATGCAGTAACTGAGAGGGGGTGGTGAATTAGTTAACCACAAAAATATTACCACTGATCCCTTAAATATCTTAACAAATTATTTACTGTGCCACTCAGTAAATATACAGAGAAATGCTAAAACTTGATTCTTGAAGTGTGTAATAATTAAACTATTCTTAAGCATTCATCATTGATTAACTTACATGAATAAAGAAAATAACATGAACACAAGAGACACTAGATTTATCATGGAAACCCAATATGGGAAAAACCACCAATGTAACTAGTTACTATTTTTCACTCTTCTGAAGTGATGCCCGGTTAGAAGCCAACCCGGTAAAAGGTTACAAAACACACTGTTAGGTGTGACCTTGTTAGAGGATTTAATCACCCTGCTAGGAGTGGCCTTGTAAGAGTTCTTGAAACAATTTAATAGAACTGTCACCTTGTTAGAGGATTTACAAAATGGTTGTTAAACCAACTCGGTTAAGAGATTTTGATATCACTGCTACAATTGTAAGAGAGTAACAATGAAATGACCTGCAACTGAATTGCTGAATATAGATCTCTATTCTGCTTCACTAGATCCTTACTGATCAAATAAATCTTTTTTGCTCCTCAAGGATATCTAACCATCCTTCAAAATTCGCACATACCTTTCTTCAAAATGATTTCTGCATGCTGTGTGTGTTCTATTCACCACTTGACCTTCTATATATATGTCATTCTAATTAAAATTTAGATTGTCAAGTCGGCACAAATAATTATTATAACAGTCAGCTTGGATAAACAAACTGTAACAACAAAATCCTTTGAAGGGCCGACCTTGCTCAGTAAACATTAATCCTGAAAAGATTTCCTTTGGTGACCAAGTGAACTCGGTAACCACAGCAAATTCTACAACATCCTTCGGAGACTGAGAGAGCTCGGTAACCACTACTTTTCCTTCGATAACCAAAGAGGCTCGGTTAACACTGTTACCCTGTCATGTTTCCTTTAGACACCTGAGAGAACTCGGTAGACACTAAAAACCACCTAGTTGACTGAGTGAGCTCGGTAGACACTGAGAACCACTTAGCGGACCGACTAAACTCGGTAGACACTAAGAATGATAATTGATATGACATTTTTGTGACATCAAAGACAACACATAGCTAATCCAACAATGTCCTTTAGACAATTGTATCCAATAGAAAGATATCATGATTACTCACTTATGATTGAAGAAGAACCCAGACCTTCCACTAGTGAGACAGTTGTTGAAGAAATGTTTGACAATATTGATGTATTGTTCAATGACCCTGAAACAAGTGAAGAAGAAAGTCAGGAGGAAGATGAGTCTGTATCACCTAAAGTTCCAAAGTATACATCTAGATATCACTCTAAGTATGACATCATTGGAGATCAGAGCTGAAAAGTCACAACAAGATCAAAAGCAAAGAATTTAGAAAGCAATGAGGTGGTATATTTACTATCTCAGATTGAACCTTTAAGTGTTGAAGATGCATGTAATGATTTAGATTGGCATGATTCTATGAAAGAAGAACTAGATCATATTATCAAGAATGATACTTGGGAACTAGTCCCAAGACCCAGTGATAAGAATGTGACTGGAACAAAATGGATATTCGAAAACAAGATGAATGAAGATGGTATAGTAGTAGGAAATAAAGAAAGGTTAGTATGTAAGGGATATGTGCAGAGAGAAGGCATTGATTATTCAAACACATTTTCACCTGTGAGAAGATTAGAAGCTATTAAGTTGTTTCTAGCTTATGCAACAATCAAAAACTTCAAATTCTATCAGATGGATGTCAAGTCAGCATTCTTGAATAGAGAGTTAAAAGAAGTAGTATATATTGAGCAGCCAGAAGGATTCACCCTATTAGAAATACTTGATATGGTATGAGAGATTTGATGGATACCTAACAAAAATTGGATTCAAGAAAGGAGCAGCAGATTGTAATCTATTCATAAGAGAGACATCTAAAGGTTTACTACTTGTAGCTATATTTGTTGATGACATTATCTTTGGAGGTAATGACAAACTTAGTGCTGAATTTGCTAAGGAGATGTAGAGTGAATTTGAGATGAGCATGATTGGACCTATCAAATACTTCTTGGGATTAATTGTGCAAAAGATAGAGAAAGGAATTTTCATTAATCAGTCCAAATATGTGAAAGAGATATTGAAGAAGTTCAAGATGGGTGATTGCAAGCCAATGGGTACACCTATGATAACAAGATGCAAGCTTACAAAAAAAGATGATTCTCCAGCAGTAGATATAACATTATACAAGTCTATGATTGGTAAACTCGTATGTCTTACTCAAACTAGACTAGACATTTCTAATGCAGTTGGAATAGTTGGAAGATTTGCAGTAGAGCCTAAACAAAGTCACCTCATGGCAGTAAAGAGAATATTCAAATATTTGTAGGGAATTAGAGATTATGGTCTATGGTATCCTAACTCAAAGAATGTTGAGCTTCATGTATATACAGATGTAGATTGGGTAGGATGCGTTGATGATAGAAAGAGTACATCAGGTGGAGTAGTGTTTCTTGGTGACAGACTTGTCACTTGGATAAGAAAGAAGAAAAATTGTATTTCTTAGTCAATAGCAGAAGCGAAGTATGTTGCAGCAGCCTTGAATTGTTCTACAATTGTTTGGATCAATCAAATGATAAAAGACTTCGGTATTCAGATTGATTATCCTATTGTTATTCATTGTGATAACACTAGTACTATCAATATGTCAAAGAATCCTTTGATGCATGCAAAGACAAAGAACATAGAGATTAAGTATCACTTCCTTAGAGAAAAGGTGGTAGAGAAAGAAGTCAAGTTGGATTATGTGAGTACTAAATATTAGTTAGTAGATATATTCAAAAAGACCTTACCAAAGGATACTTTTGAGTATCTCAGGGAGAAGCTGAGAGTAATTCCCTTCCCTGATTTTGCTTGGAATTAAGAAGAAAAAGCATCAGTCCTCAGGGACTAATGGATGGTTGACTACTCTACTTCACGAGTAGTAATCGTGCTTAAAAAAGAATGGCATCCTTTTCCATTGATGTCAAAAGGGGAGTAATATATAGAGTATTGAAAAATAGAAGCAAAGAAGGAGTAATATACTAAGGGGGAGTAGTATTCAGTGATGGAAGTAGTTTAGTTCAGAAAATGGAGAATATTGAAGAATATTGCAACAGATGGAGGATTCATCATTGGGGGAGTTTTGATGAGGAAATGGAGAATGTTATAAAAGAATTTTTCATTTGGATTGGTGGTGTTTTTCATTCCATATGTTGCAATCAATGCCAAAGGGGGAGATTGTTGGAGATTTTCTGGCAAGCTAGTGCTAACTGTATGTTTTTCATTAATGAAAACATATGGTAAGTAGCATGTGGTGAAGTGTTGGAAATATAGATGCAGTAACTGAGAGTGGGGGGTGAATTAGTTAACCACAAAAATATTACCACTGATCCCTTAAATATCTTAACAAATTATTTACTGTGCCACTCGGTAAATATATAGAGAAATGCTGAAAACTTCATCCTTGAAGTGTGTAATAATTAAATTGTTCTTAAACATTCATCATTGATTAACTTACATGAATAAAGAAAATAACATGAACACAAGAGACACCAGATTTACCGTGGACACCCAATATGGAAAAAACTGCCAATGTAACTAGTTATTGTTTTTCACTCTTCTGAAGTGATGCCCGGTTAGACGCCAACCCAGTAAAAGGTTACAAAACACACTGTTAGGTGTGACCTTGTTAGAGGATTAAATCACCTTGCTAGCAGTGACCTTGTAAGAGGTCTTGAAACAATTCAATAGAACTGTTACCTTGTTAGAGGATTTACAAAATGGTTGTTAAACCAACTCGGTTAAGAGATTTTGATATCACTGCTACAATTGTAAGAGAGTAACAATGAAATGACCTGCAACTGAATTGCTGAATATAGATCTCTATTTTGTTTCACTAGATCCTTACTAATCAATTAAATCTTTGCTGCTCCTCAAGGATATCTGGCCATCCTTCAAAATTCACACACACCTTTCTTCAAAATGATTTCTGCATGTTGTATATCTTTTATTCACCACTTGACCTTCTATATATATATGCCATTTCATAATCATTTAGATTGTCAAGTCCGCACTAATAATTATTATAACAGTCGGCTGGGATAAACAAACTGTAATAACAAAATTCTTTGAAAGGGCTGACCTTGCTCGGTAAACATTAATCCTGAAAAGATTTCCTTCGGTGACCAAGAGAATTCGGTAACCATAGTGAATTTTGCAACATCCTTTGGAGACTGAGAGATCTCGGTAACCACTAATTTTCCTTTGATAACCGAGGAGGCTCATTTAACACTGTTACCCTATCATGTTTCCTTTAGACACCCGAGAGAACTCGGTAGACACTAAAAACTGCCTAGCTGATCAACTGAGCTCGGTAGATACTATAGAGAGATAATTGATATGACATATGTGTGACATAAAAGACAACACATAGCTAATCCAACAATGTCTTTCAGACAATTGTATCCAACAATCTCCCTCTTTGGCATTGATGGCAACACAATATGTCATGGCACAATGAAATTTCACAGAGAAACAAAGAGTAAGAAACATATCCTTAGCTTCATTCTGATTCTCATCATCTTCAAACTTTTTTCTCTGACTGAGAACTCTCCCTCTTAACTTCTCAAATTATTCTTCTTAGAAATTTCTTGAAATGACAGCAAACTCTCCCTCTTTGACAACACATGTCAAAGACAACTTACACAGTTTTGGTAAATATCAATGTACCTTATGTACTGATTCATATGCAATGATTCCCTGACTATGCTACATCAACTGATTGATCTTCAACATGTTCTAGTTGATGCATCACTAAAACTTTATTTAGTGAACCTCGGACAGGGGAGTGACCCCTAACTTGCCTCTTAGATACAAGAATGCATCCTTAGGTAGTGGCTTGGTGAAGATATCTGTAATTTGTTCTTTTGTATGAATATATTCCAATCTGATTTCCTTGTCCTTCACCAATTCTCTAACAAAGTGATATTTAATTGCAATGTGCTTAGTTTTGGAATGCATTACTGGATTCTTTGAAATATTTATTGCACTTGTATTATCACAAAACATAACAACTAGTTCTTTGATCTCAACCTTCATGCCTTCCAAAATTTGTTTAAACCATATAATATTAGAGCAGTTTATTGCTGCAACAACATAGTCTGCTTCTGCTATGGATTGGGATGTGTAGTTTTTCTTTTTACTAGTCCAAGATACTAACCTCTTTCCAACAAAGAATGCTCCACCACTTGTACTCTTTCTGTCATCAATGTTTCCTGCCCAATCAGCATCAGTAAACACTTTTAAATCTAGATTGCCTCCAAATTTATACCACTAGCCATAATCTTCAGTTCCCCTTAAATACCTCAAGATTCTTTTGATTGCCATCATGTGATTTTCTCTGGGTTTAGCCGAGAATCTTGCCACTATTCCAACTACTAAGGCAATATCAGGCCTTGTGTATACTACATACTGTAATTTTCCAATCATTGATCTGTATAAGGTCTGATTTACTTCTTTTGAATCATCATCTTTGGTAAGCTTCAGTCTAGTACAAATGGGTGTACCAACTAGTTTTGAATCTTCCATACCAAATTTCTTAAGTATTTCCCTGATATATTTAGATTGAGTAATGTAGATACCATATTTGTTCTGCTGAATCTGAAGTCCAATAAAGAATTTTATCTGACCAAACATAGACATTTCAAATTCTTTATTCATAAGCTCTAAAAATTCTTTGCACTAATCATCATTTCTTGTAAACACAGTATCATCCACAAATATTTCTGCCAAAACAATTTTGTTATCTAATCCTTCTTTGATGTATAAATTGTTGTTGTCATTAGCCCTTTTGAAATCAATCTGAGTAAGATAGTTATGTAATCTTTCATACCATGCTCTAGGAACTTGTTTCAGACCATACAATGCTTTGTGTAATTTGTAGACCATATCCCTTTTGTCTAGATCAATAAAACCTTCAGGTTGCTCAATGTAGACTTCTTCTTCAAGAATACCATTGAGAAAAGTAGATTTGATATCCATCTGATATACCTTAAATCTTTTATGTGCTGCATATGCAAGTAAAGTCCTCACACCTTCTAATATTGCAATAGGAGAAAAAGTCTCTCCATAATCTATTCCTTCTTCTTGAGAATATCCTTTACATACCAATCTTGCTTTGTTTCTTGATACTTGACCATCTTCATCCAACTTATTTATGAATACCCATTTTGTCCCAATTACATTTTTATCTTTAGGCCTAGGTACAGGAGTCCATGTCTTATTTTTCTCTATTTTCTCTATTTCTTCATTCATAGCCTCAATCCAACTTTCATTTTCTAATGCATCTTTGACATTTTTAGGTTCAAAATCAGGAAATAAACATGTACCTTTTAGTTTAATTCTTGTCATAGTACAATCTAATTTGTTTCCAATAATCTGATCTAGTTTATGATGCTTTCTGACGTACTTGGCTAATACAGGTTCCTTGCTTCCTGAATGAGTTACATTACAATCTTCTTCATCTTCGGGCTCAGTAGACACTTGCTCGGTAGCTTCAGACTGAGACTCGGTACTTTGTGACTCGGTCTGAACCTCTTCTTGTGACTCGGTTACTGTACTGGGCTTGGTAGATGTAGTCTCCTTACATGTGTCTGGCAATGTATCAAGTTCGATGTAAACAAATTTTATGTAGTCCTCTGGTTCCTTTTTGCATTCTTCTTCAATCTTTTTTGCAAACTCATCAATTCTCACATGTGCATTTTCTATGATTTTGTGAGTAAACAAATTTAGACATCTATATGCCTTACTTTTGCAAGAATATCCCAAAAATATTCCTTCATCACTTTTTACATCAAATTTCCTTTTCTAGATTCTCTTAAGATGTAACATTTACTACCAAATACTTTTAGGTAACTTACATTTGGTTTGTAGCCATACCATAGCTCATATGGAGTCTTGAATGTGTCTTTTCTCAGCTGTACTTGGTTCAAGGTATGAACTGCAATGTTGATAGCTTCCTTCCAGTATTTCACAGCAATGTTCTTTTTAATCATTAGAGTCCTTGCACAGTCCATGATAGATCTGTTCGTTCTTTTGGCTATTCCATTCTGCTCAGGAGTTCTCGGTGCTGATACCTATCTTTTGATTCCTCTTTCAATGCAAAAATTATTGAATTCATGGGAGATGAATTTGCCACCTTTGTCTGATCTCAAGCATCTTATTCTTTTTCCTATTTCCTTTTCTACTCTTGCTAAATACCATTTCAACTTCTCAAATGCTTCAGACTTTTCTCTTAAATACATAATAGTCATCATTCTAGAATAATCATCAACAAAGAGAATAAAGAATTTTTCTCCAGTATAGCTCTCAATTCCAATAGGTCCACATAAATCAGTATGCACAATTTCCAAAATATCTTCAGACTGATAGTTTTTACTTTTGAAACTAGACTTTCTCATTTTACCAATTTGACAATTCTTGCATAGACGAACATCAGGTTTCTTCAAAGTAGGAATACCTCTTACTTTCTTGAATTTGCTTATTTTCATCATGTTGTCAAAATTTACATGATATAACCTTTTGTGCCATAACCAACTTTCTTCAATTTGAGCAATAAAACATGAGTAATCACCAAGATCAAGATAAAACAGGTTACCTTTGGTTTGTTTGCCTGATCCTATCAGTTTTCCTTTGTCATCCAGCAGTCTTGCTTTGCCATTCATGAATTCAACCTTGAATCCAATGTTGATTAGCTGTGCTACACTTAGAAGATTATGCTTCAGTCCTTCGACCCAATATGCATTATCACATATAAGTTCTTTGGTTAATGAAATTCATCCCTTTCCTTTTATACAACAAGGTTCATTATTTTCAAACCTTACATTACCACCATCAAAGTTTTCAAAATGTTCAAACTTGGTCCTGTCACCAGTCATATGATGTGAACATCCACTGTCTATAATCCATGTATCATTCTTGCTTATATGAGAGATAAGTGCCATCTCATCTTCATCATTATCAGATTCATCTTTTACAGCAATGAAAACAATTTCTTCTTCACTATCATCCAAATCTTTAGCAAAAAAACATGTTTTCTTACCTTTATCCTTGAATGATTTGAAATTTTTCTTGCCATTGTACTTGTAATTTTTCTTCTCATCTTTTCTTTGCTTGTTTGGACACCTAGCTGCAATATGACCAATTTCTTCACATGAAAAATAGATTAAGGGAGTTTTACCTTTGTATTTTCCTCTGCCTCTTGAATACTTCTTTGCAAGTAATGCTTCAATAACTTCAAGATCGTATCAAAACTATCCTCAGATTCTTCTTCACTTTTTGATTGGATTTTCTTCCCTTTCTTGAGTGAAAGTTTGGCCTCAAAAGCTGATTCAATATTTTTAGAAGTTGGAACATAGTTGTCATAGTTATCCAGTTCAAAGGCTGTCAATCTTCCAACTAAGGCATCCAAAGTTATATTGTGATTTTCTTCACATCTTCTTTCTTGAATAGCAGAAACTCTTAATGCATAAATATGGAGTAATGTTCTAAGAACCTTACTTATAACCGTTTCATCATCAATTTTTCCTCCATAATCTCTGATTGTACTAACACTTGTCTTGATCCTTTCAACATATTTTGCAATGTTTTCTTCTTCTCTCATTTTCATTTGATCAAACTGTCCTCTTAGGCTCTCTGCTTTGGCTCTCTTCACATTGTCATCACCTCCATAGATTTTCTTCAGCTTGTTCCACATTTCATGAGCAGTTGTCCAATCTTTGATTTCATCAAATTCTTCATAGCTAAGAGCTGATGTAATGTCTATCATCATAGTGTTATGGTTCTTCTTCTCTGTAATGTCTTCAACAATTAATGTGCCAGTAGGAATTGTATATTCTTGATCAATATATTTGCATCCTGAATCACCAATGGAAGCCAAATGTAGTCTCATGAGACCTGGCAATGCTGAAAAGTTATTTTTGTTAAGCCTTGGAATTTCTCTTTTGTAAGACATCCTGATCTTTAGCTTAGGTCCTTGAAACCCTTCCTGCAAGCACCAAAAGCTCTGATACTAATTGTTGGAAATATAGATGCAGTAACTGAGAGGGGGGGGGTGAATCAGTTAACCACAAAAATATTACCACTGATCCCTTAAATATCTTAACAAATTATTTACTGTGCCACTCGGTAAATATACAGAGAAATGCTGAAAACTTAATCCTTGAAGTGTGTAATAATTAAAATATTCTTAAGCATTCATCACTGATTAACTTACATGAATAAAGAAAATAACATGAACACAAGAGACACTAGATTTACCATGGAAACCTAATATGGGAAAAACCACCAATGTAACTAGTTACTATTTTTCACTCTTCTGAAGGGATACCCGGTTAGAAGCCAACCCGGTAAAAAGTTACAAAACACACTGTTAGGTGTGACCTTGTTAGAGGATTTAATCACCTTGCTAGGAGTGGCCTTGTAAGAGGTCTCAAAACAATTCAATAGAACTGTTACCTTGTTAGAGGATTTACAAAATGGTTGTTAAACCAACTCGGTTAAGAGATTTTGATATCACTGCTACAATTGCTAGAGAGTAACAATGAAATGACCTGCAACTAAATTGTTGAATATAGATCTCTGTTCTATTTCACTAGATCCTTACTAATCAATTAAATCTTTGCTGCTCCTCAAGGATATTTGACCATCCTTCAAAATTTGCACATACCTTTGTTCAAAATGATTTCTGCATGTTGTATATCTTTTATTCACCACTTGACCTTCTATATATATATGCCATTTCATAATCATTTAGATTGTCAAGTCCGCACTAATAATTATTATAACAGTTGGCTAGGATAAACAAATTGTAATAAAAAAATTCTTTGAAAGGGCTGACCTTGCTCAGTAAACATTAATCTTGAAAAGATTTCTTTCGGTGATCGAGAGAACTCGGTAACCACAGCGAATTTTGCAACATCCTTTGGAGACCAAGAGAGCTCGGTAACCACTATTTTTCCTTCAATAACTGAGGAGGCTTGGTTAACACTGTTACCCTGTCATGTTTCCTTTAGACACCTGAGAGAACTCGGTAGACACTAAAAACTGCCTAGCTGACTGACTGAGCTCGGTAGATACTGAGAGTGATAATTGATATGACATTTGTGTGACATCAAAGACAACACATAGCTAATCCAACAATGCCCTTCAAACAATTGTATCCAACAGTGAAGACTTATGCATTAAGCTTTGAGTATATGTAGCATGGACATGTTATCAACATGATATCATGGATGTAGAAGTTAGTTGTTATAACAGACAGTTATGTAACAACTTGTGTCAGCAGTGTTTCTAACAAAGTTACAGGCAGTATTTTGTGAGTGATTATCCATACAGTCATCATGGAGCCTTGCACCTTTGGATATGTTTCACAACTGTTATACAATTATTTCACTACCCCCTCTCAGTTGTATAATAGAATATTAAACTTTAAACTTTACGCTCTACAATATCAGATCCAATGAACATAATGAATGCCAACACAATAACACAATATTTTAGTTTTGGGGAAACCCTGTCAAAGGTAAAAACCCCAGTGGGAATTAGCATCCACAAATGATATACTGAGAGTATAGTTATCCTTGTTAGAATATATAGTCCTACTAGGAGCTTATTGAAACATTATAGTACATAGCCCTTGTTAGACAATAGACCCTGTTATGAGTCAAGAACAAAAGGGAGGTCTCACTACCCAAGGCTCACTACCCAAAGAAGGTTAAATCCACCTTCAAAACTCACTTGTTCACAACATAGGTGTATATAAAGAAATACATAATCTTTTGAACTATTTTCCAGCAATTGTCGTTGCTTGATCAGTTCCAATGAAGTCCACTAGTAAACCTCTTCTCTACATATAGCAGATACAAGCTCACATCTTTCACAACCTCTTTATCTCACATACATTACATCCATATCTTTTCCAAAGAAAAGACTCTATATATATACCTTATTACAATTTACCATGATCAGGTTGGCCCATGAGGCTTTCCTAATTATAAACAATTACATAAACCCTTGCTAAGATACACATAGTATTTAGGAAAATTCTACAATGATTACATTACAATAATTAAGGACCGACATCCTTAATTTATGCTCGCCAAATAATACACATGCTTCATCTCCCGAGTCAGCTTCAAAATAAACCATCACTAGAACACACGCTACAAATGACATCACCAATCATTCCATACCTTGCACTGACCAATAAACATCCTCTAGTACCCTGTCTATCATCCTTCAAGCTCACATACCTTGAATTCAAATCCTTTGAAAGATATACCAGAAACCCAAAGACTAACTCTTTCAATTCTCACTGTCACAGTCCAGTACCTAGTCTTCATTAAAACATTTGTATCTCTCTCAATATGAAACATCTAATAATGTGATCTTAGATATAAGATCACAACATCCACCTAAACTCTCATCTAAATTCACAACATTTGAAACATCTGTACAATGTCCATACACTGTGATTACCAATCTGGTTCCTTCATGGAAACATATGTTGACATTAGTGACAAAACACAAATGACAACAATATGAGTGCCCATTCAGTAACATAGTGATTAAACATATTAAATGTCTGAATCACCTCTCCATGTATTAGCAATATCCAACATGATAACATACTCTACTTCAGTAGTAGACTGAGAAATGCATGATTGTTTCTTGCTAATCCAAGTCAAAAGCCTTTCCCCTAAAAAGAATGCTCTGTCGGTTGTGCTCTTTCGGTCATCTATGTTTCTAGCCCAATCGGCATCGGTGTAAACTTTAAGTTCAAATTTTCTTTCCAATGTGTACCATAATCCATATTCCTCTATTTTCTTCATATATCTCAAAATTCATTTTACTACAACCATATGTGAATCTTTAGGATTGGCAGAAAATCTAGCCATAATCCCCACTGCATGTGTAATATCAATCCTAATTTGTACAACATACATCGGTTTTACAATCATAGATTGGTACAGAGTCTGATTTACTTCTCTAGATTCATCATCTTTTGTCAATTTATAGCCAGTTACCATCGGTGTTCCTACTAGTTTAGCATCTTCCACGCCAAAAGTCTTCAATACTTCTTTAATGTATTTTGATTCAGTGATGAAAATCCCATCTTTCTATTGTATAATCTGCAAACCTAGAAAGAATTTAATCTCTCCAAACATTGACATCTCAAATTCCTTTCTCATTTCATCATAAAAATATTTACAAATCTGATCTTGTCCTCCAAAGATTATATCATCAATAAATCTTTCAGTAATCAAAATGTTATCATCTGAATCTCCTTTCATATACAAATTATTGTTTTCACTAGTTCTTAGAAAACCAATACTTATAAGATAAGCATGTAGTCTTTCATATCAAGCCCTTGGTGCTTGCTTCAGTCCATATAAAGCTTTTTGTAGTCTACATACCATATCTTTCTAATTTTGATCAACAAACCCTTCGGGTTGTTCTATGTAGACCTCCTCTTCAAGAATTCCATTCATAAAAGCTGATTTCACATCCATTTGATATACTTTAAATCCCTTATGTGTAGCATAAGCAAGTAATATGTGAACTCCTTCTAGTCTTGTAATAGGTGCAAAGGTTTCACCATAATCAATACCTTCTTCTTGTGCATATCCCTTGCAAAAAAGTCTTGCTTTATTCCTTGTAACTTCTCCATTCTCATTCAGCTTATTCCTGAAAATCCACTTAGTACCAATAACATTTTTATTGTTTGTTCTAGGTACCAATGTCCATGTCTTATTCTTTTCAATTTTTTCAATTTCCTCATTCATAGCATTTATCTATTGCTCATTTTAAAGTGCATCCCTAACATTCTTAGGTTCAAACTTATAAACTAAGCATGTGTTTCTCTTAACTTACTTCAGGTCATCATGCCAGCTTTCTTATCTCCAATGATTTGATTCTCATGATGATGTCTTCTAACAAATCTTGCTAGCATTTGATCTCTTCTCTACTCATCATTTTGTTCACGTACATTTTCCTACTTAGTAGCTTCTTCCTAATTCTCGGTTTGCATTTGCTGATCATCGATAGCATTTTCTTGATGCTCGATAGACTCATCTTGTGGCTTTGGTAGATAGTCTAGATCTTCAACATAAGTAAACCTACAATAATCTTTTGGCTCCTTCATGCTTTCTTCATCATTATTTTTAGCAAACTCATCAACTCTAACATTAGCACTTTCTGTCATCTTATTAGTAACCTTATTCAAACATTTGTAAGCTTTACTCTTAGTAGAATAACCCAAGAATAAACCTTCATCACCTTTAGAGTCAAATTTTCCATTCCTATCATCTTTCAGAATATAACACTTGCTACCAAAGATTCTAAAATAACTTACACTCAATGTGTATACAAACCATAACTCATAAGGTGTCTTGTTTGTGTCTTTCTTTAGTTGAACTCGGTTGAGGACATACATTGTTGTGCTAACTACCTCTCTCTAGTACATTTGTGTAACATTTTTCTCAATCATCAATGTTCTAGCACAATCAACAATAGATCAGTTTCTCCTTTCAGCAATTCTATTCTATTGTGGTGTTCTAGGTGCAGAAACCTTCCTTTTTATACCATGCTCATTACAAAATTTAGTGAATTCATCATAAAAAAACTCACCTCCTCTATCAAACCTTAAGCATTTGAATTCTTTTCTAGTTTCTTTTTAAAATTTAGCCTTATACCATTTAAACCATTTGAATACCTCAGATTTTTCTTTCAAGAACATAACAGTCATCAATCTAGTATAATCATCAACAAACAAAATAAAGTATCTATCACCATAGTAGCTTTGAGTTCTCATGGGACCACATAAGTTGGTGTGAACCAACTCCAAAATTCCTTTAGATGAGTAGTCCTTACTTTTAAAACTAGATTTTGTCATCTTCCCTTTCTGACATTGATGACACATAACATGATCATGTTTGGTTAGACTAGGCAATCCTCTAACTTTTCTCTTTCTACTAATCTTAATCATGTTATCAAAATTTACATGACATAAGTACCTCTTATGCCATAACCATGCATCTTCATTTTTCACCAACAAACAAGAAGTCTCAACATTGTCAAGATAAAATAAATTACTTTTTGATTTTCCTCCTGTACCGACAAGCTTTCCATTTTCATCATAGATTTTCAACTTCTTGCTTTCAAATGCAACTCGGTGACCTGAATTATTCAACTGTGCTACACTCAAAAAATTGTAATTAAGTCCTTTTACCTAGTATGCATTGTCACATCTAATTCTAGCATTCAACAAAATTGATCCTTTTCCTTTAACCATACATGGTGTGTCATTTTCCATTTTCACTGATCCTCCATTATAATGATCAAGATGATCAAACTTATCTTCATCACCAGTCATGTGATTTGTACAACCACTATCAATGATCCAAGTATCATTTTTGCTAACTTTAGAAATAAGTGTTGTTTCTACATACCTATCCTCCTCTTCTAAATCATCTTTCATTGCAAAAAACACCACATCAATTGTTGAAAATATAGATGCAGTAACTGAGAGGGGGGGGTGAATCAGTTAACCACAAAAATATTACCACTGATCCCTTAAATATCTTAACAAATTATTTACTGTGCCACTCGGTAAATATACAGAGAAATGCTGAAAACTTCATCCTTGAAGTGTGTAATAATTAAACTATTCTTAAGCATTCATCATTGATTAACTTACATGAATAAAGAAAATAACATGAACACAAGAGACACCAGATTTACCATGGAAACCTAATATGGGAAAAACCACCAATGTAAATAGTTACTATTTTTCACTCTTCTGAAGTGATGCCTAGTTAGAAGCCAACCCAGTAAAAGGTTACAAAACACACTGTTAGGTGTGACCTTGTTAGAGGATTTAATCACCCTGGTAGGAATAGCCTTGTAAGAGGTCTTGAAACAATTCAATAGAACTATTACCTTGTTAGAGGATTTACAAAATGGTTGTTAAACCAACTCGGTTAAGAGATTTTGATATCACTGCTACAATTGCTAGAGAGTAACAATGAAATGACTTGCAACTAAATTGCTGAATATAGATCTCTGTTCTGTTTCACTAGATCCTTACTGATCAATTAAATCTTTGATGCTCCTCAAGGATATCTGACCATCCTTCAAAATTCGCACACACCTTTCTTCAAAATGATTTCTGCATGCTGTATATCTTTTATTCACCACTTGACCTTCTATATATATATGCCATTTCATAATCATTTAGATTGTCAAGTCCGCACTAATAACTATTATAACAGTCAGCTGGGATAAACAAATTGTAATAAAAAAATTCTTTGAAAGGGCCGACCTTGCTCAGTAAACATTAATCCTGAAAAGATTTCTTTCGGTGATCGAGAGAACTCGGTAACCACAGTGAATTCTACAACATCCTTTGGAGACCGAGAGAGCTCGATAACCACTAATTTTCCTTCGATAACCGAGGAGGCTCAGTTAACATTGTTACCCTGTCATGTTTCCTTTAGACACCTGAGAGAACTCAGTAGACACTAAAAACCGCCCAGCTGACCGACTGAGCTCAGTAGATACTGAGAGCGATAATTGATATGACATTTGTGTGACATCAAAAACAACACATAGCTAATCCAAAAATGTCCTTCAGATAATTGTATCCAACAATCTCCCTCTTTGGCATTGATGGCAAGACAACATGTCATAGCACAATGAAATTTTATAGAGAAACCAAGAGTAAGAAACATATCCTTAGCTTCATTCTGATTCCCATCATCTTCAAACTTCTTTCTCTGACTGAGAACTCTCCATCTTAACTTCTCAAATTATTCTTCTTAGAAATTTCTTGAAATGACAGCAAACTCTCCCTCTTTGACAACACATGCCAAAGACAACTTACACAGTTTTGATAAATATCAATGTACCTTATGTACTGATTCATATGTAATGATTCCCTGACTATACTGCATCAACTGATTGATCTTCAACATGTTCTGGTTGATGCATCACTAAAACTTTATTTAGTGAACCTCAGACAGGGGAGTGACCCCTAACTTGCCTCTTAGATACAAGAATGCATCCTTAGGTAGTGGCTTGGTGAAGATATCTACAATTTGTTCTTTTGTATGAATATATTCCAATCTGATTTCCTTGTCCTACACCAATTCTCTGACAAAGTGATATTTAATTGCAATGTGCTTGGTTTTGGAATGCATTACTGGATTCTTTGAAATATTTATTGCACTTGTATTATCACAAAACATAACAACTAGTTCTTTGATCTCAACCTTCATGCCTTTCAAAAGCTATTTAAACCATATAATATTAGAGCAGTTTACTGCTGCAGCAACATATTCTGCTTCTGTTGTGGATTGGGACGTGTAGTTTTGCTTTTTACTAGTCCAAGATACTAACCTCTTGCCAACAAAGAATGCTCCACCACTTGTACTCTCTTTGTCATCCATGTTTCCTGCCCAATCAACATCAGTAAACACTTTTAAATCCAGATTGCCTCCAAATTTATACCACAAGCCATAATCTTCAATTCCCCTTAAATACCTCAAGATTCTTTTGATTGCCATCATGTGATTTTCTCTGGGTTTAGCCGAGAATCTTGCCACTATTCCAACTGCTAAGGCAATATCAGGCCTTGTGTGTACTACATACTATAATTTTCCAATCATTGATCTATATAAGGTCTAATCTAATTCTTTTGAATCATCATCTTTGCTAAGCTTCAGTCTAGTACACATGGGTGTACCAACTGGTTTTGAATCTTCCATACCAAATTTCTTAAGTATTTCCCTGATATATTTAGACTGAGTAATGTAGATACCATTTTTGTTCTGCTGAATCTGAAGTCCAACAAAGAATTTTATCTGACCAAACATAGACATTTCAAATTCTTTGTTCATAAGCTCTAAAAATTATTTCCACTGATCATCATTTCCTGTAAACACAGTATCATCCACAAATATTTTTGCCAAAATAATTTTGTTATCTGATCCTTCTTTGATGTATAAATTTTTGTTGTCATTAGCCCTTTTGAAATCAATCTGAGTAAGATAGTTATGTAATCTTTCATACCATGCTCTAGGAGCTTGTTTCAAACCATACAATGCTTTGTGTAATTTGGAGACCATATCCCTTTTGTCAGGATCAATAAAACCTTCAGGTTGCTCAATGTAGACTTCTTCCTCAAGAATACCATTGAGAAAAGTAGATTTGATATCCATCTGATATACCTTAAATCCTTTATGTGTTGCATATGCAAGTAAATTCCTCACACCTTCTAATCTTGTAACAGGAGAAAAATTATCTCCATAATCTATTCCTGCTTCTTGAGAATATCCTTTACATACCAATCTTGCTTTGTTTCTTGATACTTGACCATCTTCATTCAACTTATTTCTGAATACCCATTTTGTCCCAATTACATTTTTATCTATAGGCCTAGGTACAAGAGTCCATGTCTTATTTTTCTCTATTTGGTCTATTTCTTCATTCATAGCCTCAATCCAACTTTCATTTTCTAATGCATCTTTGACATTTTTAGGTTCAAAATCAGCAAATAAACATGTACCTTTTAGTTTACTTCTTGTCATAGTACCATCTGATTTGTTTTCAATAATCTGATCTAGTTTATGATGCTTTCTGATGTACTTGGCTAATACAGATTCCTTGCTTCCTGAATGAGTTACATTGTCATCTTCTTCATCTTCAGGTTTAGATTGCTTGGGCTTGGTAGATACTTGCTTGATAGCTTCAGACTGAGACTCGGTACTTTGTGACTCGGTCTGAACTTCTTCTTGTGACTCGATTACTGTATTGGGCTCGGTAGATGTAGTCTCCTTACATTTGTCTGGAAATGTATCAGGTTCAATGTAAACAAATTTTCTATAGTCCTCTGGTTCCTTTTTTCTTTCTTCTTCAATCTTTTCTTCAAACTCATCAATTCTCACATGTGCACTTTCTATGATTTTGTGAGTAGACAAATTTAGACATCTATATGCCTTACTTTTGCAAGAATATCTCAAAAATATTCCTTCATCACTTTTTACATCAAAGTTTCCTTTTCTAGATTCTTTTAAGATGTAACATTTACTACCAAATACTTTTAGGTAACTTACATTTGGTTTGTAGCCATACCATAGCTCATATGGAGTCTTGAATGTGTATTTTCTCAACTGTACTCGGTTCAAGGTATGAACTGCAGTGCTGATAGCTTCCTTCCAGTATTTCATAGCAATGTTCTTTTCAATCATTAGAGTCCTTGCACAGTCCATGATAGATATGTTCCTTCTTTCAGCTATTCCATGCTCCTCAGGAGTTCTTGGGGCTGATACCTGTCTTTTGATTCCTCTTTCAATGTAGAAATTATTGAATTCATGGGAGATGAATTCACCACCTTTGTCTGATCTCAAGCATTTTATTCTTTTTCCTATTTCCTTTTCTACTCTTGCTAAATACCATTTCAACTTCTCAAATGCTTCAGACTTTTCTCTTAAATACATAACACTCATCATTCTAGAATAATCATCAACAAAGAGAATAAAGAATTTTTCTCTGGTATAGCTCTCAATTCCAATAGGTCCACATAAATCAGTATGCACAATTTCCAAAATTTCTTCAGACTGATAGTTTTTACTTTTGAAACTAGACTTTCCCATTTTACCAATTTGACAATTCTTGCATAGACCAACATCAGGTTTCTTCAAAGTAGGAATACCTCTTACTTTCTTGAATTTTCTTATTTTCATCATGTTGTCAAAATTTACATGACATAACCTTTTGCGCCATAACTAACTTTCTTCAATTTGAGCAATAAAACATGAGTAATCACCAAGATCAAGATAAAACAGGTTACCTTTGGTTTGTTTGCCTGATCCTATCAGTTTTCCTTTGTCATCCAGCAGTCTTGCTTTGCCTTTCATGAATTCAACCTTGAATCCAATGTTGATTAGCTGTGCTACACTTAGAATATTATGCTTTAGTCCTTCGACCCAATCTGCATTATCACCTATAAGTTCTTTGGTTAATGAAATTCATCCCTTTCCTTTTATACAATAGGGTTCATTGTTTCCAAACCTTACATTACCACCATGAAAGTTTTCAAAGTGTTCAAACTTGGTCCTATCATTAGTCATATGATGTGAACCTCCACTATCTATAATCCATGTATCATTCTTGCTTATATGAGAGATAATTGCCATCTCATCTTCATCATTATCAGATTCATCTTTTACAGCAATGAAAACAATTTCTTCTTCACTATCATCCAAATCTTTAGCTAAAAAACATGTTTTCTTACCTTTATCCTTGAATGATTTGAAATTTTTCTTGCCATTGTACTTGTAATTTTTCTTCTCATTTTTTCTTTGCTTGTTTGGACACCTAGCTGCAATATGACCAATTTCTTCACATGAAAAATAGATTAAGGGAGTTTTACCTTTTTGTTTTCCTCTGCCTCTTGAATACTTCTTTGCAAGTAATGCTTCAATAACTTCAAGATCGCTATCAGAACTTTCCTGTGATTCTTCTTCACTTTTTGATTGGATTTTCTTCCCTTTCTTGAGTGAAAGTTTGGCCTCAAAAGCTGATTCAATATTTTTAGAAGTTGGAACATAGTTGTCATAGTTATCTAGTTCAAAGGCTGTCAATCTTCCAACTAAGGCATCCAAACTTATATTGTGATTTTCTTCACATCTTCTTTCTTGAATAGTAGAAACTCTTATTTCATAAATAGGTAGTAATGTTCTAAGAACCTTACTTATAACCGTTTCATCATCAATTTTTCCTCCAGAAGCTCTAATTGCACTAACACTTGTCTTGATCCTTTCAACATATTTTGCAATGTTTTCTTCTTCTCTCATTTTCATTTGATCAAACTGTCCTTTTAGGCTCTCTTCACATTGTCATCACTGCCATAGATTTTCTTTAGCTTGTTCCACATTTCATGAGCAGTTGTCTAGTCTTTGATTTCATCAAATCCTTCATAGCTAAGAACCGATGCAATGTCTATCATCATGGTGTTATGGTTCTTCTTCTCTACAATGTCTTCAACAGTTAATGTGCCAGTAGGAATTGTTTATTCTTGATCAATATATTTGCATCCTGAATCACCAACGGAAACTAGATGTAGTCTCATGAGACCTTGCCATGCTCAAAATTTATTTCTTTTAAGCCTTGGAATTTCTCTTTTGTAAGACATCCTAATCTTTAGCTTAGGTCCTTGAAACCCTTCCTGCAAGCACCAAAAGTTTTGATACCAATTGTTGGAAATATAGATGCAGTAACTGAGAGGGGGGGGTGAATCAGTTAACCACAAAAATATTACCACTGATCCCTTAAATATCTTAACAATTTATTTACTGTGCCACTCGGTAAATATACAGAGAAATGTTGAAAACTTCATCCTTGAAGTGTGTAATAATTAAATTGTTCTTAAGCATTCATCACTAATTAACTTACATGAATAAAGAAAATAACATGAAGACAAGAGACACCAGATTTACTGTGGAAACCCAATATGGGAAAAACCACCAATGTAACTAGTTACTATTTTTCACTCTTCTGAAGTGATGCCCGGTTAGAAGCCAACCCGGTAAAAGGTTACAAAACACACTATTAGGTTTGACCTTGTTAGAGGATTTAATCACCCTGCTAGGAGTGGCCTTGTAAGAGGTCTTGAAACAATTCAATAGAACTATTACCTTGTTAGAGGATTTACAAAATGGTTGTTAAACCAACTCGGTTAAGTGATTTCTATATCACTGCTACAATTGCTAGAGAGTAACAATGAAATGACCTGCAACTGAATTGTTGAATATAGATCTCTGTTCTATTTCACTAGATCGTTACTGATCAATTATATCTTTACTGTTCCTCAAGGATATCTGACCATCCTTCAAAATTCGCACACACCTTTCTTCAAAATGATTTCTACATGCTGTATATCTTTTATTCACCACTTGACCTTCTATATATATATGCCATTTCATAATCATTTAGATTGTCAAGTCGGCACTAATAATTATTATAACAGTCGGCAGGGATAAACAAACTGTAATAACAAAATTCTTTGAAAGGGCCGACCTTGCTCGGTAAACATTAATCCTGAAAAGATTTCCTTCGGTGATCGAGACAACTTGGTAACCACAGTGAATTTTGCAACATCCTTTGGAGACCGAGAGAGCTCGGTAACCACTAATTTTCTTTTGATAACCGAGGAGGCTTGGTTAACACTGTTACCCTGTCATGTTTCATTTGGACACCTGAGAGAACTCGATAGACACTAAAAACCAGCTAGATGACCGATTGAGCTTGGTAGATACTGAGAGTGATAATTGATATGACATTTTTGTGACATCAAAGACAACACATAGCTAATCCAACAATGTCCTTCAGACAATTGTATCCAATGCTCAATATCATCATCAGTATCGGTGTTAGAGTTATCTTCTTTAGCAAGGTAACATGCCTTTTTTCCCTTATCTTTGTGATCTCAGTTGTCTCTGTTGTAGTGTTGATAACCTTTATTGTTTCTTTTTCCATACTTCCCATCACTAGATCAGTCTTCATCTTTATCATCCTCCTTCCTATTAGGACATCTTGTAGCAATATGGCCAACTTCTTTACAATTAAAACAAGCTAAAGGTAACTTTCCCTTATATCTACCTTTACCTTTCTACAGTCCTTGGGCCATGAGTACTTCAAGTTCGTCAAGCTCATCATCAGTATTACTATCACTTTCATTCCTTATATTATGCTTACAGCTAGATTTACCAATCTTAAGAGATGACATAAAAGAAGACTCAACACTTGGTACCACACTATTATCAAAATTGTTCAGCTCAAATGTTGTTAACTTCCCAATCAGATTATCAAGAGTAAGAGTGTTGCTAGGTGCAGACCTCATTTCATGAATAGAAGATATTCTAATTGCATAGATAGGAAACAAGGTTCTCAGTATCTTACTCACCACTGTATCTTCAAAAATTATACCACCATCTCCTCATATAGCATTGACTACATCTTTGATTTGATTTATGTACTATGTAATGTTCTCTCCTTCCTTCATCTTCATGTCATCAAATCAACCTCTCAAGCCTTCATCTCTGGCTCTCATCACATTCACATCACCACCATAAATGAGAGAAATTTTATCCCACATCTTCTTCATTGTAGTACAAGCCTTGACATCCTCAAATTTGGCATCAGATAGAGTAGCAACAATCTATATCATAGTAATGTTGTGTTCATGTCAGTCTTTCAATTGATCAAGAGTTAAAGGTCCAACAGTTGGTTGTATGTATCCATTTTCCAGTAAGTGTAATGTAGAATCTCCAATTCTAGATATGTGAAGTCTCATCTAACTTTTCCATGTAGTAAAATTGTCTTTGTTCAGCTTTAGTACTTCCCTCTTATACATCTTGTAATCTTTCTACTCAAGTCCTTAAAACTTTCTTCCAAGCAACCAATATGCTCTGATACCAATTGTTAGAATAACTAAGAGGGGGTTGAATCCATTAGATTAGTTATCCTACAGTCCCAAATACAAAGATGTACTCCACAAAACAATTCAACCAAGTTATGTAGCTCGGTAACACAAAATATCAATCTTTCTATTCACTTTACCGATTACCAATAATTAACCAACTATGATTACTGACTAAATCAACTGTGGAGTATGTAAAGTATGATAGCAAAACAATCATCACAAATAACACATAACACAATGATTTAACATGGAAACCTTGTTAAGGGAAAAACCACTTGGGACCGGTAACCCAAAATAATTCACTCTTCTGAAGTGAGCTTGGTGAAGAGACAACCTTGTTAAAGGTTACAATACACATTGTTAGGTGTGACCTGATTAGAGGATTTATCACTAACCGTTAACTTTTGATGAGGCTTCACTATGGGGTAAACAAGATAACACTTTACATTCAAAAGAATGTCATAGAGTAGAACATAAGATGGTTAAGTCCACTCAGTTAAGAGATTTTCTGAATCAATGGCTAAACTAATACAATAATGATCTGATTCAAATACAACTCAATTTCTAATATTCATATTTATGCTAAGCCCATAAATAATCCTCTAATCATTAATCAATTCACTACCTCAATATTCTTCAATTTTCTTTTACTCAGTAAATGATTCTTTGACACTCGGTAAAACTTTGCAGCTCGATTCTTCAATAACCATTTTGATCAGGCATGCATAAATATAGTCTTCATGTGAATTCTTTATAGTCTCCTTCTGGTATAGTTTCAATAATGAAACTCATATCTCTTATATAGACAAGTAAACCATTTTCATACCAGCCATTAGATTTCACCGCTTAATCTTATGTCCATTTTGCCTCTTAAACCTTCCTAGGTAGATGTGTCCATATCATGTTTCAATCTCATCCTTTAGATCTTCTCTAAATTTTGTCAGCCATGGATTTCATAAAAAACTTCATCCTTAACCTCAAAATCATAACAATATCTAGCTCATCATATTCAGTTGGCTGTTCTTAGCATTTAATTTTTTCTTCCACATTCGATTAATATAGAAATGCATCGGTGATAACTAGTTAGACTAGCTCGGTTAATACTGCCACTCGGTATACATTGCACTAGCCTGGTGTATACAAAAATATTCAATTACCGACCACATTTACTTGTTCAATTTCAAATCTCTTCTTCATAATAGATTAATGTAACATGCTCAAGTCAACAATATAAAGCCATAGACTCATCAATAAGTTACCCAATGTTTACCTTTTCCTTATCTGTCATATCCATATTTTCCTCATGTAGATATCTCAGTTCTTCATCTTTTCTTTCTTCAATAGATGTTTAGATGTTTGTAACTAACATGATAAGTACTATCAAGACTAGTTGACATCAATGACAACATATTGACTGATTTAATCATCTTACATATCATTTCAGTACTCGGTGATCTCTAATCATTGTTCCCTCAGTTCATTTAGGTATTCAATCAGTTGTTGTTCATCACCCTAAACAAAACACCCATACCATAGGTCTTTGTAGTCACAAATGCATTCCCATCTATTACTACATCATAACCCATTGTAAGTTCGGGCTCTTCTAGGGGTCTCACTCAAGAAAACATGCATGCCCTAGGAATCTAGATGTAGTCATGCATCTCCAACCCCATTATCCCACAAACAAACATGAAATTCATAGTAAAAACCATAGAGGCTCAATAGTTAGTCACTGTAGCTCCCACATTCACCAACTATTTGGCCATACCTTCATCTATCACTACTCAAACCATAGCTCAGCCACATCAACCTAGAACATCCACTTTCATCTACTACCTTGCTCCACCTCTTAGCAATATAAGCACATAAAACACATACCCATCCATGGTGGAGTTGGCATACATCTAACCTACAAAGGCCAGAATGTATGGCCAACTTGCATACCAACCCATGCAATAGTTACCCACTCTATACCAAAAACTACCGCAACCCCAACACACCTACCCTGCTAAAAAAACTGTACCACCACCCCCATCTCAATATCATTCTTATCCACCACCTCAACACCCATTATAGTTTATATATGTGGTAGGACAACCCTCTTATCAAACTCCCTAGTGCCCCCCTCAAAACCCCCCATATTCCCTAGACCCCTGCCAAGCACCTGGATCCAACATACTAGGAGCACCCATCCCACCACCTACCAACCCCTAATGGGAATAATTGAAGAACACCCTCAAGGAGCTAAAAGCTAGGCCTGAAAGAAATACCTTCAAGTTTTAAGAAGTTTTTCCTTACCCATTCGACTAGTCTATCAAAGAAATTCCCTTCCCCAAGAACTTCAAAACTCCTTAATTTGACAAATATAAGGGGAAGGGAGATCCATTCAATCATGTTAAGGATTTTTACATGTCTTGTCAAGAGGTTTATTATATTGATAACTTTCCCATCCACCTCTTTACCAAAATCTTAGGAGGGACCACTCTCAAGTGGTTCTATAAGATACCCTATGGATCAGTATCGACCTTTGAAGAGTTATCTTAAAATTTTATAGCAGTGTATGATCATAACATTGAGAATGAATTATCTCTCTTGGATCTTTGTAACTCAAAACAAAAGGGATGTGAGATCTTGGTCGACTAACTTCAAAGGTGGAAAAACCTCACCATAAGACTATAATATCAACCTTCAGAGAAGTATTTTATGAAGATATTCATTGACAACCTACATCCTAGGTTATCACACTTTATGAACATGAATTGCATCCCAACTATAGTATTATAAGGCATTGAGAGGGGGCTGAATTAGTGCATCCAAAAATCTGAAACTTTTAACAATTATCTTCCACAAGATCCAACATGCAAATGACAATATAGCATAGAAGCATAAAAAATTAAATATTCACACACATTAAACAAAAGACTCAATATTTTTCTCGTGGAAACCCTTATTAGAGGGAGAAAACCACCTGTGGGGATGATGCCCACAAATTTCACTAGTGTACTAATGAAACCTTCCCTACTAGGAGCAATTAAAAATAACTTCTGAGGTTATACATGGTTAAGAATATTTAGCCTTGTTAGAAGCTACAAAATTCTTGTTAAGACTACCCGACCAAGGGATTTCAAAAATATAGTTAAAAAGATACTTGGTTAGAGGATTTTTATCTTTAGACCTATTAAGATCTTTCTCACCCTCTTAGAAGTGACCCTACTAAGGGATTTAGATCACAGACATGTTAGATTCTTCCTTGAGTATAAGAACTCAAATGTATGATTTGAAATTTGCATTAGACTGCCAAACATATCCAATTATCTTCTCAATTTTTCTGCTCTGAATACTTTACTACCTTTGTAATACCTTCAAAAATCACTATTAAGTACCACATACCATTGAATCATTACACTTAACAATTTCCATAACCAGTTATATACTTGTTTTAAGTTGGTTCAAGAAACCTAATCCAACTAAACATATGAGAGAGTGTGCCAAAATCAAAATTCAACATCCTTGATATCGGCCCAAAACATCTAATCTCAACAACATGTAATCCCATCACTTACATTTTAATGCAACACCGATCTAACTAACTGTATCCATCAATAATCTTTTCTTCACCAAGAACACCTATCCACATCATCAAATCATTACCTGCACATTGGATTAACAGATGTGATCATAGACATAGATTTATATGATTCTAATGATGCGTCATTATCTACCACATAGCCAAAAACCTTCAGAATCTCAATTGCTAATTGTTTTTCTTTTCCATGAAATGTATCCTTTCACCAGTACATTCAACACTCTGAGTTTCCTTCATTCTCAATAATTCACCACTGGCATAGCTGATGAAAGTCATCCAATCAACATTTTCCAGCAGTGAAAATACCACATAAACAAATCAAGTACCTAGACTAAACATATTCATCGATATGTTAATAATCTACCACTTTGGCATTCATGGTAACATTGGGAAAAATTGACTAAGTATCAAAAACTATACATAACTCCCCTATGCTATAAATAATAATTGGATACATGATTAACTCTCTTTTTTATAAGAAAATTTTCTAACTCATAAAACTCCCTTGCATAATTTATTTTCCTCTACTACTCTCCCCCTTTGACAAAAATGACAAAGGTGTTACAATGATGTGCCAAAAGAAAATTTTAATTGATCATAGAGTAGCATAAACTATTACATTCTACTGAATATCTCATTAAAAATAGTCTTTAAAATTTTTTGGTCACTAACCCATGACTTATATATATTTTCCATGATGAGTATATGTCTATGTAGGAAAAATGCAAATTCCTCTAATTTATCAATAGTGCACAAAAGATGAGGTGTTAAGGTTTGTTCTACTTCCTTCATGCTTTGTTATATGATATCCATTTTGGGAATAAAAAAACTTTGTAACTCCATCAAGTTCCCAATCCTTTTATCCTATTTTATTTGGTAAGTCTTCAATATTGGTTTATCTTCCCAACTTAAACTCAAAAATATATTGCATTCCCATGAATATGATCAAATTTTTATGACAACATTTTCAGCTCCTATTGAGCTTCACTTTTTTTCTTTTCAATATCCTTCAAGAAGTGAGAGAAATCACAATTGGACTTTAATGTCTTACCTCCTTCTACTAGTGCATCCTTCACCTAGCTCACAGCTAATGAAAGAGGGTTCTTATTTTCAACAATGGACTATGATAGCTTTTATTATCTCTTCTTAAAATAATCCTTTTCTTCTCTATCAATAGAAGCATCCTCCAAAATTTTCATCTCGTTACTAATAGTAGTGACTAAATGTGCCAATTTCTCCACTGGAGTGTCCTTGTCATCATATGTAACTTTAGGAATTAAATCAAAAAGTATATCTCTTTCCATAAGAACTACTTGTGTTTCCTCCTTTATCTTATCCTTCTTGTCCTTAGTCTTGATTACCATTGCAAAGTTAATCATTTATTCAGGGATCATAGTGCTCAAGTCTATCTGTCCCTTGATCAGTATATCATCTTCATCAATTATCATATCGGACTACGAGGAAGGTGTTACCTTTTCTTGTTCTTTTTCCTTCTTTGTAGTTTCAGTTAATATGATTTAGAACAACAAAGAGGGGCATGTATTAGTTGTTCTTAGGTCCAGATGTATCAATCAAACTTTTAAACACTTCAACAACTTAGATCTAATAACCAATAGCTACTCAGTCATTACTGAATGTATATCAGAAATATAAAATAGTGCAGTCCACTATCCAATAGTATTTAACTTGCAAAACATACAAATTTTCAAACCAAAACATTTTTATAGTGGAAAACCAATTTGGAAAAAACCACTTTGTAACATGCTACTGATATATTTAGTCTTCTGAAGTGAGCTCTGTGAAAAGCCAACCCTATCAAAGGTTTAAAAACACACTGCTAGGTGTGACCCTGTTAAAGGATTTCAACCACCCTATTAGGAGTGTGCCTTGTTAGAGGACTTAAGTACATTCCATTAGAATGCAACCTTGATTAAAATATTTATACAATGACTATTAGGTCAACCTTGATTAAAGGATTTTAACTCATACAATGATTAGAAAGTAACAGTAATATTTGATCTGAAAACATACAACTCACTTTGCAAATAATAGATCCAATTCTTACATATATGCTGGCTTACTAACTGATTTTCATTTCCATCTCCATCATTGATCTACTTAGAAATCCCTTCAAGAAATCACAACTCTGATCAACTCCTTCTTCCTTAGCATTTCTTCTTATTTAGTCAATAACAACAACAACTCCAACATCTCTCCTTCAACCTCACACTTAGGTTTTTTTAATACCTCTTCGATAGGTAGATCCATCTTTTGCCACTTAATCTCCTCTGTAGATCTTAGGTTTAGGTCAGATTCATCAAATCCTTCCAACATTATGTTCTTCATCCATCATTCTAGAAACATCTTTAATCTATTTATTGGAATCACAATAAAATGGTTTATTGTGCATTAAATGCTTCATACATTCAATAAATAAAGTCAACACAATTTACATAATCCAAGAATTCAAAAAATGTCGGCTAGGAATTTGTATTCTTCCTCAAATGTAAATTACTGATGCTTGGTCAATACTATGTTCAACTCCTTGGTCATCATTGTGTAGCCCATTCACTACTTGAAACTATTTCCCTCAACTAATGTTGTCTCCCTCAGCAATACACTGATGTTTGGTCAACACTAAATTTACTTGGCATATACTGGCTTGGTCGACACTAACATAACTCAGCTTAAACTAGATTTCTTCACTTTTTCTCAGTTAAGCCTACTTGTTCAGTCTTGCTTCTCACTTAGATAAACAATACATTATCTTATCATTGTGCCATATAATCAAGTACTCATTGAAGTATCAAATAACTCAACCTTTCTATAGGTTCTATTGTTATCACCCTTGCCCTAATCCTTCTCAACAATCAAATAGATATAGTACTTTCTTAGATAGAAATAGTCTTACCAGTCAAAGTTTGACATCAATGACAATACAACAATTGCTTCAATTGCAGTTTCCAACAATCTCCCTCTTTGACATTGATGGCAACACCATATGAATAACACATGATTCACCAACCAATCCAAAAATTGTCTGTGCATTAGAAACATTTTTAATATCCTTAGCTTCATTTTGATTCTGAATCTCTTTAGCCTCACTTGCTTGACCGTTCACATAGTAACACCCATTGAATCTTTTATGAGTCCCTTTCCTTTGAATCTCTCCCTCTTTCTTAATCTTCCATAAATTCTTACCATGTGTTTTGATCTGACTCATCTCCCTCTTTGACAATAATGCCAAAGTAGGAACTAGAACTTGGATCTTTCAGATGTAGGTGTCATCTTGTTAGCTCAGTAACAATATTTCTCCCTCTATCATCTTTTCTTATGACTGACTATCGTCTTTTCTTATGACTGACTATTAGCTTTGGTGTACTTTTCACAATTCTAGGCTGCTCCTAAAGTGTGATCTTTTCTACATCAATTTGTTAGATACTCTTTGCAACACATTTGATGCAGTGCTCCTAGCTTGACTAGGAAACCTTAGTTAGGGGAAGAACCCCTAATTTGCCTCTCAGATACTCGTAAGCTTCTTTAGGTAAAGCTTTAGTGAATATGTCTGCTAGTTTTTCCTTTGTATTCACATATTCCATTCTGACCTCTTTATCTTGTACCAATTCCCTCAAGTAATGATACTTGATGGCAATATGTTTGGTCTTTGTATGTATCACTAGTTTCTTTGATATGTTGATAGTACTTGTGTTGTCACAGTATAAGACAACTGGTTCAGTAATCTCCTCTTTCATGCCTTTCAACAATTGCTTTATCCATACTAGGTTTGAACAGTTTACTACAACAGCTACATACTCAGCTTCAACTGTAGATTGGGAAATGCAATTTTGTTTCTTGCTTGTCCAGGAAACTAATCTATGTCCAAGAAAGAAAGCTTCACCACTAGTATGTTTTCTATCATCCACATTCCCTACCCAATCTACATCAGTATAGACTCTCAGTTCAAATCACTCGTGCTTCTTATAGTACAGTCCATAGTCTTCTGTTCCTTTCAAATATCTCATTATTCTTTTCATAGCCATCATATGACTTTCTTTAGGATTGGTAGAGAATCTTGCCACAATACCAACTACTAGAGAAATATATGGTCTACTATGAACAACATATTGCAGCTTTCCAATCATGGATCTATATAGAGTCTGGTTTACTTTAGTAGTATCATCAGTTTTAGATAGTTTCTGTCTAGTGGCCATGGGAGTACTTACTAGCCTTGAGTGCTCTATACCAAAGGTTTTCAATATCTCTTTGACATATTTAAACTATGTGATGAAAATACCTTTTTCCATCTGATATACTTGCAAACCAACAAAGAATTTTATCTCACCAAACATAGACATTTCAAACTCAGTTTGCATCTCATTTGAAAATTTCTTACACAGGGCATCTTGTCCACTAAATATGATATCATCTACAAAAATCTTATCTAACAAGATCCCTTTACCTTCTTCATCTTTCATGTATAGATTGTTGGTGTCATTTATCCTTGAGAATCCAATTTGTAACAGGTAATTGTGTAGCCTCTCATACCATGCTCTGGGGTTTTCTTTAATCCATAGAGTGCCTTGTTTAGTTTGCAAACCATGTGTCACTTGTTTGGATCAAAAAATCCTTTAGGTTTCTCAATGTACACTTCTTCTTCTAATATACCATTTAGAAATGCAGACTTGACATCCATTTGGTATACCTTGAAATCTCTGTATGTAGCATATGCAAGTAGAGTTCTTACTCATTCTAATCTTTCTATGGGGTAAAATGTCTCCCCATAGTATATTCCTTCTTCTTGTGCATAACCCTTGCATACCAGCCTTGCTTTGTTCCTTGTGATTTTTCCATGTTCATTAAGCTTATTTCTGAATACCCATTTTTTTCCAATGACATTTTTGTTTTCTGGTCTTGGCACTAGAGTCCAGGTATCATTCTTTTATATTTATTCTATCTCCTCATTGATAGCTTGAATCTATTCTTCATCATCTAATGCCTCCCTTGTTGTCTTAGACTCAAATTTGCACAATAAACATGTAGGATCTCTTAGCTTGCTTCTAGTCAAAACTCTAGTTTCTTTGTCTCCAATGATTTTCTCAAGCTTGTGATGTCTTCTTACATACTGTATCAAAATAGGTTCTACTTTATTTTCTCCTTGCTCTTCAGGTTCACCAATAAGATTATCATATTTAGCCTTTGATTTCTTGGCAACCACTTCTTGATGCTCGGTAGCATCCTCTTGTTGCTCGGCAACATCTTCCTATCATTCGACAATATCTCCTTGATGTTCTACATTATCTCCCTGATGCTCGGCATTATCTCCCTGATGCTCGACATTATCTCGATGATTCTCGACATTATCTCTATGATGCTCGGCATTGCTTACTCGAGACTCTACATCAGGTGCAAGTGTGTTACTTTCCTTGTCTTCTTCTATATAGATAAAAGATCTATAATCTTCAGGTTCTCTTTTGCTTTCCTGTTCATTTTTCTTTGCATATTCGTCAACCTTCACATTTACACTTTCCACAATTTTGTTACTGTTAGATTTCAAACACTTGTAAGCTTTACTCTTTGTGGAATAGCCTAGGAATATGCCCTCATCACTTTTAGCATCAAACTTTCCATTCCTATTGTCTTTTAGTATATAGCATTTGCTCCTAAAAATTCTAAAGTATTTTACATTAGGTGCATAATTGTGCTATAGTTCATAAGGTGTAATAATTGTACCTTTTTTAATTTGTACTTAGTTTAAGGTATAAATAGTTATACTTATAGCTTCTTTCCAATACTTTTGTACAACATTCTTCTTAATCATTAGTGTCCTTGCACAATCCATGATAGATTTGTTCCTTCTATCTTCTATACCACTCTATGGAGGTGTTCTAGGTGCAGACATCTATCTCTTGATTCCTCTATCATTTCAGAATAGATTGAACTCATTTGATATAAACTCTCCACCTCGGTCAGATCTTAGACATTTTAGATTTCTACCTGTCTCCTTTTCAACCTTAGAAAAATACCACTTAAATAACTAAAATTCATTAGATTTTTCTTTTAAAAACATTGTAGTCATCATCCTAGTGTAATCATAAAAAAAAAGAATAAATTATTTAGCACCACAATAGCTTTGTACACCCATAGGTCCACAAAGGTCAGTATGAACCAGATCTAAGACATTTTCAAAAGTAAAATTCTTTCTCTTGAAACTAGACTTTTCCATTTTACCCAACCGACATTGTTTGCACATCACATTATCAGGTTTCTTCAATCTAGGAAAACCTCTTTCTTCTTTTTACTAATATTTACTAGATTGTCAAAGTTAACATGACATATCCTTTTATGCCATAGCCATATATCATCAAGTTGTGCAACCAAACATGTCTCTTCAGATAGGTCTAGATAGAACAAATTACCTCTTGTCTGTTCTCCACTTCCAATCAGTTCACCAGTGGCATCAAATATTTTAGACTTCTGTGATAAAATTCCACTTAGTAACCAGTGCTATTAAGTTGTGCAACACTTAGCAAATTATAGTTAAGACTTTCAACCCAATAAGTATTTTCACAAGTGATCTTATCAGTCAGCTTAATTAATCCTTTACCCTTTACAGGACATGGTGCATCATTACCAAACTTAACACTTCTACCTTTGTAATGATCTAGGGTATCAAATTCACTTTTGTCACCAGTCATGTGGTGTGAGCAACCACTACCAATAATCCATTTATCACCTTTGGTCACATAAGAAACAAGTGCATTTTTCTCATCTTCATCATACTCAACTTTCATAGCAACATAGACTACTTCAATTTCAAAATTATCATTATCAGTGTCAGTTTCTTCTTCAACAATGTAATAGGATTTCTTACCTTTATCCTTGTAGGATTTCTTACCTTTCTCCTTCTTCATCCTTGTCATCCTTGTCAGGACATCTTGAAGCTATATGGCCAACTTTGTTACATGAGAAACGTATGATGGGAAGTTTACCTTTATACTTGCCTTTTCCTCTTTTCAATCTTTTGGCCATAAGAGCTTCAAGATCCTTTAGTTCTTCATTAGAAGTGTCACTTTCACTTTCACTCTGACTGATGCATCTTTCTTTTTCCTTCTTAGACTTGTGCAAAACCATTTGTGACTTGAATGGAGATTCAACATTAGTAACAATGAAGTTATCATAATTAGAAAGCTCAAAAGCAGTAAGCTTACCAACAAGACTTTCCAGTGTTAGAGAATTACCAAGGTTGCATCTAGATTCTTGAATTGCTGAAATTTTGATGGCATATCTAGGATGCAAAGTTCTCAGTACCTTTCCAATAATAGTCTCATCATTAATAGTTCCATTATCTCCTCTAATAGCATTTACAACCTCCTTCATCCTACCACAATATTGAGCAATATTCTCACCTTCTTGAATTTTCATTTCATCAAACTTACCTCTGAGACTTTTAGCTTTTTCCCTTAGTACATTTATGTCACCACCATAGATGTTTGCAAGAGTGTCTGACATTTTCTTTTCATTTTTGCAATCTTTAATGTCTTCAAATTCAAGATAGCTTAAGGCAGATGCAATCTCCAACATTTCTTTATTGTGTTCTTATTTAGCTCTCATCTCCTCGGTAGTCAAAGGTGCAATAGGTGTAACATAGTCATGTTCAACATAATATTTCATTGAGTCACCAATACCATCTAGATGCAGTTTCATCAGACTCTTCCATGCAGGGAAGTTCTCCTTATTCAACTTTGGTACCTCCTTCTTATACATCTTGATCATTTACTTCAAGTACCTTTAAACCTATTCTCTGTAAGCACCAACAACTTTGATACCGATTGTTAATATGATTTATAACAATAGATATGGGGGGTGACTCAGTTGTTCTTAGGTCCAAATGTATCAATTAAACTTTTAAACACTTCAAAAACTTAGATCTAATAACCAACAGCTACTCGATCATTACTGAATGTATATCTGAAATATAAAACAGTGTAGTCCACTATCCAACTGTATTTAACTTGCAAAACATAGAGATTTTCAAACCAAAACATTCACACAAGTATTAACACCAGGATTTATAGTGGAAACTCAATTTGGGAAAAACCACTTTATAACATGATACTAATATATTCAATTTTCTAAAGTGATCTTTGTGAAAAGACAACCCTGTCAAAGGTTTACAAACACATTGCTAGGTGTGACCCTGTTAAAGGATTTCAACCACCCTATTAGGAGTGCACCTTGTTAGAGGACTTAAGTACATCCCATTAGAATGAAACCTTGATTAAAGGATTTATACAATGACTATTAGGTCAACCTTGATTAAAGTATTTTAACTGATACAATGATTATAAAGTAACATTAATATTTGATCTGAGAACATACAACTCAATTTGCAAATCACAGATCCAATATTTACATATATGATGGCTTACTGATTGATTTCCATTTCCATCTCCATCACTGATTTGCTTGGAACTCCCTTCAAGAAATCACAGCTTTGATCAACTCCTCCTTTAGCCTTTCTTCTTATTCAGTCAATAACAATAACAACTCCCACATCTCTCCTTCAACCTCACACCTAGGTTTCCTTAATACCTCTTCGATAGGTAGATCCATCTTTTGCCACTTAATCTCCTCCGTAGATCTTACGTTTAGGTCAAATTCATCGAATCCTTTCAACATTATGTTCTTCATCCATCATTCTAGAAACATATTTAATGTATTTATTGGAATCACAATAAAATGGTTTACTGTGCATTAAATGCTTCATACATTTAATAAATAAAGTCAACACAATTTACATAATTCAAGAATTCAAAACATGTCAGCTAGGAATCTGAATTCTTCCTCAAATGTAAATTACTAATGCTCGGTCAATACTGTGTTCAAATCCTCAGTCATCACTGCGTAGCCCGGTCACTACTTGAAACTATTTCCCTTGGCTAATGTTGTCTCCCTTGGCAATACACTGATGTTTGGTCAACACTAAATTTACTCAGCATATACTGGCTCAGTCGACACTAACATCACTCATTTTAAACTAGATTTCTTCACTTTTTCTTGGTTAAGCCTACTTTTTTAGTCTTTTTTCTCACTTAAATAAATAATACATTTTTTAGGAATGAATTCTAAATGTTTGGAAGCCATTCTATAGCAGTTGTTGTTGCATTCATGACTATGATTGTCATTAATGTCAACACAGTGATCTACCAAAGACTTGTAGAGAAGCAGACAGAGTTTGAATTAGCACACATGGGTTATTGCAATTGGAGCTATGTGATGTTAGGATATACTCCTTGATATGTTATATGTCTATGGTTAAGAATTTAGATAGTAATTCTTTTATTCATGGAAGTTATGAGCATTTTGGTGGAGGTAGTATTCAGGCAGTGTTCCTGAGTAGTGGTTTGTGGAAATTAGATGATATCTCCTAATCGAGATGGAATCTAGTTTTGTGTAGTTAAAGAGAAGTTGAAGACACATTGATAGTGACATGGATGATAGCTCAAACTTTGAGGTCTCACAAGTGAAGAATTATTGTAGGTGGAAGCCGACAGTTCTGTGTAATTTTGATGTAGCGTGTGGAAACTTTTATTTTGTAATTATATGCTGACTCATTTGTAATTATTTGAGTGTGATATAAAGGAAGGAATGTTTTTCCTTGTTATAGTAGAAGAGGATAGTAGTGTATGAATATGAAGTGAAGAAAAGAGCTAAATGTGAAAACAAATTTGTGAAGGAAGACATGTGAAGTACAAAGATCTGAAATTGAGATCTGGTGTAATAGTGAGTGGAGTTTGGCATAGTCAGAGAAGAGGTAACATATTATTTTGTTGAGTAATACAAAGATTATTTGGATAGTGTGTTTATTGATCTTACCCTGAAGCTATTTGGGCAGTGGGTCCTTCTGTCTTCCATAACTCTTAATAGGGTTAGAATCTTTTAACAGGGATTCAAAATCTCCTAACAAGGATTCATATGTTCTGAATGTATTTAATAAGACTCCCAACAGAGTCCATCTTTTCACAAGGAATATTCATATTAGTGCATCTTTTGTGGGCATCATTCCCACCGGGGTTTACTCTTTGAACAAGAGGTTCCCTAGTCAACATATCTTGTGTCATTATGTTATTGTGCATGAATATCTTTCTATGGTTGGTAATTATATTGCTTACATGGTTTAATACTGTTGAAGTTGATAAAAGTTATAATTATCTGATAACTAATTCCCCCCTCTCTCTCATTTATCTTGGTGGACTTTACTTTCTAACAATTGGTATCAGAGCGGCAGGTCCTTGAAAAAGAAGTTTAATAGCTTAAGGAGATCCATGGTGAATTTCAGGAAAGAAATCCCTAAGTTTGATGGAGTAAATTTTGACAGCTGGAAAGAAAAGATGAAGACACACCTACTATGTTTAGGACCAGATCATTGGTTGATTACAAAGAATGATAAGACTATCATTGAAGAGGACAATCTTGAAACATGTACTGCTGATGAGAGAGATCTATTCATGTGTAACATACTTGCAAGAGAAGCACATTTGACAGCCCTTCTGGAGAATGAGTACGGTCAGGTAAAATGTTTGAAAAAATCTCATAAAATTTAGAATGCTTTACACTCTACTTTTGAAGGTGATGAACATGAAAAAAAAGTTAGATTACATAATTGGATATGTTCATTTCAAGATATAAGAATGTTGGAAGATGAATTTGTTAGAAGCTATATTGGTAGAATGTCAGAAATTGTTACAGGCATAAAATCTTGTGGAGGAACAAAGACATAGAATGAAGTGATATGGAAAATTCTGAGGATACTGACTGCTATATTTAAGAAAACAACATAGATGGTTGAACAAGTTATACCTTGTACTACAAACTTTACAAGAGAAACTCTTCTTGGAAGATTGGAAGCAGCAAAAATGAACTTGAGGTTATCAGGAGACTTACCTAGAATGGAGACAAGATTTGGTGCTCTTAGTGTTCGCCCTACTTTGTCAAGAAGCATTAGTGTGAGTGGAGATTATGCTGGCAGCAACAGATCTAGAAATGAATAAGACAAGAAGATTAAAGAAGGTGTTGCCTTGCTTGTGAAGAGAGAACCAGATGGTAAGAAATTTTTTAAATGTTGGACTTGTCAAGAATATGGTCATTTTGCATCTAAATGTCCTAAGAGAGTTAAAAAATATAGAAACAATTTGAAACCTAGAATATCTAAGGAATTTTATTATGCTAATGCTGAAGATCTTGAAGCTAGTATAGAGAGAACTCTAAGTGAAAGTGATAATGAGAATAACGATGATATAGGATTTGTAGCAATTAAAGAAGAGAATCCTGAAACTGATATTAAGAAAGAAAAATCCTTAGTTTCTCAAGTTGAAAAGAAATCTGATTCGATTATAGATAGTGGTTGTTCACATCATATGACTGGAGACATGAAAAAGTTCATAAAGTTTAACGAATATGATGGAGTTGTTAGAGTTGGAAACAATGCACCTTGTTTGATTAAAGGTATAAGATCTATTACTCTTGATGGAAAGACTAATACTGATGATGTTTACTTTGTGGATGGATTGAAACATAATCTTTTGAGTGTTCGACAGTTAGTTGATAAGGGATATCAAATTTGGTTTACTGAGAAAACTTGTGTGATAAAGAATAAAGATGGAAATCTAATTGGAACTGGATCTAGAACCAGAGGTAATGTATTTCAGTTGAATCCTACAGAGATGACATGTTTGATTACTAAAATTGATGACATTTGGTTATGGCATAGAAGGTTTTGTCATATAAACTTTGACAACATTGTGAAAGTAAGTACTACACTTGCAGTAAGAGATTTGCCTAAAATTATGAAGCCTACTAACATGATTTGCAAAGAATGTGTGATGACTAAACATAAGAGAAGTTCTTTTCCTAGTAAGAAGTTTACATTTGCAGAAAAGCTGGAGATTGTTCATACAGATTTGAGCGGTCCTACCAGGTGTGTGTGTGAAAATTGTACCTGATCTGTAGACACAACACTTCAGTAAAACATTAGACGTTATCTATAATCAAAATCATGCAAAATTGAAATCTACTCTAACCAAGCGATTTACTGCCTTCTAATAGGTGCAAGATTGATGTTCTCAGATTGCTATCGAGATTAGTGACCTAGACGACACCTAAATGAAGGATTTAAATGCAAAACTGATATGAAATATGAATGCAATTAATCTATTTTTTTGATATTTTCTATGCAATGATATGAAAACTTGATATGGAATCTATGCTATTATGGAAATTGATATGCTAAAATGATCTAACAATGATATGAAAAATAATCTAAATGAATGTAAAAAAAACAAATTGATCTCACAATAGCCTTGATTCGTAATAAGCTTTGATTCTCCAGATGTCGATTCTCCAGCATAAGTTTGCACAATTATGAGATTATGTGGATTTGAGAGATTTGATGCAAATTTGAGAGATGAATTATGAAGAGTTGAGCCTTGATTTTATAGAAATCCAGGGCTTTGGAGGTGCATGAAAAAAAGCCATAAATCACTCTTGATAAACTCAGGTTAATTTTTGAGTTATCAGAAATAAAAGATATTTAATTTATAAAAATATGCAAATCATGCAAAAACAACTTTTTAACTCAAATTAGAAGTTTAGATCAACTTTAAAACTCAAAAATGATGTTGAGTTCCAAAAAGTCAATAACTTGCATTGATTTTCTAATTTGGAGTTTAACTGCTCTTTGATTGTGCACATGGATAATTATGAATTAATAAATAAATAAAGTGATTTATTCTCAACTTAACTGATTTTTAAAATAAAACAATTGCTTTATGGGTTAATCAATCATTTAATCAAACTTTTATTAAAAACTATATTATTAAATAATGACAACATGCTTTAATTAATTAAATAAAAAATTAATCAATTATTCATAGGATATTAGATTTATTGTCAAAATTAAATAATACAATTAATAATAGATAGAATTAAATTTAATTACATAATTAAGTGGCAAGATATTAAATCTAATTAATTAAATATGAAAATATTCAATTAATCAAACTTAGGATAAATGTGATTTATCGCCAAATAATCATTAAATTAAAGATAATTAAGATAATTAGGAATATTGCTAGGAATATTCCCCGATGCAGAATTTAAGATAATCAATTATGATTCGATGATGTTTAGATGTGCCTTAGATTAGGACTTTGATGTCGATTTCATTTGAATTGTTGATATAGGAGATTAATGAACTTATAGCCCATTTTTGGGTTATTACATTTTGCCCCTCTTTGAATTACTGTGTGAAGCGTAGTGGTTCAAAGATAGTCTATGTTTGATAAAGATATGAAATTGATTTGAAAGATAAACTGATTCCAAGATAGAAATCGATTGAAAGATATGGAGATATTAGGTCCTGAATGACCAAAGATAATGTTCACTATAGCAGGGATGAACCGATGATTGCGAAAGAGTGTCAAAACACCTGATTCTGAACCTTAGGATTGTGAAGAAGTGAGTGACCAATTCTAGAATTGATTGTCTTAGCAGAACCATGATTCTAGACTCGATTGTCTTAGCAGAACCACGTTGGTATCACATCTGAACCCTTCAGTTACTGAAGAACCAAGGAAATAACACTAATGAACCGATGGTTGCAAAAAATTGATACAGTTTACAAGATTAGGAGACTACCAAATTGATATGGATCTTGATGAATCTGATATGCCCCAAGTGATGATAGATTTGTCCCGAGCGATGAGGTCTTTTTTGATGAATCAGTAACTAGACGTGGTTTTTGTCTTGGTTACTGAGGAAGATATGATTTCAAATTAGATTACAGACTTTGAATGATGTGCAATACCATGCCCCCTTCGGGATTAAAATTGAAATCTGACAAGAAAAAGTCAGCGTTGATAGTTCAGAAGCATGCTAATTGATGTGAGAAGTGGTTAAACATGTTCAGGAATGCATTCTACATCGTTTAGAGGTCCTGGAGACCAAGTTTGACTAGGTTTGACCATGAGTTGACCATGGTGGACCAAGTTGAAATTTTGATAGTTTGATGTAAGATAATCAGTTAAGTTGAATACTGGATTTCTGTGATGATTGAAGGTTGATTATGCAAGTAGTTAATAATATAAACAGTCTCAGATTTTAATTTTGATCCCATAAAAGGATTGTACTTGCTATTTCATTGGAGGAACCTTCTTGTTAGATTTGAAAAGTAGATTGAAGAATCGTTTAAGTTTTCAAGCAATTTGTGAGATCATGCAAAGTGCAAAATGCAAAGAAACATGCAAAATGAAATGCAACGTAGGACCTAGGACCTACTCATTGATCATGTGTCGATTTGTTATCATCATTGAACTTTTAGGTAATCGGATAAATCAATACAATGTCCACTGGCTATGAAACTATAGACATATGAATATTGATTTGTAATGCTCAAGAACCAATTTAACACCCACTGGTCAAACAACCATGGATATATGAATATTGATTTTATTTTCAGAATGTCAAATTAGATACAAGCACCAAGGCACAAATGCTAGGATGACCTGAATATCATGTCCATTTTGATATAGCAATTTACATTTAACATACACATCAAACAGTCAAGAGATCATTCTAAATCCAATGTGAATTGCCCGTAGTGACCCTTTATCATTCACATCCTTAGGTAAGATCGTGTTTCACAGTAGGAGAAAGAACTCACTCAAAAAGACAATAGTTAGATCAAACTTCCTTGAATTTTCTAGGTATCAATGGTCAAGGTACACATGGCCATCCAACTCGAGATAGAGGTTCTTACAGTCGGACACCATTTCAATCCAGAATTTCCAAAGTTATTAGATTGTCACATACAAGTAGAAGACAAAGAAAAGATTATGCCCCTATTCATCACTCTCTAAATCCCATAAAGGACATCATCGAAGAGCTCGAAGGGACACAATATGCAAAAATCTCAATGTGAATCAGTAAGCATACAAGGAGATAAAAGCATGAAAAGCACAGATTGTTTTTAGTTTGTGTTTGATTGTTGTTGTAGATGCAAAATCCTTTCTGGAGACGAGATAGACTTGACTGACTAAAATGAAGCTTCAAAGAACTCTAACAAGATATGATACGTCTAAGATATACTGGAGGCCATAGGATATAACATTGATTGCCCCCAAGTGTTAAGCATTGATAGGATATAGACGCTTGAGCTGAGTGGTGTATAGACCGACTTATTGAAAACTAGAAATGCAGAAACAAATTAGGAGATATGTACAAACTAAAGAAAAACTGAAAGTTGGGAAAGACCAAGATTGTGCTGATAAATGGAGCATTTTGAAACAAGTGGCGCCCATTTTCTAGGTTTTCACCATCTTGGCAGAGATTCTATTTTTGCTACCAAGGCGCCTGTTTCCAAGTTTTCACTAAGGCACTTTTTTTTTCCCATTTTTTTTTTTTCATTTTTTAAAATTTTTTTTGTACTTTTGATATATTTTTTTTTTTTGTGAATCATCAAGGCAGCTATTGCTAGGTTTTCACCAAGATGTTCATTTTTTTAGGACTTTTTCTAATTTTTATAATTTTTTTAAGACATTTTACCATAGACTGAATGCTTTAGGCATAGAATTTCTTCAAATGGAGAACGTTGATTGGTTCTCGGAGCTGTTCTCCTTCAGTCATTGAGAGTTGATAGGCACCAGAGCCAAAAGTAGTAGTGATAACAAAGGGACCCAACCAATTGGGTTCAAACTTCCCCTTGCGTTCTCGATGGGATTGATTTTTAGGATTTTCTCTCAAGACTAGATCACCAACCTAAAATTCTCTGTCTGACTTTCTTGTTGTAGCCTCTAGACATTCTCTTCTGATATACTTTGAGATGATCATATGCTACTTGTCTGCGCTCATCTAGTAGTTCAAGTTCTTGCAACCTAGACACTATGTAGTCATCATCAGTTACTAGACCATGCATTCTGATTCTTAGTGATGGGATTTCAACCTCAATAGGTAGTACTGATTCAAACCCATAGACTAAAGAAAAAGGTGTAGCCCTAGTAGGAGTTCTGATACTTGATCTAATACTTGTTCTTATATTTGTTCAGATACTTGGTATACTTGATAGCATCTTTTTCCATTCCAAACTCCCAAGCAAGATCATATCGTGCAGTCCCAATGTCTAGCAAGGTGGAGAACAAGAGGGATTGGCAAGCTGGTGGACGAGATGGAAGACAAGAGAATGAAGGAGAATGAAGGGAAGAAATCCCCAAGGGAAAACTCTTCAAGAATACCCAAGCTAGGGAAAAATTTTCATGTAAATCGCATTTGGACAAGCAATGAAAGACCAGCATAGGATAAGTCACAAAAGTGTAATGCCAAAGAAGGAAAGGATGTAGTCCAAAGGAGTAGACATGTCAAGAGACTTCACAACACCATGTTTTACTCTTTTTTTTATTAGATCAAGACCAAAGGGGAAAAGGATAGCAATAGATATGAAGGCTAAACATGAAAGGAATGAAAGCAAGATCACTATAAGATAGCTCACAAGATAGCCAAATGTTCATGTATAGATCAACATTGTCAAGATCAAAGAGAGAAGATGAAATGGATGAAATATGTAGAAGAACTACACATGATGCCTGATTGCCAGGTTTTCATCATGGTACTTATCCAAGGTGCCACAAGGGAGTGGTTTTCACCATAGGATGAATTTATTTCTCTTTACTTTTGCTACCAAGGTGCCTATTTCTAGGTTTTCACCAAGGCACATTTTCAATTTTATTTTATTTTTCATTTCTTTTTGAATTTTTGGAAGAAGGAAAGATTTTTAGATAGTGCTCCTTGAAAGGATAAACCATGATATGCCAAGGAATCAAAATGATATGCTCAAAGATGCTGATAGGGAAAGGGAGATGGAAGAGAAAAATGGAGGATAAGGTTTTATGTAAAGCGAGTGAGGTTGGAAGATAGGAGGAATAGGAAAATGAAGAAAAATGATAGAAGGTAGAAGGATAATGCATGGAAGGATTGTGAAACGGTAGATGGAAAGGAAGGCAAGCTCAACATCAACACATACCTTGAAGGGTGGTGAGAGGATGGAGGAATCATGAATGAAGGAATACGTGAAGGAATATGGTGAATGGATAGCAAAGGTTGTGTTTTAGGTGCATGGAATGGAGGAATGCTTTTGGAAGAAGATGAAATGGAAGTCTTTCAAAGCTTGAATGTCAACTTAAATTTTTGCTCAACACCAGACTCTTTCAAGAGAGACTTTCAAATCCATATAGCCGTAGGCTTTTCATTTATTTTTGGTAATTTGGAGAGAATATCTTCAATGATAGATTTTGGAACCCATACTTGTCTTGTAATTTTTTTCTTAGATATCTCTTTTGACTTTATGCCTCCATGTCATTTAGAGGAGACATGGTGATCCTTTTTTGATGGATTCTTGTATTGCTTCTTTTTCTTATATTGAACATTCAAGTTACTTCCAAAAGACTTGGGACTTGTGGAAGAAGGAGGATATGACTAGTTTAGATGGGTGGGTGGATGGAAAGGATTCAAGGGTATGCATCTATGTTGATCTTGAGGAAAGATAGAAGATGGAGGTATGTAAGGACCCAAGATGGATGGAAAATTAGGAGAGTTAGGAGGGGAAAGTGAAGGGACATAAGGACCCAAGATGGAAGGTAGACATGAAGCCCTTAGTATTGGTGGAAGAGGTCCAAGGATGGATGTGGAAGACGCAAAAAGATAATCAATAAGTTCATCAACATCTATATGACAACCAAGGACATCAGCATCTTTAGAGTGAGCATTAGGATTTTTAATAGGATCATGGACATCTTGAATATGAGCACCTTCTTTGATAGGATTGTTCAAAGCTTACTAAGACTTAGGAAGAGTAGAAAGTGGAAACGAACATGGAGTGGTAGAATAAGAAGATGGAAGACTTTGATCTTGACAAGGATCTTTGGATAGCATAAGCACATAATTTTTCTCTTGATTTTCAATAGGCTTAACATTGGAAGTAACAACACCATTTTTACCAACCTTAATGGAAGTATCATCTTTGGAAAGCACATGTGTAGTAAGGTCATTTTGATTGTCAATAAGCTCAACAGTGTAAGTAGTAGCTTGATCTTGCTTAGGAGAAGACTTAAGACATGGTGGAATGCATGAAAAAGGATGTGTAGGATCAAAAGAACCCTGAAGCAAATAAGAGACATCGTGAAAAGGATTGGATGACATGGAGGTTTCTTGATCTTGATCTATTTTTATGTTCTTTTCTTTATCATTTTTAGAGTCCTCTTGACATGGAGCCACTTCTAAAGACAAAGAAGCATGTTGGAATGGTATGGAAGACTTTGGAAGAGATGGTGAAGGACTAGCTGAAGTAGGCATTATAGCGTATAAAGGCTTAGGCTCTTTAGGTTTAGCATCATTGAAAGTATTTGTAGCCAAGTGAAGGTTAGCTTGAGTATCTTTAAGAGGTAGCCCTTGAGGATAACTATAGGGAACCGTATGAAAAGTATCAGGGCTTGTGTCAGATGAAGGTTCTGTGAAAGATTTGAAAGACTCGAAAGCTTTAGGAAATGTATGGGTATTGGAGGAAGTAGGGGATGGAAGGGAACCATCGCTAGACAAAGGCTCAACATTAACATGATCTTGCTTGAGAGTGCAATCTTTATTTGCAATCTTAGAACTCTTAGAAGAGAAATTCTTATAATGTTGATGTTTGAAATCAGCATGGAAGGCTTTCTGTTCTTTGATATCAAAAGGATCAAAGAGATATTGTTCGCAAAAATCATCAAATTCTACTTTAAAATTAGAGTCATATGGATCACCATCATGATCTATCCAATGTGATGGCCCATTTTTAGTAAGTAGGAACAAATGACGAGGAGGATTCTTAGGAACAGAGGTGTCATAGGTATCATTACATTATCTATCATCATAGTCATCATAGTCATCATAGTCTCCAAAGACGGATGTGTCACTCTCCATGGAAGAGGTATCATATGGATTGTCACATTGCTCACATTTTGTCTGGGGGCATGGTGACATGTACAAGTCTTTATCAAATGGAAAAGGGCATAGAGCTTCCATGGAGAACTCTTTAGGTTCCTTTTCTTTCTTAAGATTGTTAAGTTCAACTTGCATAGCATGCATCTGTTTCATCATAGCAGTGATTAGAATTTCTTCCTCATGTGTACTCATTCTTTGAGACATGTGTACTGATTCTCAATAGCTACTGCTCTGTTCTTGACACAGTGATTTGTTCGACAGATTTTGGAACTAGGCTGAAAAAGCTAAGTATCTAGCAATTCTGACAACTTTTCAAAAATTTTCCCAAATGACACTCTGCAGACTTGTACGACAGTGGGTATGCTATGAAATGACAGTTGAAAAGCTCATATGACAGTTGAAAAACTCACATGATAGTAGGTATGCTATGAAATGACAGTTGAAAATATCATATGACAATTGCAAGTAGGATTTTGACTTTTAGAATTTGACTGGCAAAAAGACTCGTACAACACTGGGTCCCCTATCATACGATAGATGGGTAGTAATGAAACGACACTTGACAAAACTCGTATGACTTTCTGACCTCCTGAGATGACTTTTGACTCTAGAAAAGAATTTTACTTCAGATTTTGCAAATTTTAGGGTTTTTATATTTAGATTGTTTGCAAATTGTACTGTCCAGATTTGAGGATTGTAACAGATTTGTTCATTTTCAATAACTAGATAGATAAACAAGCATGCAAAATAGCAAGCAAGTGATTTCAAGCATGTCTAAAAACAATGAACAAGGGCAAAAGCAACCTTGTGCATGAACAATCAAGTGACTTATTTGTTTTAATCCTCAGAAGTGCTAATTGTGTATGTTCCAAAATGTTTTGCAATGATGCACATATACCCTAGAAAATAAAAATTTGGCCTCGCTAGGGTTTTTAGTAATGGTTTGACTTTGCAACTTTTATGATCCAAAGGGGTGAACTCCAATCCTGGCGCACCAGGGTTTTGACACAGTCCAAGAACTTAATCTTAAGGAGCTGCTAGGGAGATCTAACAACCCACAATGAACCATACCCTATGAAGATTTCTTCCACAAGGATATTTATAAAGCAACTATCACTACCACGGTGAAAATGGCTATTACCGCTTGAGGTTCCATCAACGTAGTTTACCCTATGAAGGGATTGTCTTCTATGGTTAACCCTCTCTAAAGATGAATCACAATAGTATACCACAAGGGGACTTGGCTCTAGATCCAAGGTTTTTGATGCCTTTTCACTTTTAACCCAAACAAAGCAAGCAGATTAATCTGACACGCTAAGAAAAAGTTTTGCTTCACCAAGGTCTATGATGTCAAATCCAAGTGATCTATCAACCTCTCTGGGGAGAGAATGCATCAATCAATAAGAGAAGGTGCACTAACCAATTTTGATTCACCAAAGCTCGTGATGTCAACCCCACATGATCTATCAACCTCTCCTATGAGAGAATGTATCAATCAATAAGAGAAGATGCACTAACCAAGTTGAATGTGAAACACACTAAGTATCCTCCCTACCTACAAGGATTCTATCATCAAGAAGGATTTTATTGGGAATCCAATCTCTCAAGAATCACGAATAGTGTTCATAGGGCCTAATTACTATGTGAGCACAGATGTATGTTTCCAAAAAGCAAATCTACCAAAAGTACCCAAAAAGTAGAAAGAGGAACACTTCACGCTTAAAGCAAATATGAGATGAGTCCACAAGGTGGAACACTTAACACCTCACACAAGCTAAAAATGAGTCCCCAACTTAGAAAACAAGTGAGTTCCTAAGAGCATAAATGGGTTGCCAAGTGGAACACTTAACGCTTCTGTCCTGTTGACCCCTCCCCTTTAATGTGGCGTTGGCCTTGCAACCACGGGGTGGAATGAGGGGTCAGTGGATTAGCGAGTCCAATAACCCAAGATAGAAATCAAGATCAATCACAAGTATCTAAGACTACTTAATGAATCCTTAAGGGGTCACAACCTAGTATCAATTATGCAAGTGTGTAAAAATAGACAAAAGCATGAAAAGATGCACACAAGCCAGATACATAAGAGATTTATTTTAAGTCCAAATCAAAATTTTATTAGATGAAAGAGAATACCTAGGATCCTTGCAATGTAATTAGTAGATTTTACCTAATTTTTAGCAATTCTTGTTGAGCTTTTCCATGCAAGCAAGTGACGAACTCTCCAATAAGCAAACAAGCAAACAAGATATGTAACATATATTCAACTTATGAAAACCATAGGGTTAGCTCTAAAAATCAATTATTATCAGGAATAATAACCAGCAATTAACCCAAATGAAAACACATATCATTCATTGAACCATGTAAAAAAAATAAGTGCATACCCATCACAAAACTTTATTTTTTTGCTGCATTTGACCTAGTCAACAAGATCTGATTTTTTTTTATGATTTTGGTCACAAAAATAGAAATTCAAAATAGAGACCCCTACTAAAAAATAGAGAGATTTCCAAAAATGTAAAAATTTTAGAAAAATCTCTTCATTTGTGCCCTAGAGACCCATTTTATCAAAATAGACTAGTTTTTGTAAATTGACTATTTGAGCTATTATATTGCATCCAAATTTAAAACACAAAGAATGGACCCCCTGTATAATTTAAAGAGCTTTCCAAAAATATAAAAATTTCTAAAAAATATGTTGATTTGCATCAGATATTAATTTTTTTCAGAATTTCAAGAAAAAATTATTAAAAATTCAAAACACTTCAAAAAATTCTAAATTTTTTTACTGTAGCTTCCCTGATATGTGTCCAACCTGCAAAAAACATTTCAAAGTAAAACTCCAAGCTGTTTGGGAGATAAAATTAAATCTTTGAAACTTTAGGGTTTTAGCTCCCCCAAAAAATCAACACTAGCATGTACAGGTGGGTTGCCCCATGGTGGGCACCAGAAATGTGTGTGTGAAAATTTTACCTGATCTATAGACACAACACTTCAGTAAAACATTAGAGGTTAGCTATAATAAAAATCATGCAAAATTGAAATCTACTCTAACCAAGTGATTTACTGCCTTCTAATAGGTGTGTGATTGATGTTCTCATATTGCTATCGAGATCAGTGACCTAGACGACACCTAAACGAAGGATTTGAATGCAAAACTGATATGAAATATGAATGCAATTAATCTATTTTTTTGATATTTTCTATGCAATGATATGAAAACTTGATATGGAATCTATGCTAATATGGAAATTGATATGCTAAAATGATCTAACAATGATATGAAAAAGAATCTAAATGAATGTAAAAAAAACAAATTGATCTCACAATAGCCTTGATTTGTAATAAGCTTTGATTCTCCAAATGTCGATTCTCCAGCATAAGTTTGCACAATTATGAGATTCTGTGGATTTGAGAGATGAATTATGAAGAGTTGAGCCTTGATTTTATAGAAATCCAGGGCTTTGGAGTTGCATGAAAAAAAGTCATAAATCACTCTTGATAAACTCGGGTTGATTTTTGAGTTATCAGAAATAAAAGATATTTAATTTATAAAAACATGCAAATCATGCAAAAATAGCTTTTTAACTCAAATTAGAAGTTTAGATCAATTTTAAAACTCAAAAATGATGTCGAGTTCCAAAAAGTCAATAACTTGCATTGATTTTCTGATTTGGAGTTTAACTGCTCTTTGATTGTGCACATGGATAATTATGAATTAATAAATAAATAAAGTGATTTATTCTCAACTTAACTGATTTTTTAAATAAAACAATTGATTTATGGGTTAATCAATCATTTAATCAAACTTTTATTAAAAACTATATTATTAAATAATGACAACATGCTTTAATTAATTAAATAAAAATTTAATCAATTATTCATAGGATATTGGATTTATTGTCAAAATTAAATAATACAATTAATAATAGATAGAATTAAATTTAATTACACAATTAAGTGGTAAGATATTAAATCTAATTAATTAAATATAAAAATATTCAATTAATCAAACTTAGGATAAATGTGATTTATCGCCAAATAATCATTAAATTAAAGATAATTAAGATAATTAGAAATATTGCTAGGAATATTCTCCGATGCAAAATTTAAGATAATCAATTATGATTCGATGATATTTAGATGTGCCTTAGATTAGGAGTTTGATGTCAATTTTGTTCGAATTGCTGATATAGGAGATTAATGAACTTATAGCCCATTTTTGGGGTATTACACCAGGACTAGAGGATTCTTTGGACAAAGGTATTTTATGATTCTTATTGATGATTTTACAAGAATGATGTGGATTGCATTTCTTAAAGAAAAGTCTGAAGCATTTGATAAGTTTAAGATCGTTAAGAATAAAGTTGAGAATGAATCTGAAATAAAGATTAAATATTTGAGATATGATAAAGGTGGAGAATTTACTTCTAGAGAGTTTAACACCTTTTGTGAAGAAAATGGCATTAAGAGGTAGTTTTTAGCCCCTAGAACACCTGAACAAAATGGTATTGCAGAAAGAAGAAATAGATTAGTAACTAAAGCAGCAAGAGATATGTTATTTGAGAATGATTTGGCAAAGATATTCTGGAGAGAATCAGTGAACACAACAGTGTATACAATGAACAAAGTACAAATTAGAGCAGACACAGACAAGACACCCTATGAATTATGGTTTGGACATGCACCCTCAGTTAAGTATTTTAGAATTTTTGGAAGCAAATGTTATATAAAGAGAGATGATGATATTGGAAAGTTTGATCCTAAAAGTGATGAAGGTATATTTCTTGGATATTCCTTGAAAATTAAAGCCTATAGATGTTACAATAAAAGAACTAAGACTATTGTTGAAAGTGAAAATGTTAAAGTTGATGAAAAGTTCAAAATTCAGGAAAGAATGCTTGATTATGAATTAGATGAAGAAGCTCATCCTAAACCTAACACTCGATCTACTGAATTATTTTATCAGACTGACAGTGATTTTTTGAATGAGAGCCACAGTGAAGTCATTGAAGAACCTACACCTGAAGTGAGATATGAGACAGTGACTCCTAACAAGAGTTTATCAAGAAATCATCCTATTGGGAAAATTATTGGAAGCATCAAAAGAGGAGTTCTAACTTGGAATAAGGTACAAGAACAGTTATGTTTGATTTCTCAAATTGAACTTAAAACTACTAGTGAAGCTTGTGAAGATGAAAGTTGGACTAATGCTATGAAAAAAGAACTAGATCAAATTGAAAAGAACAAGACATGGGAACTAGTCCCTAGACCTAAAGACAAGAATGTTATTGGAACTAAATGGGTATTCAAAAACAAGATGAATGAACAAGGAGAATTAGTAAGAAACAAAACAAGATTGGTGTGTAAGGGATACTCATAGCAAGAAGGAATTGACTATGAAGAAACCTTTGCACATGTTGCAAGAATTGAAGCAGTAAGAATGTTTTTGGCCTATGTAGCTTATAAGAAGTTTAAAGTATATTAGATGGATGTGAAGTCAACATTTCTGAATGGAGAATTGGAAGAAGTCTACATTGAGCAGCCTGAAGGTTTTCCTTTGACTCAAGAAGGAGACATGCTATGTAAACTAAACAAAGCCTTATATGGATGAAAACAAGCACCCAGAACTTGGTATGCAAGATTGGACAAGTATTTGTTAAAGTTGGGATTTATAAAAGGAATAGCTCATAGCAATCTGTACACAAAAGAAATTGAAAATGGTTTTTTGGTTATAGTTATTTTTGTTGATGACATTATTTTTGGAGGAGAAGATGAAGCTAGTGACAAATTTGCTGGTGAAATGAAGATTGAATTTGAAATGAGTATGATTGGTGAAATGAAATACTTTTTGGGATTGCAGATAACACAGAACAATGATGGTATCTTTGTAAGTTAGATAACGTACCTGAATGACTTGATGAAAAGATTTGGAATGGAGAATTGTAAACCAGTTGGAACACCTATGGTAACTGCACATAAGTTATCTAGCACAGATGAGACTCCTGCAGTGGAACAAAAGAAATATAGATCTATGATTGGAGGATTGCAGTATTTGACTCATACAAGACCTGATATAACACATTCAGTTGGAATTGTAGCAAAATTTCAAGCTGAACCTAGAGAATCACATTATGTAGCAGTAAAGAGGATACTAAGATATTTAAGAGGCACAATGGACTATGAATTGTGGTATGAAAAATCTGATGACTTTACCCTATGTGCATATATAGATGCTAATAGGGGAGGCAGTGTTGATGATATGAAAAGCACCAGTGGTGGAGCATTTTTCGTTGGAGGAAGATTGGTTTCTTGGTTAAGAAAGAAGCAAGATTGTATCTCATAGAGCACATCAGAACCAGAATATGTAGCAGTAGCAAACAATTGTAACCAGATAATTTGGATGAAGCAAATGCTGAAGAATATTGGAATATAGTTTGTTGAACCTATTGTCATACATTGTGACAACACCAGCATAGTTAGTATTTCTAAGAATCTTGTATTACATTCTAAAACAAACATATAGAGATCAAGTATCATGTTGTAAGAGAGAAAGTTGCTAAGAAGGAAGTCAGACTTGAGTACATAAGTACAAAGGAGCAGATAGTAGATATATTTACAAAGCCTTTGCCTAAGGATACATTTGAGTATCTGAGAGGTATGCTTGGGGTTATGCCCTAGCCTATTTTTGAGAAGTGATGTATTTGGTTGCATTCGTCCAGTGGTATATGAGCCTTATCTTTCTTCTGGACTGCATGTTGGTACTTCCTCTATGGGGGAGTATGTGTATCTTAGCTGAGTCATGAGGACACTAGTGAATGTATTTTCTAAATAGTGTCTTTTGACATTGGAGTTGTTGTTGACATAATGATGAGATTTATCATTGATGTCAATGCCGGAGAAGTGTACATGAAAAAACTATTTGTACTATCTGATTAAGAAAATGAAGCAAGATTTGATTGATGAAGAGGACTTGAAGTAGCAGTGTTGCAGTATTGGATTTTTGGAACATTGGATATTTTTTCATCTATGTTTCCATCAATGTCATTGGAGGAGATTGTTAGGAATGAATGCTAAATGTTTTGTAGCTATTTTGTAGCACTTGTTGTTGCATTCATGACTATGATTGTCATTGATGTCAACACAGTGATCTACCAGAGACTTGGAGAGAGCAGACAGAGTTTGAATTAGGGCACATGGGTTATTGTAGTTGGAGCTATGTGATGTTGAGGATATACTACTTGATATGTTATATGTCTATGGTTAAGAGCATAGACAATAATTCTTTTATTCATGCAAGTTATGAGCATTTTGGTGGAAGTAGTATTCAAGCAGTGTTCCTAAGTAGCGGTTTGTGGAAATCAGATGATCTCTCCTAATCAGGATGGAATCTAGTTTTGTGCCATTAAAGGGAAGTTGAAGACACATTGATAGTGATGTGGATGATAGCACAAAATTCAAGGTTGCACGAGTGAAGAATTATTGTAGTTGGAAGCTGATAGTTTTGTGTAATTTTGATGTAGCATCTGGAAACTTTTATTTTGTAATTATATGCCGACTCATTATTAATTATTTGAGTGTGATATTAACAAAGGAATGTTTTTTCTTGTTGTAGTAGAAGAGGATAGTATTGTATGAATATGAATTGAAGAAAAGAGCTAAATGTGAAAGAGAATTTGTGAAGGAAGACATACGAAGTACAGAGATCTGAAATTGAGATTTGGTGTAATAGTGAGTGCAATTTGGCACAGTCAAAGAAGAGGTAACATATTATTATCTTGAGTAATACAAATATTATTTGGATAGTGTGTTCAATGATCTTACCCTAAAGCTTTTTGGGTAGTGGGTCCTTCTGTCTTCCATAACTCTTAATAGGGTTAGAATCTTTTAGCAGGGATTCAAAATCTCCTAACAGGGATTCATATGTACTGAATGTATTTCATCAGACTCCTAATAGAGTCCATCCTTTCACAAGGAATATTCATATTAGTGCATCTTTTTTGGCCATCATGTAAGGAATATTCATATTCATATTCATGTTCATATTAGTGCATCTTTTATGGGCACCCAAATAGGCCCAACTCATAAGATGCTCTTACACCTGTCATAGCACATTCCTTAAATAGTTCTACGCATCATAGAAATCTATCATGACCATTTCAGTCATGATCTCCTTACGCACAAGATGCCACCACATCAAGTGGAGTGACACATTAACATGCCAACTAAACATGTACACTCACACTTAATTTCATTATTTGCAAAAATTACATTTACAAAACAAATAATAAAAATAAGAATTATCCAAGGTTGAGACACCTTATTCCTAACATTCTCCCACTTGTTGAACACCTTGTAAGAGCAACAAGAACATAACAGGAACTTTAACTGCTATAGGCCAAAAGGCCCATAGACTCCTAACACCACCTAAACTTCTCAGTGCTCACTAGTTTCATTAATGCATCTACAACATTCTTCACAATATCTACCTTCTCCAAATTTACCTTTCCATCTTCCACCATATCTCTCACAAAGTGAAACTGCACATTAATGTGCTTCATTCTGGCATGGAAAGTTAGATTTTTTGCAAGGCAAATAGCGCTCTGACTATCACACCAAATAGTAATCTATTTTATATCAACACCAACATTAGAACACAATCTCCTAAGCCAAATGGCTTCCTTACAAGCATGAGTAGTAGCCATCTACTCAGCTTCTGTAGTGGACAAAGCAACCACAGGTTGTCACTTACTCATCCAACTAATGGGACCACCAAACATAGTGAAGACATAAGCACTGGTGGATCTCCTGCTATCAATATCACCTGCCTAATCTGAATCCACAAACCCATGAATACAAACTAAATGCAGAGATCCAGAAGAGTTACCATGATAACATATGGAGTAATATGATGTACCCCTCAAATATCTGAATACTCGCTTAACTACATCCTAATGTACCCATCAAGGGTTAGCCATAAACTGACTCAGGACTCCCACTGCTTAGGCAATGTCTGGTCTAGTACAAACCATAGCATACATAAGACTACCAACTGCACTAGCATAAGGTACTCTACTCATGTCCTCTGCCTCACTAGGAGATTTTGGACAATCATCTACAAATAACTTTGTTCCCATAGAAATAGGAACATAAAGTGGTCTACAATCTACCTTGTTGAAACTATCCAACACAGACTTCACGTACTTACTCTGACTCAACCAATGTTTTTAGTTAGACCTGTCTCTATTAATTTCCATACCCAAGATGTACCTAGCTACCCCAAGATCTTTCATCTCAAACTATGCTGACAACTGAGATTTAAAATCAGAAATCATACCCTTACCCTTCCCAAATAGCAACATATCATCAACATATAATGCAACAATAAGAAGGTGATCATTTTCAACTCTGAAATAAACACAATGATCAGATTTTGATCTTACAAATCCAATTGACAACACAAAGGCATCAAAATTAAGGTACCACATCCTAGGAGATTGCTTCAAACCATATAGAGATTTCTTTAATCTGCAAACTAAGGATTCTTTACCTTTAACAATGTAGTGCTTAGGCTGTGACATATAAATCTCTTCCTCCAAATCACCATGAAGGAAAGTTGTCTTCACATCCATCTATTCTATCTCTAAATCATATGATGCAGCAAAAGATAACAAAAATCTAATAGATGTCAACTTTGCAACAAGAGAGAATATTTCACCATAATCTATTCCCTCTACTCGTGAATACCCCTTTGCAACCAATCTAGCTTTGTACCTTTCAACATTGCCATCTGCACAAAATTTCTTCTTGAACACCCATTTATAGCCAACATATTTTCTCCCTTAGGCAAAGGTACAAGGTCCCAAGTTTTTTTTTTCTCCAACGAAGTCATCTCTTCATCCATAGCCTCAATCCAGGAACCTACATCTTCCATGCCCAAAGCCTCTTTCATAGATATAGGCTCATCAATGTTAGTAATCAAAGTAAAGGCACAACTAGAATATAACATATAATAACCAAACCTTTCTGGTTTCTTTCTTTCTCTCATAGATCTCCTCAAGGGCTGAGGTTGAGGTTGTTCTTCCTCTTCTTCAGAACTATCAGAGCTGCTAGAGCTCTCCTCATCATTAGACCCAACATGGTCCCTCTGTTCAATCTTCTTAGGGGTAGGAGGCAACTGAACAACATCTTTTTCCTTTTCTTTTTCATCTGGTTGTAGCACAATAGGAGAAGATGTTAGCTCTCTAAAAATAACATTTCTACTATACAACACCTTACTAGTCACAGGATCCCAAAGCTTGTATCCTTTCACACTAACACTGTATCCGATGAAAATACATTTGACAGCTTTTTTTCCAACTTAGATCTTTTCTCCTTTGGAACATGTGCATAAGATTCACAACCAAAAATATGAAGATGTCTAATTGAAGGCTTCTTACTAGACCACACCTCCATGGGTGTCTTACCAACAAGATCTGATGTAGGAGATCTGTTAACCAGATAGCAAGCAGTGCTCACAGCTTCGGCCCAAAACTTTTGTTCTAAACCAACTCCACTAAGCATACTCCTAGCCTTCTCCATCAGTGTCCTATTCATTCTCTCTGCAACTCCATTTTGTTGTGGGGTATAAGGATTTGTCTTATGCCTCTCGATACCTCATTCTTTACAAAACTATTCAAACTCTGCTGAGCAAAACTCACCACCATTATCAGTTCTCACACACTTAATCTTCTTACTAGTCTGATTCTCTGCAAGGGCTTTAAATTCCTTGAACCGACTAAAGACTTGTGTCTTAATTTTAAGGAAATAAATCCAAGTCCTTCTACTATAATCATCTATCAAAGATACAAAAAATATGGACTTGGAGATTGAAGGAACTTTTACAGGAGCAAATACATCAGAATGAATAAGATCCAAAACATCAGAAGATTTGTGAGAACTAGAGTAAAATTGAACATGATTTTGTTTACCATAGACACAGTGTTCACAAAAGTCAAACTCAAGATTGCAATCATTTAACCCCTCAATAAGATTTTTATTCTTCAGGGTCCTAAGACCCTTCTCACCAATGTGGCCAAATCTCATATGCCACAACATCATCTTTTCTACAGGAAGCTTTCCTTCCAAAGTGTTTGCACCCTTAGGTACACTTACTGCACTGCCATTAGAACCCATTTCCACAGTCTTCTTTACTACTTGTTTAGATGGTGGGGATGAAGTGATAGCCACTCTCTTCTTTGAAATAGAAGAACTATTGCACTAAGCAATGCATGCTTCAAGCTAAAAGAAAGTACCTCTCCTAGTACCTCTAGCGAGCACCATAGAACCTCTCATCATCTTGCATCCATCTTTCAGAAAGACAACTTGCACACCTACATCATTCAGCATACTTATAGATAATAGGTTTCGTGCCAAACCCAGAATGTGCATAACTCTATTGATTCCCTTTACTCATCCATCAGGAAATTTGATAGTGATCCTTCCGCGTCCAACTATCTTTAGGTGAGAATCATCACCCAAGTACACCTTTCCACCATCGAACTCTTCATATTTTGAGAACGAGTTTCGATGAGAGGTCATCTAAAAAGAAGCACCCAAGTCTACCAACCACACATCATCAGATGCATGGGCTGCCAAAGCTGCAATAAAAGCATCTCCATCTTCTTGAGATTTTTTGAAATTTGAATCTGAGCCTTTCTTCTTCTTCTTTGATTCTTTGCAGTCCCTCTGGAAGTGCCCAGTTTTATCACAGTTCCAACATTTCACCTTGTACTTTCCAAGAGTCTTAGAACTCCCACGAGATTTGGATCTACCCTTCTTTGACTTTTTTTCATTCTACTTTCCTCTGTCCTTGGATCTCCCATGAATAGCAAGGGCTTCCTTAGACAAATCTGAAGTCTTTCTTTGCATCTCCTTAGATAGCAGTGAAGACACCAGATCATCCATACGAAATGTGACTATAGTACTTCTAAGAGCCATCACAAGATGGTCCCATGAATCTAGCAAGGAACAAAGTAGGGTCATACAATGATCCTCCTCCTCGATCTTGGCACTAGATGATGCCAACTGTGCAATCAATAAATTGAATGTGTTGAGATGATCAGTTACAGATCCACCTTCCTCCATTCTTAAAGAATACAACTTCTTTCTTAGGAACAACTTATTCACTAGAGATTTGGCCTGATACACAGACCCAAGTCATTGCCACAAATAATTTGCAGTAGTCTCATCAATAACATTCAAAAGAATGACATCTGATAAACAGAGTTTGATGAGACCCTTAGCCTTCTGATCCTTGATCTCCCAATCCACTTGCAATATTGTTGTAGGTTTCACATCAAGTGAAGTAGCCTCCCATAGATCATGGTCTTCAAGCATGTCTTCCATCTTGAGTTTCCACAACTCAAAATTAGTGCCATTAAATTTCTCCACATCCATTCTACTATATGAGGAACTTGCCATCTCAATTTGCAAATAAGATTCAGAATGCTCTGCACAAAACTCCCACTCAACATGAGATTAGCTCAAAAAACCCTACCCAACAACTAGGATCAAAATTTGATGAGGCTCTGATACCACTTGTAAGGAAACTCAGGTGCAGAAATAGCTTCCTACACAAATCTCTAAAGGAAAGTATTGTGCAAATTCTTTTTAAATCCTTACAATTTCATATTCATTAACTACTTTAACAAAGATATTGCAGCCATATACCATGCATATAGAAAATAGATAGAGAAGATAGAAACACATAAACACAAAGATATGTCGGTGGGGAAAAACCTTTTGGTAAAACAACCCCACCCCTCCAAAACATGCACAATGTATTATCTCCAACACAAAGACTACAACACACTTGCAATGCAAGTTCTTTTAGGGGATGAGAGACTAGTAAAACTTATTTCTTTCCCATAGAAGCAACATCATATATATAGACTCCTCATGACCCAACAAATACCCAAAAAGGAGTTTGGTGTCCAACCACCAAGACCCATGCACAAAGCCACATGTACATAGCTGTTACATGCAATCCCAAGAATAGGTGTCCATCCCTAGAATAGAATATGATAGCTTGTCATAGAATCCACCAAAAATAACGGTCACAAAAGAAGTGTAAGAGACTATCATACAAACCTATTTTTGGCATATTTTCTTACACACACCAACCACTTCTTCTTGGGCACCCAAATAGGCCCAAGTTATAAGATGCTCTTACACCTATCATAACACATTCTTTAAATAGTTCTTACGCATCATAGGAATCCATCATGACCATTTCAGTCATGATCTCCTTATGCACAAGATGCTGACACATCAAGTGGAGTGACACATTAACATGCCAACTAGACATGTACACTCACACTTAATTTCATTCTTTGCAAAAAATACATTTACAAAAAAAATAATAAGAATAGGAATTATCCAAGGTTGAGACACCTTATTCCTAACACATCATTCCCAGTGGGGTTTACTCTTTGATCAAGAGGTTCCCTAGTCAACATATCATGTGTCATTGTGTTATTGTGTATGAACATCTTTCTATGGTTGGTAATTATATTGCTTACATGGTTTAACACTGTTGAAGTTCATAAAAGTTATAAATATCTAATAACTGATTCACACCCCCCCCCCCTCTCACTTATCTTGGTGGACTTTACTTTCTAACAACATTATCTTATCATTGTGCCACATAATCAAGTACTCATTATTAGAAAGTAAAGACCACCAAGATAACTGAAAGGGGGGGGGGGGGAGAATCAGTTATCTAATAAAACCATTTATCAACATCAACTTCAACAGTTTTAAACCATATAATCAATGTTGTAACCAACCATAGAAAGATAATCATACACAATGACACAATAACACAAGATATGTTAACTAGGGAACCTCTTGATCAAAGAGTAAACACCGGTGGGAATGATGCCCACAAACTGATGCACTAATATGAAAGTTCCTTGTTAGAGGATGGACCTTGTTAGGAGTCTTATGAAATACATTTAGTACATATGAATCTCTATTAGGAGATTTTGAATCCCTGTTAAAAGATTCTAACCTTGTTAGGAGTTATGGAAGACAGAAGGACCCACTGCCCAAATAGCTTCAAGGAAAGATCTCTGAACTTACTGTCCAATAGATCTTAGGATTATTCAAGAGAATAATATGAAATATTTTACCTCCTTCACACTATGCCAAAACCACACTCTCTGCTACACAAGATCACAAATCCAGATCTTTGTACTTCACAAGTCTTCCTTCATCACTAAATTAGCTCTTTTCTTCACTTCATGCATACATTCACATCACAACTTTCACAATTTTGTATCACAACTATTAAAATCCCTTCATAACAAGGAAAACATTAATTCCTTTATACCACACTCAAGTAATTACAAATGAGTCAGCATGCAAATACAAAATAATAATTTCAACACGCTACATTAAAATTACATAAAACTGTCGGCTTCCAGATACAATAACTTTCCAATCATGTAACCTCAAATTTTTCACTATGAAGCACATCACCATCAATGAGTCTCAAACTTCCCTTTAACTACGTAGAATCAAATTCCATCCTGGTTAGGAGATATCCTCCGATTACCAAAAACTGCTACTCAGGAACACTGCCAGAATACTGCTTCCACCAAAATGCTTATAACTTTCATGAATAAATGAATTTCTTTTTGTGCTCTTAACCATAGGATAATAACACACCAAAGAACATACCATCAACTACATATGACTCAATCTAAAATATAACATGTGCACAAAAAAAAATTGTGCCTGCTTCTCTACTAAACTCCAGAATATCACTGTGTTGACATCAATGACAATCATAGTCATGAATGCAACAACCACTGCTATAGAATAACTACCAAAGGCTTCAGAATTCATTCCTAACAATCTCCCCCATTGGCATTGATGGAAACATATATGAAAAACATCCAATGCTCCAAAATTCCAATCACTACTGCTCAACTGCTCTGCTGCTCTTCATCAATCAAATCTTGCTTCATTTTCCTATTCAATCTCTCCAAGAAATGTAGTTCTTCAATTTTTTCATGATTCTCTCCCCCATTGACATCAATGACAGAAATTCTATCATTATGTCAAATAATAGCTCAATGTCAAAAGACACTGTTTAGTTTATACATTCACTAGAGTCCTTAATGACTCAGCTCAAATACACATACTCCCCCATAGAGGAAGTACCAACATCCAATCCAGAAAATAGATAGGGCCATATTCCACTGGACAAATGCAACCAACTACATCATTACTCACAAGTAGGTTGGGGCATAACCCCAAGCATACCTCTCAGATACTCAAATGTATCCTTAGGAAAAGGCTTTTTAAATATATCTGCTATCTACTCCTTTGTGCTTATGTACTCTAGTCTGACTTCTTTCTCAGCTACTTTCTTTCTTACAACATGATACTTGATCTCTATATGCTTTGTTTTAGAATGTAAAATTGGATTCTTTGACATACTAACTATACTTGTATTGTCACAATGTATGACAATAGGCTCATCAAAATTGATTCCAATGTCCATCAACATCTGCTTCATCCAAATTATTTGATTACAATTATTTGCTGCTGCTACATATTTTGCTTCTACTGTACTCTGTGAGATACAATTCTACTTTTTTCTCAACCAAGAAACTAATCTTCCTCCAAGAAAAAAGGCTCCACCACTGGTGCTTTTCTTATCATCAATGTTGCCTCCCCAATTAGCATCAATATATGCACAGAGGGTAAAATCATCAGAAGTTTCATACCACAGTCCATAGTCCATTGTGCCTCTAAGATATCTCAATATCCTCTTTGCTGCTGCATAATGTGACTCTCTAGGTTCAGCTTGAAATCTTGTTACCATTCCAATTGAATGTTTTATATCTGGTCTAGTGTGTGTCAAGTACTACAATCCACCAATCATAGATCTGTATTTCTTTTGCTCAACTGCTGGTGTCTCATCTTTACTAGATAGTTTATGTCCTATAACCACAGGTGTTCCAACTGGTTTACAATTCTCCATACCAAATCTTTTCAACAAATCATTCAAGTACTTTTTCTGACTTATAAAGATACCATCTTTATTTTTTGTTATCTGTAATCCCAAAAACTATTTCATTTCTCCATTCATACTCATTTCAAATTATGTCTTCATTTCATCAACAAATTTGTCACTAGCTTCATCTTCTCCTCCAAAAATAATGTCATCGACAAAAATAACCAAAACTAACAATCCATTCTCAATTTCTTTTGTATATAAGTTACTATTAGCTGTTCCTTTTGTAAATCCCAACTTTAACAAATACTTATCCAATCTAGCATACCAAGTTCTAGGTGCTTGCTTTAACCCATACAATGCTTTCTTTAGTTTACATACCATGTCTCCTTCTTGAGTCAAAGGAAAACCTTCAGGCTACTCAATGTAGACTTCTTCTTCTAATTTACCATTCAAAAATGCTGACTTCACATCCATATGATACACTTTGAATTTCTTAAATGCTGCATAAGCCAAAAATATTCTTACCACTTCAAGTCTTGCCACAGGGGAAAAAATCTCTTCATAGTCAATTCCTTCTTGCTATGAGTATCCCTTACATACCAATCTTTCTTTGTTTCTAATTACTTCTCCTTGTTCATTCATCTTGTTCTTGAATACCCATTTAGTTCCAATCACATTTTTGTCTTTAGGTCTAGGGACCAATTCCCATGTCTTGTTCTTTTCAATTTGATCCAATTCTTCTTTCATAGCTTTAATCTAATGTTCATCTTCACAAGCTTCATTATTAGACTTAGGTTCAATTTGAGAAATCAGACATAAATGTACCTTCTTTCTATTCATAACTCCTCTGTCCAAACTTCCAATAACTTTCTCAACAGGATGATGTCTTGATATATTCCTGTTAGGTGTCATAGTCACTGATCTTTCCTCAACTATAGATTCTTCTCTAGATTCTTCTCTATTTTCTTCAACATGACTTTCATTCAACAATTCACTATTAGTCTCAAAAAATTATTTAGTAGTTTCAATGTTAGGTTGAGGGTTAGTTCCTTCATCAAATTCATAATCAAGCATTCTTTCCTGAATTTTAAACTTCTCATCAACTTTTACATTTGTAGTTTGAACAATAGTTTTAATTCTCTTATTGTAACATCTATATGCTTTTCTTTTCAAAGAATATCCCAGAAAAATTCCTTCGTCACTTCTAGGATCAAACTTTCATATATCATCATCTCTCTTAATATAACATTTGCTTCCAAAAATTCTAAAATGCTTAACTGAGGGTGCATGTCCAAACCACAATTCATAAGGTGTCTTGTCTGTGTCTACTCTGATTTGTACTCTGTTCATTGTATATACTATTGTATTCACTACTTCTCTCCAAAATGTCTTTGCCAAATCACCTTCAAATAACATAGCTCTAGCTGCTTCAGTCACTGATCTGTTCCTTCTTTCTGCAATACCATTTTGTTCAGGGGTTTTAGGGGCTGAAAACTATCTCTTAATACCATTTACTTCACAAAAGGTGTTAAACTCTTTAGATGTAACTTCTCCACCTCTATCAGATCTCAAACATTTAATCCTTATTCCTGATTCATTTTCAACTTTATTCTTCATGACCTTAAACTTATCAAATGCATTAGATTTTTCTTTCAAAAATGCAATCCACATCATTCTTGGAAAATCATCAACAAGAATCATAAAATACCTTTCTCCATAGAATCCTCTAGTCTTAGTAGGACCGCTCAAGTCTATATGAACAATCTCCAACTTCTCTGTAGATGTGAACTATTTCCTAGGAAATGAACTCCTTTTCTGCTTAGCCATCACACATTCCTTGCAAATCATGTTAGTAGACTTCATAATCTTAGGTAAATCTCTTACTACAAGTGTAGAACTTACTTTCACAATATTATCAAAGTTTATATGACAAAACCTTCTATGCCATAACCAACTATCATCAATCTTAGTCATCAAACATGTCATCTCAATAGGGTTCAACTGAAATACATTACCTCTGGTTCTAGATCCAGTTCCAATTAGATTTCCATATTTATCCTTTATCACACAAGTTTTCTCAGTAAACCAAACTTGATATCCCTTATCCACTAACTATCCAATACTCAAAAGATTATGTTTCAATCCATCAACAAAGTAAACATCGTCAGTATTAGTCTTTCCATCAAGAGTAATAGATCCTATACCTTTAATCAAACAAGGTGCATTGTTACCAACTCTAACAACTCATCCATCATAATTGTTAAACTTTATGAATTTTCCTTTATCACCAGTCATAAGATGTGAACAACCACTGTGTATAATCCAATCAACTTTCTTTTCAACTTGGGAAACTAAGGCTTTCTCTTCCTTAACATTAGATTCAGAATTTTCTTCCTTAATTGCTACAAATCGTATGTCATCAAAGTTATCATTATCACTGTCACTCTAATGTCTTTCAATTCCTGCTTCAATTTCTTCATCATTTGCATAATAACATTCTTTAGATCTTCTAGGCTTAAAATTGTTTCTATACTTCTTAACTCTCTTAGGACACTTAGATGCAAAATGACGATATTCTTGACATGTCCAACATTTAAATATTTTCTTACCATCTGGTTCTCTTTTCACAAGCAAGGAAATACCTTCTTCAATCTTCTTATCTTCATTAGATTTGGATTTTCTACTATTGGCATAATCTCCATTCACACTTGTACTTGTAGACAAATTAGGTCTGATGCTAAGAGCACTGAATGTTGTCTCCACTCTAGGTAGTTCTCCTGATAATCTCAAATTCATCTTTGCTACTTCCAATCTTCCAAGAAGAGTCTCTCTTGAAAATTTTGGTGTACAAGGTATCACTTGTTTAATCATTTGTGTAGTCTACCTGAATACCGGAGTCAATGTTCTCAAAATCTTCCATATTACTTCATTCTCTATCTTTTCACCTCCACAAGACTTTATTCCTACAACAATTTCTGACATCCTACCAATATAGCTTCTAACAGATTCATCTTCCATCATTCTTACGTCTTCAAATGCACAAATCCAATTATGTAACCTAGCTTTCTTTGCATGTTTGTCACCTTCAAAAGTAGAATGTAAAGCTTTCCAAATATCATGAGATCTAGTTAAACCTTTTACCTGACTGTATTCATTCTCCAGAAGTGTTGATAAATGTGCTTCTCTTGCAAGTATGTTACCCATGAATAGATCTACCTCATCTTTAGTACTTGTTTCAAGATTGTCTTCTTCAATTATAGTTTTCTCATTTTTTGTAATCAACCAATAACCTAGTCCTAAACACAAGAGATGTGTCTTCATCTTTTCTTTCCAACTGTCAAAATTTACTCCATCAATATTAGGGATTTCTTTCTTAAAATTCACCATGGATCTCCTTAAGTTGTTAAACTTCTCTTTCAAGAACCTAGCTCTGATACCAATTGTTAGAAAGTAAAGACCACCAAGATAATTGAGAGGGGGGGGGGGGGGTGAATTAGTTATTTGATAATTAAACCATTTATCAACATAAACTTCAATATCAACTTCAATAGCTTTAAACCATATAATCAATGCAGTAACCAACCATAGAAAGATAATCATACACAATGACACAATAACACAAGATATGTTAACTAGGGAACCTCTTGATCAAAGAGTAAACCCCGGTGGGAATGATGCCCACAAAATGATGCACTAATATGAAAGTTCCTTGTTAGAGGATGGACCCTATTAGGAGTCTTATGAAATACATCCAGTACATATGAATCTCTATTAGGAGATTTTGAATCCCTATTAAAAGATTCTAACCCTATTAGGAGTTATGGAAGACAGAAGGACCCACTGCCCAAACAGCTTCAAGGCAAGATCTCTGAACTTACTATCCAATAGATCTTAGGATTATTCAATAGAATAATATGAAATATGTTACCTCCTTCACACTATGCCAAAACCACACTTTCTGCTACACAAGATTACAAATCCAGATCTCTATACTTCACAAGTCTTTCTTCATCACTGAATTAGCTCTTTTCTTCACTTCATGCATACATTCGCATCACAAATTTCACAATTTTGTATCACAACTATTACAATCCCTTCATAACAAGGAAAGCATTCCTTCCTTTATACCACACTCAAATAATTACAAATGAGTCGGCATGCAAATACAAAATAATAATTTCATCACGCTACATCAAAATTACATAAAACTGTTAGCTTCCAGATATAATAACTTTCCAATCATGTAACCTCAAAGTTTTCACTATGAACCACATCACCATAAATGAGTCTCAAACTTCCTTTTAATTTCACAAAATCATATTTCATCCCGGTTAGGAGATATCCTCCGATTACCAAAATCCGCTACTCAGGAACACTACTAGAATACTGCTTCCACCAAAATGCTTATAACTTTCATGAATAAATGAATTTCCTTTTGTGCTCTTAAACATAGGCTAATAACACACCAAATAACATACCATCAACTACACATAACTCAATCTACAATATAACATGTGTGCAAAAAAAAACTATGCCTGCTTCTCTGCTAAACTCTAGAATATCACTGTGTTGACATCAATGACAATCATAGTCATGAATGCAACAACCACTGCTATAGAATGACTACCAAAGGCTTCAACATTCATTCATAACACTCAATGAAGTATTAAATAACTTAACCTTTCTCTAGGTTCTATTGTTATCACCCTTGCCCTAATCCTTCTCAACAATCAAATAGATATAGTACTCTCTTAGATAGCAATAGTCCAACCAGTTAAAGTTTGACATCAATGACAATACAGCAATTGCTTCAATTTTAGTTTCCAATAGTTTCCTCCTCATGTTCCTATTTCCCTTTCATAAAATCATGTTTAACCTCCTTTTCTTTTACTTGTTCGCATTGTTGATCATCTATAGGAAGTTTATCTTGTGCACCATCAATCATAGTCTGATATATACCCATGTTTATTGGATCTTATTCTTTTTATTCCTTATGTTCATCTTGATTTCCATGTGATTCATGTTGATCTTGTGTATCCATGTTCTCATCATGTATCTCCATGAGAGGGATATCACCTATGTTATCGATCTCATCACTGATGTCCTCGAGTATGATCTTCACACCATCAACAAGAAATCCCTCATCAATTTGAGTCACCACTAGATCACCTTCCTATTATTTTACTATTTCCCCTTCATGTTCTTCATCCTTTATATCTTCAATAATACAAAAATGTTTCATTAGGATTTATTATGTTTTATCTTATACTCCAACAAACTCATCACATAATTGTCTTGTTAGTCTCTTCTTTGTTTTAAAGAGTTGTCTTGTCTCTACAAGAATATTCTTCATTTCCTCTTCTAATATTCTTGATTGAAGATGAAGTAAAACATAATCAATTAACTCCTTGTCTTATCAAATAATATTATGCCATCTAGCTTCAAGCTTGTTGTACAGGGAACTCAAAATCTATCCTTGTAACTCCACTACTGATTTGATAAACTGGTCCAAGAGCACCTAGCACCAAGAGCTTCTAGGAGGTGAAAGGAATTTTCATGCTTAATTTGACTTACATTTGAGTTTATATGGTCATTTTAATGTGTCATGAGTCATTTCAAATCATTATGTGTCATTTTGAAAAATAGTGTGTCATTTGTGCAAAGTAGCCCAATAGGGTCCTAGTTGGATCAAGAAGGTCAAATTGTGAAAAAATGTATAAGGAAGGCTGAAATGGAGTTAAATTCCCTTAATTAGTCCATCTTAGAATGTTTAAAGTGGCCACACAAATTTTTTCTCAGTTTGGGGTTCAAATACAAAAGTTGTTAATGTGTCAAGAAAAAAGTGCTTAAAATATTGTCAAAGTGTTGCAGTTAAGTCACAGAGTAGTTGGAATAGTTATGTAACTAAGGGAGGCTTATTAAATTCATATGATGGTTGAATCCAAGGTAGTGACTAGGTTGAAGGAAAGTTTTGTAAAGTTAGATCAATAAGCCACTGATTCTCACCTATTCTGTAGGGTATGATGATAGTTGCGGAGTTTTGTATTTCATTTTGGATGCAATTATTTCATGTGATGATTGTTGAAGGAGTAGTGAGAGAAGTAATTTTTATGAGAATCTTTTGTAATGAATTTGAATAAAGAATCAAAGAATGAAGTTGATGTTATTGTTCATTATTCTTGATAGACCTCTATGAAAGTCATATTTTTACTATTTTCATTTATATTTTCTTTTGGCACTTGGATTGATTGGACCTTAAAACCTTTTGGAAATGGTAGTATTATGAGTTATCTATTTTTTGAACTTGATTTGAGCATTACCAGTGGTTTATAGAGGAAGAACAATGAGGTTTTTTGAAATCAATCTTAAAACCCTCATTGACAGGGGTTTGATGAATGTTTGAATAATAACTTCTAACTGAACCATTCATAAATTCATTAAATTTGAGGTTTGATAGAATTTTGAGTCCTCTTTGCAATGAAATTTTTTTTGAGACCAAAATCCCATGTGGTTGAAGAGAAACTTGATGCCCTAGCGGGCTTAATCTATAAAAAAATTGTGTTTTAATGTTTTAATGAATGGTTTTGACTATCATTGATGTTTGACGGGCTTCAGAATGCTACAAGAAGATTGAGTAAGGTTAAAATAAGATATTCAACCCCTGAAACATGTGTGGTAAGTGGATTCATAGGGGTTTGGGCACTGATTTCATTAATATAGTTCGACTGTCATGGTAATGACAGTCCTAACAAGTGGAAATTCTATGATTGAGTTAGTTCACCCTTGGAATAATGTTTGTTAATGAAGTTATAGTGGATTTACATTTTAAGTTAGAGGAAATGGGCTTCACAAATTTATTGTTGGAATTGATCACATAATCATTTGTTCATGTTGGTTAAAATAGTGATATTAAGGAATGTAAGTTTTTCAATAAGATTTGTTCATGACCTAAGACATATGAATATGATATATGTTGGTACATTGTAAATGGGAGATGGTTGAATGGATTCCATGTTATTTTAATATATTTTGATTAGGATTACATTACTATTACTAATTATTTTGATACTAGACTGTGGATTCTCAACCTTGAGGAAAACATGAAAAGGTAGTTTGAAAGGTATGAAGAAGTCACTCAGGTGAAGTAATTTTCCAATTTTAAGGAAACTGTAGAGGTGGTTTTTTATGAACAATTTCTAATTGATATTTTGGGATTCTTGGAACCAAAGATTATTGATGGTCCTAATTGTCAATATGTTGTATCGTGAAATGCTTTGAGAGTATTGTTTCCTAATGCATTGATTAGGTCAAATTATGGTGTGTAGACAATTATTTGGATTCTAGAGGGATCCTATGGCTGATTTCATGGATGCTAGTTGTGTGAACAAATTGAGAATCGTGAGAAGTTAATCTTGTTAGATGTCTCTATCCTATAAAACTAATAACCTTAAAAGGTGTTTTGGTCAAGAAGTACCCTAAGAGTAGTGTTGTTATAAGACACTCTACATCATCTTGGTAGTAGAGATAAAAGAGCCTGAGTGTGTGGGTAAACCATCGAGGGAGGAAAACCACACCAAGACCTAGTTTCAAAATATTATGATATTTTGATATTTCTAATGAATTATGGTTGTAGGTGCTTGTCCATCTAGCTAGAAGAGGAATTTGTTGTTTTGTGTGTGTGGGTAGACAAGGAAGGTCTATCAAGACCATTGGATGGTCCATTGATTTCCAAAAGACTACCAATAAGAGAAAGGAAGGGACTCCTAGGTGAGGCAAAAGTGAGTTGTTTTTTGGTGAGGTGAAGAAACAAAGGAGAGGTGGACTTTTGATTGATATGTCACTTGGGGTTGCAACCATTGCATACTCCACCAACAGGAGTAACTGAGAGGGTGACTATAAGGATAGTCCTATATCCTTTTGAAGATGAAGGTTTTGGTAGAAGATGAAATAATATGGTAAGAGGAAGAGGCAAGGATGAAGATTTCAGTCAAATTTTTTTCTTACAGGTCATTGTATCTATAATCAACTAAAAGTGGATAGGATCATTCATGTGATTAATCAAGCAAAATCAAGGCAAAATCAAGGAAATTGAATCCAAACAAGCATTTAGCTGATCAAAATTAAAATCAAGCTTCAATTCAATTTAATTAAAAATCAAGAGCCAAAAGATCAAATAAAACCTATCAAATCATGATAAATTAAATCAATGTGTAATTAATCCAATTAATTGTATAGTTCAAATTAAATAAAATCAACCCATTCAAGGGGTGCACATGGCCAAACAAATTAATTAAATTCAATTAATTAAGTCCTATTTTCTCTCAACACCACATGGGAGGAAAAAGCCTCAACCATTAAGATTTAAGGAAAGAGCTCACATGGATCAAGCCAAAATGAACCTCAATCACTCAATTTGAAAGAACATCTTGTCCACTCATCTTGTCTTCTTGTCCCAAGCTTTGAGGACAATCCATTTAAATTTTCTCCAAAGGGTGGAACCAAAGACTTAACTCCAACTCAATCATGATCAACTCAACTACACCCCCTACCCTTGCCAAATCCTATAAAAGCAAGGCATAATTCAGTCATAATTCATCCACAAATATGAGAATTGCATCTAACCTCTTGATATTTTGAGCTAGGAAGGCAAATTTAGAAGTTAATTAAGGATTTCAATTTGGAATTGAACTATTTTAGCTTGCTTTATCATATTTTCTCATTCTAGCACTGTCATTAATGGAGGCTTGCTGAGAGCTACACCATTAACATCCTTAGTTAGAGATCCATAGAGTGCTTAATTGCTTTTCATTTGTTAAAATAGCTCTTCCTTTGTGGTAATTTAGTTATTTTATTTAATTATTTGCAATACTAACCCTATGAGGGTACAAATTCTAGTACACAAAATGGTGCCCATTGTGGGGCTTTAGGCTTCACTTTCTTAAAAGTACAGAAATTTCATTTTGTTCAAATTTTTGCATGTTAAGTTCTCTATTTTGCAAGTGAAACAATGCTTTTGAGACTTTAAAAATCATGTTTGAGAAATTTAACAGCACTTTTGAGCACTGTAACAGCGCGTCTATGATAAATTGTTATGTCTTTGCGAGGAGAAATAGCACTTTCGATCCTTTCTGGTTGCTGTCTAAATTTCTATTGGCGCATATTCCCTAACTAGCTAGCACTTTTGAATCTTTCTCCAACACTTTTGACTCTTTCTCGACACCTTTGCTTAATTCTTTAGTGCTTTTGCACTCTATTTTAGCACTTTTAAAAGTTTAAGTAGCACTTTTAAGCTTCTCCACAATGCTTTTGAGCATTTAAATAGCGCTTATAATCATTTCTGTAGCACTTTTGATTAAACTATAAATTTTCATAATCTAACTGTCAAGAAATGATTTTTATGTCTCTGCAAGATGACTAATCACAAAAGAGTAAAAAAACCAGAGAGGAGATTCAATCAAGAAGGAAAAGCTTTAACAAAGAAGATCAAAGAGGAGAACATTTCTCACATTAAGCTGGTTCTTGAGGATTCTTAGCAAGAAAGCCAGGTATATGAACATTATCTAAAAGTTGTAGAAGCATATAAGGAAAAATTTGTTTCATTGAATTGGATTTATTCACCTTAATCAAGTTTTTCGTAAATTTGACAAATAAGGCTTTAGATTCAATTTTATCTTGTTTCCATCATTTTTTCTTGTTGTGTTGACTAACTTGTTGGAGGAAAATCACATTGGAAAGGAATGATCGCCACTAGGTGAGCATTGAAAATGAGAAATCAATAAAAAAATGCCCCTAGCCTTTGCTAGCTTCATTTGAAGGTAAGCCTAAACTTAGTCATTTTTTTACTTAAATTGTGGCTTTGTTGTTTTCAAAATCTAGTAAGTAAAAAGAGCCTATTATTGTTTGAAAAGTTTTGATATTAGGCCTATGCTCTTCACTTCTTTTAGTGAATCAAAATGCCAAAAATGTCAAAATTTCTTGATTAAAAGAAAGGTTAAGGAAATCAAGCACATAATTTGAAAAACCCCTTGTTTGTACAAAAGAGTAGAAATATTCAATTCTCTCTACTTAGTGGGTTGGTAATTGAACCTTGTTAATTGTTTTTAGGAATTGAGAAATAGCTAGGGATATGCTCTTCACCTTTTGGTGAATCAAATTCCCAAAAACTATCTCTTAACTCCATTTTCTTGCTTTCAACTCAACATGCTAGATCTTTAGTTGGGCTCACCTCCTGAGATTTGCCTTAATAAGTCCGGTGAGAGGGACAGCCCAAAGTGGGATACACTTGCCTTTGTCCCAATCATCCAACCCACTATAAAACAAAATGCATGCATCCTTAATGGGGTGTGTGACAAAAGGGTGTTAAATTTTTTAACTTCCTCGAGTAGTCCTTCAAGATTGCGCAAAACTCTGACATACCGGTGGTGGGAAGCATCCTAATATACTTGGAGGATGAAAGTTTAATATCCATTTTGAATAGAATATTGATTAAAACCTTGTTAACTTAACAAAGACTACCTTATAGAGCCATGTTTGCGAACCAATCTTGAGCTAGGTAGATTGCTTGAAGTGCCTTTTTGTGCAAAACCCACGATAACGTACTTTCAAAATCAAACACTTATTGTGTAGAGGGTGAAAAGAAACAAGTGTAGGCATGATTGTTGTGTTTGAAAATACATAGAACAAGTGAAAGAGATATCCATTACAAAAATCATCTTACATTTTTAATCTCTTCATATAAATCAACAATTACAAAATCAAAGGATCAATTTGAATCAAACCTTATTGGATGTCGGTTTCCACATGTTCTTACAAAATCAAGTTGTTCTTACAAGAATATGGCACTTCAGTTGCTAACGTAGTCCTTGAATTTGAATACCAAAGTCTTTTCAACAATCAAGATCAAGGGTACATTCTCCCAAATTTATTTGAAGAAAGATTTGAATCAATGGATAAAAACTCCACATTTCATGATTATAACCAAGGAGGAAACAATGACAATAATAATAATGCTAACCAAGAGCCTAAGGAGACACTTGAAGAAAGAGCTAATAGAGTGGCCCAAGACATGGAATTTCTTGAGGTCATGGATAAATTGATAGATAGGGATAGGGAGAAATTTTTCCTAAACCTAGCCCAAGCGGGGGTAAAGTTCCCTCATGACTATGACATAAATCAACTTAAGAAGAATCAAGAAGAAGATAACCTAATGAGTGCTATGACCAAATAAGTGAAAATGTTCCAAGAACAAATAGACTCAATGAAAAATGCAGCCAAACTAATCCCTTCTCTATTGAGGCCTTGTTCCCATTCCCTTTCAACAAAAGCTTAGTCATGGAACCTTTTCCTTTCAATACTATTTTTCCTAAATATGATAAGTATATGGGTAAAACAGATCCACAGGATCATCTAAGAGAGTTTTGTGCTCTAAGTATTGAGTTCATGCACAACACTACGTACCTAATGAGACTTTCTCCTAGGAATTTGGGAGGTCCTACCATGGAATGGTTCTCTAAACTCCCACAAGGAATAAATACTTTTGAGGAATTAGCCTCTAAGTTTTTAACCCACTACTCCTATAACATCGAGCATGAAATCACAATGCTCAAGTTGTGTGATACCAAATAGAAAGATGGTGAATCCTTATTAGGATTCCTAAAAAGGTGGAGGACCATTTTTGCAAAGTATCCACGAAGTATCCTCGAGAAGGAGAAGATGGAAATATTTACAAATAACTTGAACATGGAGATGAATTATTGACTCCAACTTCAATGTCCCCCAACATTTGAAAAACTTATCAAAAATGGGATCAAGAATGAAGACGTATTGGTAAAGAGAGGAGAGATAAAATTGTTCAAAGACAATAAATCCAATACCAACAACAACAATAACCATTATGTATCTAATTATGTTAATAATAGAGTGGCCAACAATCACTACGATAAACATAAGCTATGGTTAAAGAATAACAACAAAAATTTTGTGAACGATGGAGTTGTGGAGGCCCACAATTTGAAGCCAACCCCTTTTAACATATCAATTGGAGCTAATTCTTCATACAATGTAAATAAAATGAATAAAGCTTCATTTAATTCCAACAATTCCAACAATTCCAACAATCCCAACAACAATTCTAATAATAATCCTTTTAATAATGCTAATGGGAATAAGCCCAAACCCTTTTTCTCCATGTATCAAAAGAGAAAATTTACCTTTCTAGGTGAACCCTTGGAGAACGCATTAAGAACCTTGGTTTCTAATAAGATTATCACATTACCTGATTTGAGACCTTATGAACCTCAAATTAAACCTAATTAGTGGAATGATTCTCACCATTGTGAGTATCATCAAAATAAGGGTCACAAAACCAACAAATGCATGAAGTTAAAACACTTAGTGTAAGACCTAATTGATGACAGAACTATCAAAATTGAAGGGCCTCAAAACAATGAGGATCATATGGCCTTCAAGAACCCCTTTCTAAACCATGAAAAGGGTGAGTCATCTAATACCAACAAAAATCATAAAAGAGGTAATGAGAAAGTGAAATTTTCTCATACCTATGATAACATCATCAATACTCTAAATGAAGAAGACAATACCATAAATGTTATCGTGGTAAAGGAGAAACCAAGATAAGCATAATCAAACATTGTCACTAGGGGGAAATCTTCTAAAATCACCCTACCTAGAAATGCTCCAAGAATTGTTCAATGCAATCAAAACACATCTTTGTCATTGAAGCAATATAACTTGGTTGATCAATTACAAAGAACTCCCGCTCAAATTTCAATCCTAGAATTGCTCCAATTATCACCTACGAACAAGGAAATTCTAGAGAAAGCTTTAGTAGAAACCAATGTACCTCTAAACCTAGATGTGGAAAAGTTTCAAAATATGGTGTGACATCTCATTGCTCCTCATTGATTATCTTTTTATGAACAAGATGATATGTCGCTAAACCACCCGCAAAATTTACCTTTGCATATAGAGGTCCCTATTCACAAGCATAGAGTGAAGAGAGTTCTTATTGATGGAGGAGCCGACCTAAACATTTGTACCCTAAACTTGATAAAAGAGACCATCTGCCAATTTTTAGACCTAAAGTTGACCTACAATATCTTATTAGGGAGGCCGTGGATTCATGGAATGCAGGCTATGCCTTCTACTTACCACCAATGTTTAAAATTTCCTCATCTAGGTCAAGTGATTATGGTAAGTGGGGACTCAACCCCTTCCAATATTGTAACAACATGAAGCCTATTAATGACTCTCTAGTCCCACATAATACAGAAGGGTCTATACCTGAAAAAATGGAGCAAGGGAAAAGTTATAAGGACCTTCCATTATTAAAAGAAAAGGAAAAGATGGAAAGATAAATTGTTGTTGAAGACATCCAAAGACCCACTAACCTAGCTACATTGACAAAGGTCAAGGAAAAGGTTAGTGAGGAGAATACTCATGAGAAGAAGAAAGAAGAAAAAGATAAAGCCATCCAAATCTACACCAAAGAGGCACATTACCAAAATATGGACCAAATGATGAGAAATTTTGATAAACAATGTAAAATCAAGCAAAAAGGAGTAGGGGAATATTCTTTATCCATGATGGATTTAACATTATCCTCTAAGTCATATGGAAGACCATCCAATCTACCCCATAGATATAATGATAATTTTGTGAGAGAAAATAATTCTTCATCCATGGATGAAGATGATAATGAAATCCTTAATTGGCTTTATAAAGATGAAGAGTCAAGTGCCCAAGAAAAATGCATCCAAAATATCAGCATTCCCACACATCAATATGGGAAAGGATTTCAAATCATGAAAAAGATGGGATACAAAGGCCAAGGACCTTTGGACACAAGGAATGAAGGACTTATAGAACCAATTGAAATGACATGGAGAGATAGCAAGGAAAAGATAGGATTAGGGTACTTAGAACAAGGGTACACACAAAAGAACTATGCTAAAGTCTATGATCAAATATTGCAATTAGAATAGCATAGTGATGAAGATTCTAAAAATTGGGAATGGGACTCATTATCAAGTGATTCATGCCATGATAAGGAGGTGGATGTCATTCATACCTACACTTCTAGCAAAGAAAAGGATCAAATAGAAGAACCAAATCAGAATCGAGCTTCTAGTTCAAATCAAGGGGTCTTAGAAAATATTCAAATTCAAGAAATTGAAGTAAATAAATGGGTGGGAGAACCCTATGTACCTTCATAGAAACATACTATGGAAGAATCAAATGTTAGGTTTAATCCATGAGACTTTTATCCAATGGAAACCTTAGAGGAGTCTAGTGAGGAAGAATTTGATCCTAGTTCTTTAGAACATCTAGAGGAAGCACATGTCATAGACTTGAATGATATAATGTTCAAACCATCAAATGAGGTCTTATCCCTAAATCCCATCAAACTGAACCAAAGCATTGATCCCTTAACTCTTATATACCTAGAATTAATCGAATGGAATTCCATTGAACCAACCATACTCCCAACCTTTTTAAATGACAACTTGGTGTCCCAATACCTAAATGTAGTTGAACCTTCTTCTACCATGGAATATCAAGAAGGAGTGATAAAGGAAGGTATCCAAACTCCTAATTCAATATTAAATGAAAAAAAGGAAAAAAGGAAAAAAAGCTAATGTTGAAAGCCACATGGTGGGAGCATTAGATAAAAAAGAGAAAGAAATAAAGAATGATTCCAAAGGTGAAAACCTCATTGAGGCACCTAAGGAAGGGAGTTTGGATACTTTACCCAAGCATTATGAAGAAAGATCTCCTATCTTGATCGAGCCTATAGAAAAGGTGAACATTGGATCAAAATCAAAACCAAAGATCATACACTTAGCGACATCTTTATCTAGTGAGGAGAGAAAAGAATTCATCAAATTTTTCAAGGAAAAGAAAATTAATTTTGTGTTGTCTTATGATGATATGTCGGTATTGGATACAAATCTAATTATGAATCACTTAAATATAAAAGAGGGAGAAAGACCCATAAAGCAAAAATTGAGAAAGATGCATCCACACATCGCCTTGCTAGTAAATGTGGAGTTAGAGAAATTGTTGAAAGTGGGGTTTATCAGAGCCATTGATTATGCCCAATGGATTTCAAACATTGTACCAGTTTCAAAAGAAGACAAGTCCATCATAATTTGCATAGATTTTAGGGATCTAAATCTTGCATGCCCTAAAGATGACTTTCCTCTACCAAGTATAGACGCCATAGTGGATTTGACAGCAGGACATTCCATGTTCTCTCTTATGGATAGATTTAGTGGCTATAATTATGTGCTAGAAAGTAGTCACACTTCTATGAATCATTACATTCAAGAACACTCAAGAATGAGGTCTCAAATAGTGATTCACAGCTCTCTATTTGTGGAGTGTAGGGGTTTGTATATGAGGCCCTCAGATTGACCTAGTTATGCCCATGCAAGTACACCAAGAAATGAGAGATTCAAAGATGAATAGCAAGCATGCTAATCTCCATTATCATCAAGTTATTGCATGCAAATGAAACTAGTCTAGATGATAACAATGCAAGAAATAAACTATTCTATTGAAATGAATGCTTATACAATGTTAATCTATGAAAGGAAACATGAATTTAAACTATTGTGTGAATGCAATATTAATCTAAACTATGGATTTCCATAAGGCATGAGAGAAGAAGACAAGAAGAAAGAAGTCTCAAATATCCAAGCTCCAAATGTGCTCAACAAGCTTCTTCCAAGATTGCTCTCCAAACCTGCAGCATAACAATAACATGAAAATTCTCGGATCTGAAATGAGAAGGAGAGGGCTCCTTATATAGGAAAATGTGGAAGAGAATGCATCCTCAAGAGCAATGTGGGATAAATCCAAAAAGAGGAAATAAAGCTCATTTTTTAGAAAGTGTGGAGAGAAAAGGGATTTTATTTATTTTTAATTATTTGTTTCCCTTTTTTCATCACAAAGAGCTTTAAGAGGATTTTTTATTTATTTAAAAGAATGATTCTCTATTAATTAAATAAGATAACATTATTTAATTAAAAGAGAGATATCATAAGATAAAATCATTTAATTAAAAAAGATTTTAATTAAATAAATTTATTTCATTTTAAAAGATATTTCTTTCAATTAAATAAAGTTATTTTATTATTTAAGAGGGAATATTTCTTTCAATTAAATAAAATTATTGAAAGAATCAGGAAAAAGGTTTTTGTTTTGTTTTTATTTGATTTATTTCCTTTTCCATCACAGATTTTGCTTTAAGTGGGGATTTTATTTATTTAAAAGAGGAATTATCTTTTAAACAAATAAGATAAGTTTATTTAATAAAAAGAGGAATATTTAATTAAATAAGATAAAATCATTCAATTAAAAGGGGTTTTAATTAAATAAGATTATTTTATTTAAGATATTTCTTTTAATTAAATAAGCCTATTTTATTTATTTAAAAGAGAATATTTTTTTTAATTAAATAAAATTATTGATGAAATGATCAAACCTTAGAAATATTTGAATTATTGATTTAATTGCGATTTGATCAAGGAATTGATTTGAAAATTGCAAAGCATTGATTCAGGAAATTGATATTTGACAAATTGAATAAATGGGGCCCAAAGTCTAGGTGACCATTTTAGGGTGCATACAATAATCAGATAAAAATAGCACCCGAAGATCAAGATAAAATAGCATTTACATGTGCATAGGGGATATTCTATTGGAATGTTATGCCTTTTGGTTTAAAGAATGCCGGAGTGACTTATCAAAGAGTAATGACCACTGTATTCCATGACATGATGCATAAATTCATGGAGGACTATGTAGATGACATATTAGCAAAATCTCATTCAAGAGAGGAACATCTACCAATTCTAGAGAGATATTTTGAAAGATTAGAGCAATTCAAAGTAAGGCTCAATCCAAAAAAGTGTGCATTTGGGGTCTAATTAGGACAGCTACTAGGGTACATCATTTTAGCCAAAGGAATAGAGGTAGACCCCACAAAATTCAAAGCCATCATGGAAATGGAAGCACCTAGAAACATAAGTTGGATGAGATCTCTTCAAGGTAGGATCCAATCCATTTGAAGGTTCATCTCCCAATTGGCATAAAAATGCCATAACTTTACTCCACTCCTTCATAAGGACATAGTTTTCAAATGGGATGAAAAATGTGAAGAAGCCTTCACCATGTTGAAGAAATATCTCATGAACCCTCAAAATTTGATGCCACCTATAAGAGGAAAACCCTTGATTCTATACATTTCAACAACCGAGCATTCATTAGGGGCACTTTTGGCACAAGAAGATGAATTGAGAAAAGAGAAGGCTATATATTACATAAGTAGAACTCTAGTGAAATATGAGTTAAACTATACCTTCATCGAAAGGGCATGTTTGGCTGTTGTTTTTGCTTCCCAAAAACTACGTCACTATATGATGTCTCATAAGATAAGACTCATTGCAAAGATCAATCCTTTGAAGTATATACTTACCAAAAGAACATTAAATGGAAGGTTAGCCAAATGGGTCAGGGTGTTGAGTGAATTTGACATAGAGTATGTAGACCGTAAATCTATCAAATGGCAAGTCATTACTAACCAATTAGCAGAATCACCACTACAAGATGATCATCCAATACATGTAGAATTCCTAGATTCAGAGATTGTGAATGTCGAGGGAAAAACATGGAAACTATATTTTGATGGTTCATACACCCAACATGGATAAGGAGTAGGCATTCTATTAATTACTCCTCAAGGATATACAATTCCAAAGTCATATAAATTACTATTTCCATATACCAATAACATAGCAGAATATGAAGCCTTGGTCATTGGCATAAAGTTATCATTGGAATGAAAGGTGACAAAACTAAAAGTCTATGGAGATTCATAATTAGTCATTAATCAAATTAATGATGAATATCAAATGAAAGATGACAAGATGGTACCTTACAAGAACATGGGGGAAAATCTTAAGAAGTACTTCACTCTTATTACATTTGAGCAAGTGCCATAAGAAAAGAACAAAGCAACAGATGCAATGGAAACTTTGGCATCACTTCTATAAATACCAGATCAAAGCACTAGATATGAATTCCTAGTAGAAGAAGTGGAACAACCTGCATTTGACCCTACCCATCCTCATACCATTTTTTTGCTAACTACACATGAATCACCTTCGTATGGACCTATTTACACTTACCTAAAAGACCAAATCCTACCCATTGACCAAACCAGGAACCAAAAGAAAAGTTTCATTTGACAAGCCACTCAATATACCTTAATATCTAACACATTGTACCATAAGAGTCTATATGGAATGCTTCTTAGATGTCTAGAGAGAGAGGAATCAAATGTATCCTTACGAGAAATTCACGAGGGAATCTATGGATCACATTTGAATAGATTAACCTTAACTAAGAAAATTATTAGGATAGGATACTTTTGGCCTACGATGGAGAAAGATGCTTGTCACTTTGCTAAAACTTGTAGAAAGTGTCAATATCATAGAAACTTGATACATGTTCCCAAACAAGAACTTCATCCGATGACAACACCTTGGCCATTTTATCAATGGGGCCTATATTTAATAGGAATGAATTATCCACCATCTTCAAATGGTTTTAAATTCATTATCATGGCAACAAAGTACTTTAAAAATGGGTGGAAGTTGTACCCTTATCAACTGCAACAGGAAAGAACATATCCTTGTTTATCCTAAACATATGGTGTTCCTCATGCCATCATAATGGATAATGCAAAGCACTTCAAAAAAAGGACCTAAAGGAATTATATACAAAGTTCCAAATGATCCATCACTCATCTTCAATCTATTACCCACAAGGTAATGGACAAGACACGAAGCAACGAATAAAAACATCTTGAAGATATTGAAGAGAATGGTGGACAATTCAGGGAGAGATTGGCATATAAAAATAAACCCAACCTTATGGGCTTATAGAACAAGCATTAGAATTACAACAAGAGCTACACCATTTTCCTTAGTCTTTGGAATAGAAGCATTTTTACCTTTAGATGTAGAGCTTCCATCTGTAAGAGTATCTTTACATGGTTTGATAAGTGAGGAAGATTATAGTGTTGCTAGGCTGCATGAACTAGAATTACTAGATGAGAAACAACAACAAGCATTTGATCACTTAAAAGTATATCAAACCCTAATGTTAAGGACTTATAAAAAGCACATCAAGTCAAGAACATTTCAAATAGGTGACTTAGTTTTGCGAGAAAATCCAAAGAATCAAGTAGAAAGAGAAAAGAAAGGAAAATGGGAAGCAAACTGGTTAGGACCTTTTGTGATCACCTCATCTTTTGGGACTGGCACCTACAAGCTAGTTGATTGTGATGGAGAAGAGCTACAAGAACCTATCAATAACATTCATCTAAAGAGGTTCTATACATGAGACAGGTGAAAGAGTATAAAGAGTATTAGAAAATCAGATAAAAAGCATCCTATTTATTCTATATAATCAAAAGAGATCTTGAAAATACCAAAAACATTGAAAAGAAGAAAAGACCAAACAAATTAAAAAAGAAGAAAAGATCACAAATAGTGAAAAATTGAGCATGAAGAAAGCTAAAAACATTCATATATGATCCTCAAAAATATGTTATCTTGGTGAAAACCTAGAAAATAGGCACCTTGATGATATGAAAAATAAAAAAATTGAAAAAAGAGAAAATACAAAAAAATCAGAAAAGAGAAAAAGTGCCTTGGTGAAAACCTAGCAAATAGGCACCTTGGTAGCAAAAAAAGGAAAAATCTTTAAAAATAGAAAAAGAAAGCAAGATCATTCAATCAATGAAAAACTAGTAAATAGGCACCATTAAAAGTCCAAGTCAGTCACATACCTAGCAGTTATCCTTGTAAATATTGCATTCACCAACATTTGTATATATTGCATAATAAAACCCCACAGTTGCATTTGCAAGTACCTAAAGATTTTGGTCACCTAATCTATAAATTATCCTAAGTCCAACTTTGAAATCATATCAAACTGGGAAAAATCTACTCAAAAGGAGCAAGGATTCCTCAAAAGAAAATTTCAATCAATCATTGAATAATTCATCAAAAATTCAAGTGAAACACTTAATCAAATCCTTATTCCAATCCAATTTGAACCAAATGCAAAATTTGATCCGAGATCTTATATGACTCTATCTTTATTAGAATTAAAAGTATGGAATAGATGGAACTATACTTGAAATATGGATTTGAAAAATATTGCAAAAAAATTTCAAAGTGTTGACTTGATTGATGAAATCATATCTTTCTAGCGAATCGATGAAAGTTCTTAAACTAGACAAGCTATGATGAAAGCATGATATTTTAGTTGATTTCTGAATGACTATCTTAAGATCAAAGTTCTAAAGCATGTATTATTTTTCTAAGGACGTCATCATCAAAGAATCATCGAGGACTTGTACATAGGATAAAACTAAGATCTTTGTTTGTTTACACAAAAGGATACCTTGGATATTTTGATGTTGAATATCATAATACCAAAATCCACTTGCAACATAGAATCTAACAAAATCATTATTCCCACTCTCATGATGGACTTCAATTAGTGATAGTCGTACCAGAAAGGATGGGAAAGTAATGAAAGAGGTGCAAAAAGTATTCATATCATCATGGTTGAACTAGTGATGGTTGTACTAAATGGAGATTCCAAAAATTGCTCAATGATGATTATAAGCTCCAAATTTTTGAATAATGATAGTTACTTGCATACATGCTAGATTAAATGCATTTAATATATTTTTCCTTTCTTAGTTTAAATTGCAAGAGGCAAAATTGAAAAAAATGAAAAGGGGGTGTGGTCAAATCAAAAATCAAATGAGTATAAAAAATTATATGTGATCGAGTGTGTTGGAAATCAAAAAAAAAGAAAAAAAGTGCATTCCATTAGTTCACTTGCATTTGTTAGGTTCATTTTTAATCATTACTTTGAGTTGCATTAAATCATCTTCATTAGATCTCGCATTCATTTAAGCGTGTTCATCACTTGAATCATTAAGTTCATTGAGTTAGGGTTCATTTTAAATCATTATGTTAAGTAGCATTTTAATCATTAATTACATTAGATTGCATATATCATTTAAATCCAAATTCATTTACATCAATTGCATTACAATTGCATAAATCATGTAAATCCATTTATATTACATTAATTGCATTACGTGGCATTCATTCATCCATGTTAAAAATCATTAAGTACATTAGATTGCATCATTCAAGATTTATTTCATTTAGAACAAATCATTCTTTGCAAAAGAAATCATCCATATTGCATCCATTAAGTGCATTACCATTGCATTCATTAGGTCAAAATCATCACATCATTACATTCTTCAAAACATTTCATTTCAAATAGAACATAGAATCATCATTAGGTGCATATCATTTAAGTCATCTTAGAATACAATGCATCATGCAAATAAATCCATTCATATAAGAGCATTGGACATTGCATCATCATTCATATCATATAACATCTAGAATCATTAAGTATCATATGCATGACATAAAACCATTGCATCAAATTTAAATACCATAAAGCCATTCATATACATTATGTACATCCATATCACATGAAATATTTGCATCCATCGCATTATTCATTAAACTCATCTATAAATCATTGCATCCATAATAAATCATTAATCATTAAATTTCATTAGATTCATCCATCTATTCTATGTCATACATAAGACAACCATTTAAGCATCACTAGAACATGTGCATACATATCAAAAATCACATCTGAAAAGCATAGAACAAAGCATATAGGAGATAGAACCATCTAGATCTGTATATCATGCCAAAACACCTGAAACATGAGATCCAACACATCATGACATCATATATAGTGAAAGCAATCAAACTGAGTATCAGAGTCTATGGTAACATCATCATAAAATCAACAGAATATTAGAGTCTATGCAAAGATCATAAATGAAATATCCAGATAATCAAAGTCCATCAAAGTATCAAGGTATCAACATAAACAACATCAATGAATCAAAAATAATACAATAGAGTCCAATTTCTTGATATCAACAAAAAAAAAGGGAGATCATATACATCATCAAGGAAAGAATTTGAAATATCACAAATCATGGATCAACTGGCTGAACCGCTAGCACCATCTCCACCATCAAGACCAGGAGCACTATCTGGAGGATAACTAGAGCTCACTTGTAATCCATGCTGACTCATCACTGCCATAAAGGTCTGCATCATAGAACTCAGCTACCTCATCTCCTATCTAATCTCAGAGACATTAGACTGTAAAGCATAAACCTCTGGTGCAACCACACTAGGAGCATGTGCTGCAGAAGTTTGTGGTGGAGGTATGGAAGAAGAAGGCATGGAAGAAGATGGATCTAATAATTATGGAACATATATAGAAGAAGATGGAAGTGAAGAAGATGATGGCATCGAAGTAGAAGTAGGTGCCTAATAAGGTGGAGCTTGTGGAACAATCAGTGGTATAACCTGAGTAGGAGGACCCTATGCCTGATCCAATAAAACTTGTGCAATTTGTGCATCCATCTATCTCTATCTTCTATCTCTATGCTGACCCTATCTAACAATTGGATCCACAATATCCTGATGAAGTGCTCTATCCGCACCACCTCTAGCCTAACCACCACCACCCCTAGGAGGAATAGGAGTAGTAGTAATAACTAGAATCTGAACTCTGCCCGCTCTAGTTGCTCGATGACCCCATCTTCCATGTCATGCTCAAACTCTACATCCACCCCTCCCACCATCTCCATTATCCCCATCATCACCCTCATCACCAACATCACCATCATCACCATCTAACTCCTCATCTATGCTCGGGACTCTCTTAGCTGGATTTGTGAACCTTGGAAATGGGTTTTGAGAAAACCAACTAGCGTACTCATCTATAACACCAACATCCATAACATGCTCAATGACAATGACACGATGCTAGTAATCTAACTTACCCATGTGGGTCTGTATCACCATACCCTTGTACATCAAAGTGAATGGCCAACAAGGATCTCCTTATCATGTTGTAATGGGCCGTGTCACTAGGATATGTTCCCAAGTCTAAAGCTATAAGAGAATCGCTCTTGTAGTGAGTGTGGAAGATCGTATATACACAAATGTATGTAACTCACGATACAACTAAGATAATACACATGATCCCCAATCATATCATTGAGGATGAGCCATCAAGTCCTCAAGAATAGGACCCCATTCGCATGAAAACCCATGTCCTCATCTATCAGGAACAAGGAACCCATTGATCAAAGTACCTAATATTGTTGGCAACACTGGAAAAGCATGAAACTTTTCCCACTTGATATGATCATCTCTAATGGTTGGATTTTGGAAAACTTGCCAACACGCTAATCCATTATAAACATAATCATAGTATACTAACTCTCCTCTGGTAGGAAGGTGAAGGATGTGGTATACATCCTCTAGGGTGATCATCATCTCACCCATAGGCAAATGAAAGGTATTATGGTCCAAGTGCCATCTCTTGGCCATAGCAGTGATCAAACCCCAATTCACTTGAAATTGTGGAAAAGGAAGAAGGAAAGACAATCCATAAAGACCAATATGTCTCTAATCAAATGCACTCAGGTCATCGATCATAATCATAGGTAAGGGATATAAACCACAGATAGCTAATGACTTAAGAACCACCTACACAAAGCAAGCTCAATCACATCAGTTTTGAAATTAGTTATCATTTGGATTATCCTAAGTCAATCAAACATTTACAAATATCAAACCAAAATCAATTTTCCTGATTCTACTAAGAGAGGATGAAAAATTCATCATCATCCATCATCCAAATCTACATTGATGATCAAACATTCAAACTATGACTGACTCATCCTGACACCTTACGACTCACTATAACATCAAGTTTGTTACCTAAACCAATTATCTGATCGACGATGTTGAACAGTTTGAAAAACTGACTACGATAATTTAAAAATTTTCCTATCAGGGTGAAAGCACTATTTCAGGGTTTAAAAGCACTAAAATTCAAAAGTGCTATTTAACATTTTAAATGCACTACTTCAAATTTAAAAAGTGCAACATCAAGGCAAAAGCGCTAAAACTTTGTAAAAGCACCATTTAAAAAATTAAAAGCGCTAATCAAAATAGAAAAAGTGAAATTAAAATTAAAAGTGTTATTTGATAAATCAAAAGCGGTTTATGCCCTAGAACAGGCATGTGAACACACAATTCCGCTTCACGAAAGCACTAATTAAAAGTGCGAAAGCGTTGAAAAAAATGCAAATGTGCTATTTAAAGTGGTAAAAGCGATATTTCAATTTCAAAAAATTAAAAAAAAAGGTTTTTCTATGAAAAATTCAAATTTCTTGAAATCAAGTGCATAAATTGAAAAACTAAGAGGATCAAGCACTTACCAGAGGTCCTTAGTTTAGTGGCCACTGATACCGTTGTCCACGCTCGAACCTATGCTCATGTATCGAGCTCACCATCGTGGAAAATTCAAAGGAAGTCAGAGAAAAAGTCAACAAGTGAAAGTGAAAATGAATAGTAAAAAATGACTTTTTACCTCTTAATATAGACCTTTTTGACCTAAAAGGGATATCTTTGACCTAAAAAGAGAATCTTTGGCCATAGGGGGCCCAAGAACCCAAATTTTTCACTAAAATGGCCAAATCAAGGGCATTTGTCATCACACAGATGCAAAAACATTATCAGAAATGAAATCAAAATTCATTATAAATTGACCTAATCGACACAAACTGACCTAAACCATCATAATATCTCCAACATCTATCAAATTTCATTTCATTTCCAAGGGGGCATACACTAGGATAATCAGCAACATCAGCAACATCATCAAATCAGGGGCATGACCATAAAATCAAAGCGCAATCTTTTATCAAGAAATTTTTTTCTAATCAATCGAAAGGGGCATCAACCATCAAATCAAATCAAATCACGTACCATATCAAAGAAATCTATCATCGAATCGACCATCAAAAAATATCAAATCACTCAGAACTGCATCAATCCTATCATCAAAATTTTCATCTCGTATTGAACATCAAGATCGACCATCGATAGAATGAGGACCTTTTATTAGTTGGATCAGAAAATTCTTTGAATCGACATGCTTCACATGTTGAATCAAAGAGGAGCATTTCTAATCACCTAAAAGTGGATAGGATCATTCATGTGATTAATCAAGGAAAATCAAGGCAAAATCAAGGTAATTGAATCCAAACAAGCATTTAGCCAATCAAAATTAAAATTGAGCTTCAATTCAATTTAATTAAAAATCAAGAGCCAAAAGATCAATTCAAACCTATCAAATCATGATAAATTAAATCAATGTGCAATTAATCCAATTAATTGCATAGTTTGAATTAAATCAAATCTGTTGGAAATTTGGCTGAGGTATGTACATGGATGTTGTCATTATGGCAACATATGTTCCCTATGAAGATCGCATAAGTTGGAAAGTAAGTATGGAAGATCACAGACTAAAATTGTCTAAGTATGAAACAGTGTTTTTGACAGAGCACCCGATACAGTTTGTTTTGGTGACATTCATTGGAGCATGATCAGAGTTTGCGTAGTTGAACATAGAATCTATGGTGTCTAAGGATACCCCATCTTAGTGTACAAAAGAGAATGGATAGTACAGACAAAGTTATGATTGTTTTACCGATGACAGAGTATAGCCGACATAGCAGTTTTGAAGGCAGAACTAGTAAATGAATTAAGGGATTATTTTTCTTGTCAAAATAAAGACTTAATATTATAAAGAGCTGACATCCTAGATGTTTACTCTTGGATAAAGATGTGGAAGCTGACTAGAGAAAGATATTATGTTTGTATCTTGTATAAAGATGTACTGAATATACTTGAAATGTAACTTGTGATAGTTGTATATTGTGATAGCGGTGAAAGTTGTTGATGGGAAGTTGTAAGCAGTACCATATTGTAATCAGTAAACATTTGTATTACTTGTTTGGGTAGTGAGGTCATCTGGTAATCAAGTTTTGTATCTACAACTCCTAATAGGGTTGAGGCTTCTAACAAGGCCTATAGTCCCTTAACCAGGACTGATACACTATATGTTTGTAATAGACTCCTAATAGGGTCAACATCCTTAACAGGATACTTTTGATTAGTGTATCTTTGTGGGTACCATCGCCACCAGGGTTTTCCCTTGGCTAGGGTTTCCTCGAGAACATATCATGTGTTATGAGTTCTTTACATTTACTATTATGTATGCTATTTAGTCTCTTATGCTTTAAAGTAATCTATTATATCCATAAGTGGGCAAAAGTAAAAGTTTGTGAAATACTAATTCACCCCCCCCCCCCTCTCAGTATTTCCTATTTCTAACAATTGGTATCAGAGCACAGTTACTCAGAGAAGGAACATTCAAGGAAAGCCTAGTAGCTTGAGTAAGATCTCTATGGATATGGATCAGTTACAAAAGAATCTTGAAGAAGCTCTTGAACAAATTGATATGCTTACTGATGAAAGAAACACTCTGAAAAGAAAGTATGATGATGCAAAGAATCTTATTGACAAATTGAAAGGTAAGATAGAAGATCTTAAATCTGAGAAGGACTCTGAAATTCTTGTTGAAGATTGTGATGATTTAGAAAAAGAAAATGTGATCCTTAAACATGAATTGAAGATAGAAAATCTGAAGCTTAGCTTAAAAGATGGAAATGACAATCTGAGATCTGAGAATGAAAGTTTAAAGAATGAGAATGAAGATCTGAAATCTAAACTTGGCAAGGTAACATCTAAATTTGATAAAGTCAAATTGCAGTATGATGAACTTGAGAAATACAACAAGATTGTGAAAGGTGAATTGACTCAATCCAAATAAAAACTTGAGAGGCTATATTCAAATAGTGAAAATATTAATGAGCAAGTATCTTATGGAAAACCATTCTATGACAAAACTAGTCTTGGATTTACACATTGAAGATAGTTAGTGAAAGCAAGAAAAATAAATTTGAAGATGCACCTAAGCAAGAAGAATCACCGAAGCAAGAAGATGCACCGAAGCAAGAAGAACCACTGAAGCAAGATGAACCATCCAAAGGTATGCAAAGAGAATTCAAAGGTAGATGTTTTTCTTGTAATACTATTGGTCATATGAAGAGAGATTGTACAGGTAAACAATTCAAACCTCTTAATGGTTATTGTTATAATTATCATGATTTTGGACATAGAGCTATTGAATGTAGAAGATCTAAAGTTATTGAGAATAATTACAATAGTAGAATGCCTAGAAATACTAAAAATGCAGATCAGAGATCAACTAAAGACATGAAAAGAGGAAATAGAATACTATGTTACAGATGCAACAAAATTGGACATATTGCTAGAAATTGCAGGACACAAATCAATCAACAAACACCTAGATATGGAACCAATGGAATCATTTGTCAGATATGTAATGAGATTGGACACACAACAAGATTTTGTAGAATGAACAATGGAGGTTATCATCATAACCCTAACCCTAGAAACTATGCAAGAAGGAATGAAAATGCAGGAAACAAAGAAAAAGATTGTTGTAGCAATGAAGATGAAGTAAAATTTGTTAAAGGCATAGATCAAGGAGGTATATTCAGCATTGAAGGTAATCAAGAAGGTAATGTATCTGATGGTAAGAATGAGTCTTTACCTAACCCTTCTTTAAGCACTTAAATTATGTAAACTTTTGTAGTTTAGGAACATCGAATTAGTGTAGAATTAGATTTTGAATGAGTTAAGTTGTGCATAGTTAGATGAAGGTTTGTTATGTTATACTAATGCTATGGTTAAGTGCACAAAAAGAAATATTGTGTTTTGCGAGGTCGCAAGAAGATTTATGGTTGCAGGTTTACAGAATCAGCTTTTTGGCATTTTAACGGCAAAATAATTGAATGCGATGTCAGATCAAGTAAATGCTAAGTATTAAAAGATTGAAATCAAAGTTATTGTGATCATCAAGCAATTAGAAGAGATTTGGAGAGTGAAGAAAGAAGTCTGGAAGTGATTTGCAGAAGTTTGAAGTGTCGATCAAGCAAAAGCCCTAATTTTGTGAATTTAAGGTATTTATCTGACTAAGATCTTGAATCAATTTAAGTAATCAGATATAATCATGGATGTGTCATTGATTCACAACATTAAGGATAAGAACATACCTAGAACTAAGAAAGATCTAGTTGAACCCTCAGAAAGAGATGCTAGTTTAGCTTTATCATCCGTACCAGATGGAGTTCTTCATTTAGAGAATGTTAAATGTTATCTTGGATGCAAATATGAAACCCTAAGGGAGAGTAATTTTAATGGTGAATATCAAAAATTGTACAACAAGGATATGTCAATGAAACAAGGTTATGAACATCTAGAAAACAATGAAATCATTAAGTACTCTATGAAATATGAATTTGATGATGAGGAGTGTACTAAGATCATTTTGAGTAGGATACATAATGGTAAATTTTGGTTAGAAGACAGAGTTATAGACATAACTACAGACCTAATTCATGATGTGACTGGATTATCAAAAGTTGGTGCAATTCCACTGAATGAGAAAAACATGAGAAAGATTGTGATTGATAACACCGGTTCAATATACAATGGTAGAGGTATAGTCAATAGTAAGATTAAGCAAGATGATGTAAGATACTTGTGTAAAATTTTGACAACAAAATTATGTGGAAGTTATAGAGAAGATGATATGTCAACAGGTATGGTACACATTGCTTATTTGATGTGTGTGGAGAAGAAGCCTGTGGATATGTGTGAAATTCTGAGAATATAGTTGTTTGAGAATTTGGAAAAGATAAAGAAAGCTAAATACACTCACTTTAGATTTTCCTCATTGGTTACTTGCATGTTCTTCCACTTGCTAAGAAGAGTTCCTTACACTATTGATTGGAATGATGGTGAGAATACTATGGAAAGAATCAATAAAGTTTACATGAAACATCTTATTGAGAAGGTTAATGACAGTGTAAAGTTAGTGTTGAAAACTTTTCAGAACATTGTGGTAAATAGATCAAGAATTCCTCCATCCTTGGTTGATAAATATGAAGATGATATATGTTTTATGGTTGATACTGATTTCACTTACATTGAGGCAGTAGAAGCTAGACATGAATTCATAGACCCTCTTGGCTATGAAATCTCTGAAGTTGAAACAGAAGGATATGTTAGTAGATTGTTGAAAAGTAAATTGGATGCTCATAGCAATAGATTTGGAACATATGATGAAAACTTTGATTCAGCAAAGACACTCAAGGAAGAGAAACAATCAAAGAAGAGAGTGAAGACTACAATAAAGAAAATTCTAAAAGAAATAGGTATGAGTGAGCAGGAATTTGATATTGCAAGAAAGACTGCAGAAGCAATAAGGAAAAGTGAGCTACTATCAGTCCCACCTTTGGTGTCAAGTGCAGACCCTCAAGAACCCATTCAAGTTAAGGTAAAGTTTGAAGAACCTGAGAAGGAGCAAGAAATTAGTCAAACAAAGAAACCCTCTTCTTCAACACCAAGCAAAAGAATGAAGGCAAGTGCTTCAGGACCAGGTAAAAGACAAAAAGTAATTGTTCCACCAGTACCTAGAAGAGTTGCAGAGATAAAAGATGATGAAGTAACAATAAAGAAGAAATCATGGAAACCAAGGATAGAAAGAGTTAATAAAGACATATTGTAGCATGGAGACTTTACCAAGATGAACAAATACTATGATTTATATGGATCCTCTGATAGATTAAATCTAGAGAATGCAATGGTTACACATATGATTTTGGTAAACAAGAAATTTGATACTATTCATGGAAAGATACCAGAAGATTTGTACAATGGATTTGTGAGTAGAAAGATGAGAGCACAAGAAGAAGATACTAAAATGAGAGAGAATGTGATAAGATAGTTCTGTGACATAAGAGATGATGACCACCTTAAACAGATCCTCAAGCCACTTGGAACCCTATTAAGAACCAAAAGAAGAACTATACAAATAATGGGAGGTCAGTATGAACAAGTGAAGACTGAAACTGAATAGGCAGTTGTGCAACTGCTAGCAGACTTGGTAGCAGGAAAAGATAGCAAAGATCAATTAGTTGCAGAACCAATAGAGAAATAGAGTTTAGAACAGGTAGAGGTAGCAGCAAAGGTAGTTGAAGTTGAAGATATTCCCTCTTCTTCTATAAACATTGGCACATAATCTATGGACATTGAAGGAACACAAGTTACTTTAGATTCAGATGATGTGGTACTCAATAGTTTGGATAACATTGTTGACAATTTGGCTTTGGGAGAGCAGGAAAAGAGTATTGAAACAGAGACTACACGAATAGAGAAGCAAATGGTAGTAGCGGTCACTACATCTAATACACCTATTGTACCTATGATACCATAAGAGGACATCAGTTTTACCCCTAAGACTAGAAAGAAAAGAGAGATTGGTTCGATGCTTGAAGATTTAGGTACAGAAGTGGATGATGTTGATCAACTAGATTTGATCACATCTTTGAACAAAATTATTGGGAAAAACAATAAGGTCAAGAATTTGGAAGGTAGCCTGAAAGATTTGATTGAGAAGCTACAAAGTGTTATATCTACAAAAGTCTTTGATTCAGATCCACTTGAAAGAGAAAAGATGGTAATAAATTCTTTTGATGTTGAGTTCACTAATTTGACTAATATTGCTAAGGTTAAGGCTCAAGTAGCTTATGAAGCTGAGATGTTGCAGAATATAAGTCAGAATATCAAAAATGACATTGGCAGCCTTGACATATACATTAAGAACTTAAGGAAACATCTTGAGACTGGAAAGTGTTTGTACATTTAGTGTACAAAATCTGAAAATATAATAATTAAGGAAGAGAAGAAGATAAAAGAGAAGCAAGATGAAATTGCAGCAAAGACAAACTCAATGGCCAACCCAATCATAAAGATCAGTGCAGTTGAGAAAAAGATCAAAAAATTATGTGATGAGATAAGGACTTTGAATGATGAGAAGAATAGGAAAATTATCAGGATGAACATCTTGAGAGAGCATGTCTCAATCAAGTTGACTATAATAGAAGAGCAGCTAGAAGAATGTCTTACTGCTAAGACATCATTTCAGAAGTTCAACTTTGAATCTCTTCAAGCTTGTCAGATTGCAGCATACGGATTGAGTACTTTACTCAATGTAGCAGAATCAATTAAAAAGTCTTGGGAGAAATATTTTGAGGCTTGGAAGTCAGATTTTGCAGATTGTGTTGCAAGCCTACCGGCTTTGCAATAAGACAATAAGGTAAAAATTTTCACACAATTTTGTATATCCCTTTCCACCCTTTCTTTTGTCATTATTGTTAAAGGGGGAGAGATACTTATAAAATTGTCTATATATGATAAGGAAGGATACTCATAGAGGGATTTCTATGGAGTATTATGAAGTGTTATAGATTATGTGTATATTATGAGGAGATATAAGGATAATATTCTATGGCCAAAATTTTGATACAAATTTTGAGATTTTGACTTGTACACTTAGCCAATTTTCTCATATGTTGCCACCAATGACAAAGGGGGAGATTGTTGGCAATTTGGCTAAGGTATGTACATGGATGTTGTCATTATGGAAACATATGTTCCCTATGAAGATTAAATAAGCTAGAAATTAAGTATGGAAGATCACAGACTAAAATTGTCTTAGTATGAAATAGTGTTTTTGACAGAGCACCCGATACAGTTTGTTTTGGCTGTTAGGAATAAGGTGTCTCAACCTTGGATAATTCCTATTCTTATTATTTGTTTTGTAAATGTATTTTTTGCAAATAATATAATTAAGTGTGAGTGTACATGTCTAGTTGGCATGTTGATGTGTCACTCCACTTGATGTGGTGGCATCTTGTGCGTAAGAAGATCATGACTGAAACGGTCATGACGGATTCCTATGATGCGTAAGAACTATTTAAGGAATGTGCTATGATAGGTGTAAGAGAATCTTATGACTTGGGCCTATTTGGGCACCCAAGAAGAAGTGGTTGGTGTGTGTAAGAGAATATGCCAAAAATAGGTTGGTATGACAGATTCTCTTACACTTCTCTTATGACCATTATTTTTGGCAGATTCTATGACAAGCTATCATAGTCTATTCTAGGGATGGACACCTATTCTTGGGATTGCATGTAACAACTATGTACATGTGGCTTTGTGCATGGGTCTTGGTGGTTGTGCCTATTTTTGGGTCCAGAGGAGTCTATATATATGATGCTGCTCCTATGGGAGAGATATAACAAAAATTTAAGTCTTGTTGGCTTTGTCTCTCATTTCCTGAAAGAACTTGCATTGCAAGTGTATTGTAATCTTTGTGTTGAAGATAATACATTGTGCAGGTTTTGGAGTGCTGGGGTTTTTTTCTAAAAGGTTTTCCCCAAGGTATATCATTATGTCATTCTCTATTTTTCTGTATGTATGGTATGTGATTGCAATATCTTTGTTAAAGTAGTAAACGAATCTGAAATTGTAAGGATTTATAAGAATTTGCACAATACTCTCCTATAGAGATTAGCGTAGGAAGCTATTTCCGCACCTGAGTTTCCTTACAAGTGGTATCAGAGCTTGATCAACTTTTGATCCTAGTTGTTGGGTAGGGTTTTTTGAGCTAATCTCAAGTTTGAGTAGGATTTTTTTTACAGAGCATTCTGAATCTTATTTGCAGATTGAGATGGCAAGTTCATCATATGGAAGAATGGAGGTGGAGAAATTTAATGGCACTAATTTTGAGTTGTGGAAACTCAAGATGGAAGACATGTTGGAAGATCATGACCTATGGGAAGCGACTTCAAGTGCTACAAGACTAGCAACTATAGCTCAAGTAGATTGGGATATCAAAGACCATAAAGCTAAGGGTTTCATAAGACTCTGTTTAACCGATGCAGTCCTTCTGAATGTTCTAGATGAGAAAACCATAAATAGTTTGTGGGAAAGACTTGCGGTCATGTATCAGGCCAAATCTCTAGTGAACAAGTTGTTCCTGAGGAAGAATTTGTACTCTCTGCGAATGGAGGAAGGTGGATCCTTAACGGATCATTTAAATGCATTTAATCTACTGGCTGCACAGTTGACATCAGCTGGTGTCAAGTTAGAGGAGGAGGATCATTGCTACACACTTTTGTGTTCTTTACTGAATTCATGGGACTATCTTGTGATGGCTCTCAAAATCACTTTAGTCACCTTCAAAATGGATGATGTGGTGTCTTCGCTGCTATTAGAGGAGATGCGGAGAAAGGCTTCCGTTTCAGAAAAAGAAGCCCTTGCTATTCGTGGGAGATCCACTGAAAGAGGGAAGAAAAATGACAACAAGTTTGACAATAAGGGTAGATCCAAATCCCATGGGAAGTCAAAGACTTCAAATAAGTCCAACGCAAAATGTTGGAACTGTGATAAATCTGGGCACTTTCGTAAAGACTGCAAAGAGCCAAAGAAGAAGAAGAAAGGTTCAAATTCAGCTTCAGACAGATCTCAAGAAGATGGTGATGCATTCATCATAGCTTTGGCAGCCCATGCATCTGATGATGTGTGGTTTGTTGACTCGGGTGCATCTTTTCACATGACCTCTCATTGAAACTGGTTCTCAAAATATGAAGAGTTCGATGGTGGAAAGGTGTACTTGGGTGATGATTCTCACCTAAAGATAGTTGGACGTGGAAGGGTCACTATCAAATTTCCTGATGGACGAGTAAAGGGAATCAACAGAGTTATGCACATTCCGGGTTTGGCACAAAACCTATTATCTGTAAGTATGCTGAATGATGTAGGTGTGCAAGTTGTTTTTTTGAAAGAAGGATGCAAGATGATGAGAGGATCGATAGTGCTTGCAAGGGGTACTAGGAGAGGTACCTTATTTCAGCTAGATGCATGTATTCCTCTATGTAATCATTCTTCATCCTCACCATCTGAACAAGTAGTGAAGAAGTCTGTGGCTATTGGTTCTGATGGTAGTGCAAATACTTTGGAAGGTAAGCTTCCTGCAAAAAAGACAATGTTGTGGCATATGAGATTTGGCCACATTGGTGAAAAGGGTCTCAGAACCCTGAAAAATAAAAATCTTGTTGAGGGGTTAAATGATTTCAATCTCGAGTTCAACTTCTACGAACACTGTGTCTATGGTAAACAAAATCGTATTTAGTTTTACTCTAGTTCTCACAAATCTTCTGATGTTTTGGATCTTATTCATTCTGATGTATTTGGTCCTGTAAAAGTTCCTTCAATCTCCAAGTCTATATTTTTTGTATCTTTCATAGATGATTATAGTAGAAGGATGTGGATTTATTTCCTTAAAAGTAAGACACAAGTCTTTAGTCGGTTCAAGGAATTTAAAGCTCTTGTAGAGAATCAGACTAGTAAGAAGATTAAGTGTGTGAGAACTAACAATGGTGGTGATTTTTGCTCAGCAGAGTTTGAAAAATTCTATAAAGAACAAGGTATCAAGGGGCATAAGACAACTCCTTATACCCCATAGCAAAATGGAGTTTCAAAGAGAATGAACAGGACACTGATGGAGAAACTTAGGAGTATGCTTAGTGGAGCTAGTTTAGAACAAAGGTTTTGGGCTGAAGCTGTGGCCACTACTTGCTATCTGATTAACAGATCTCCTACATCAGCCCTTGTTGGTAAGACACCCATGGAGGTGTGGTCTAGTAAGAAGCCTTCAATTAGATATCTTCATGTTTTTGGTTGTGAAGCTTATGCACATGTTCCAAAGGAGAAAAGATCTAAGTTGGAAAATAAAGCTGTTAAATGTATTTTCATCGAATATAGTGCTAGTGTGAAAGGATACAAGCTTTGGGATCCTATGACTAGTAAGGTGTTGTATAGTAGAAATGTTATTTTCAGAGAGCTAACATCTTCTCCTATTGTGCTACAACCAGATGAAAAAGAAAAGGAAAAAGATGTTGTTCAGTTGCCTCCTACCCCTGAGAAGACTGAACAGATAGACCACATTGGGCCTAATGATGAGGAGAGCTCTAGCATCTCTAATAGTTCAGAAGAAGAGGAAGACCAACCTCAATTGCAGCCCTTGAGGAGATCCACAAGAGAAAGAAAGCAACCAAAAAGGTTTGGTTATTCTATGTTAGATTCCAGTTGTGCCTTTGCTTTGATTACTAACACTGATGAGCCTAGATTTGTGAAAGAAGCTTTGGGCATGGAAGATGCAGGTTCCTGGATTGAGGCTATGGATGATGAGATGGCTTCATTGGAGAAAAACAAAACTTGGGACCTTGTACCTTTTCCTAAAGGGAGAAAATCTATTGGCTGTAAATGGGTGTTCAAGAAGAAATTCTGTGCAGATGGCAGTGTTGAAAGGTACAAAGCTAGATTGGTTGCAAAGGGGTATTCACAGGTAGAGGGAATAGATTATGGTGAAATATTCTCTCCTATTGCAAAGTTGACATCCATTAGATTTCTATTATCTCTTGCTGCATCATATGATTTAGAGATAGAACAGATGGATGTGAAGACAACTTTCCTTCATGGTGATTTGGAGGAAGAGATTTATATGTCATAGCCTGAGCACTACATTGTTAAAGGTAAAGAATCCTTAGTTTGCATATTAAAGAAATCTCTATATGGTTTGAAGCAATCTCCTAAGATGTGGTACCTTAAGTTTGATGCCTTTGTGTTGTCAATTGGATTTGTAAGATCAAAATCAGATCATTGTGTTTATTTTAGAGTTGAAAATGATCACCTTCTTATTGTTGCATTAAATGTTGATGATATGTTGCTATTTGAGAAGGGTAAGGGTATGATTTTTGATTTTAAATCTCAGTTGTCAGTACAGTTTGAGATGAAATATCTTGGGGCAGCTAGGTACATCTTGGGTATGGAAATCAGTAGAGACAGGTCTAACAGAAAACTTTGGTTGAGTCAAAGTAAGTATGTGAAGTCTGTGTTGGACAGGTTCAGCATTGCAGATTGTAGACCACTATGTGTTCCTATTTCTATGGAAACAAAGTTATCTGTAGATGATTGTCCAAAATCTCCTAGTGAGGTGGAGGACATGAGTAGAGTACCTTATGCTAGTGCAGTTGGTAGTCTTATGTATGCTATGGTCTGCACTAGACCAGACATTGCCCAAGTAGTGGGAGTCCTGAGTCAGAATATGGCTAATCCTAGACGGGTACATTGGGATGCAGTTAAGCGAGTATTCAGATATTTGAGGGGTACATCAAATTACTCCATATGTTATCATGGTAACTCTTCTAGATCTCTGCATTCGGTTTGTATTCATGAGTTTGTGGATTCAGATTAGGCAGGTGATATTGACAGCAGGAGATCCACCAGTGCTTATGTGTTCACTATGTTTGGTGGTGCCATCAGTTGGATGAGTAAGCGACAACCTGTGGTTGCTTTGTCCACTACAGAAGCTGAGTACATGGCTGCTACTCACACTTGTAAAGAAGCCATTTGTCTTAGAAGATTTTGTTCTGATGTTGGTGTTGATGCAAAACAAATTCCTATTTGGTGTGACAGTCAGAGCGCTATTTTCCTTGCAAAGAATCCAACTTTCCATGCCAGAACGAAGCACATTGATGTGTAGTTTCACTTTTTGAGAGATATGGTGGAAGATGGAAAGGTAAATTTGGAGAAGGTAGATACTGTGAAGAATGTTGCAGATGCATTAACAAAACTAGTGGGCACTCAAAAGTTTAGATGGTGTTCGGAGTCTATGGGCCTTTTGGCCTATAGCGGTTAAAGTTCCTTTTATGTTCCTGTTGGTCTTACAAGGTGTTCGACAAGTGGGAGAATGTTAGGAATAAGGTGTCTCAACCTTGGATAATTCCTATTCTTATTATTTGTTTTGTAAATGTATTTTTTGCAAATAATGTAATTAAGTGTGAGTGTACATGTCTAGTTGGCATGTTGATGTGTCACTCCACTTGATGTGTCGGCATCTTGTGCGTAAGGAGATCATGACTGAAATGGTCATGACAGATTCCTAGGATGCGTAAGAACTATTTAAGGAATGTGCTATGACAGGTGTAAGAGCATCTTATGACTTGGGCCTATTTGGGCACCCAAGAAGAAGTGGTTGGTGTAAGCGAATATGCCAAAAATAGGTTGGTATGATAGATTCTCTTACACTTCTCTTGTGACCGTTATTTTTGGTGAATTCTATGACAAGCTATCATAGTCTATTCTAGGGATGGACGCCTATTCTTGGGATTGCATGTAACAACTGTGTACATGTGGCTTTGTGCATGGGTCTTGGTGGTTGTGCCTATTATTGGGTCCAGAGGAGTCTATATAGATGATGCTGCTCCTATGGGAGAGATATAACAAAAATTTAAGTCTTGTTGTCTTTGTCTCTCATTTCTTGAAAGAACTTGCATTGCAAGTGTATTGTAATCTTTGTGTTGAAGATAATACATTGTGCAGGTTTTGGAGTGCTGAGGTTTTTCACTGAAAGGTTTTCCCCAGGGTATATCATTGTGTCATTCTCTATTTTTCTGTATGTATGGTATGTGATTGCAATATCTTTGTTAAAGTAGTTAATGAATCTGAAATTGTAAGGATTTATAAGAATTTGCACAATACTCTCCTATAGAGATTAGCGTAGGAAGTTGTTTCTAAACCTGAGTTTCCTTACATTGGTGACATTCACTGGAACATGATCAGAGTTTTCATAGTTGAACATAGACTCTATGGTGTCTAAGGATACCCCATCTCAGTGTGCAAAAGAGTATGGATAGTATAGACAAAGTTATGATTATTTTACCGATGACAGAGTATAGCTGACAGAGCAGTTTTGAAGGCAGAACTAGTAAATGAATTAAATGATTATTTTGTTTGTCCAAATAATGACTTAATATTATAAAGAGCTGACATCCTAGATCTTTACTCTTGGATAAAGATGTGGAAGTTGACTAGAGAAAGATATTATGTTTGTATCTTGTATAAAGATGTACCGAATATACTTGAAATGTAACTTGTGATAGTTGTATATTTTGATAGCGGCAAAATTTGTTGATGCGAAGTTGTAAGAAGTACCATATTGTAATTAGTAAACATTTGCATTACTTGTTGGGGAAATGACCTCATCTGATAATCAAGTTTTGTATCTACAACTCCTAACAGGGTTGAGGCTTCTAACAAGGCCTATAGACCCTTAACCAGGACTGATACACTATATTTTTTTAATAGAATCCTAATAGGGTCAATATCCTTAACAGGATACTTTTGATTAGTGGATATTTTGTGGGTACCATCCCCACCGGGGTTTTCCCTTGGCCAGGGTTTCCTCAAGAACATATCATGTGTTATGAGTTCTTTACATTTACTATTATGTATGCTATTTAGTCTCTTGTGCTTTAAAGTAATCTATTATATCCATAAGTGGGAAAAAGTAAAAGTTTGTGAAATACTAATTCACCCCCCCCCCTCTTAGTATTTTCTATTTTTAACAAAATCAACCCATTCAAGGGGTGCACATGGCCAAACAAATTAATTAAGTCCTATTTTCTCTCAACACCATATGGGAGGAAAAAGCCTCAACCAATAGGACTTAAGGAAAGAGCTCACATGGATCAAGCCAAAATGAATCTCAATCACTCAATTTGAAAGAACATCTTGTCCACTCATCTTGTCTTCTTGTCCCAAGCTTTGAGGACAATCCATTTAAATTGTCTCCAAAGGGTGGAACCAAGGACTTAACCCCAACTCAACTACACCTCCTACCCATGCAAAATCCTATAAAAGAAAGGCATAATTCAGTCATAATTCATCCACAAATATGAGAATTGCATCTAAGCTCTTGAGATTTTGAGCTAGGAAGGAAAATTTAGAAGTTAATTAAGCATTTCAATTTGGAATTGAACTATTTTACCTTTCTTTATCATATTTTCTCATTCTAGGACTGTCATTAATGGAGGCTTACTGAAAGCTTCACCATTAACATCCCTAGTTAGAGATCCATAGAGTGCTTAATTTCTTTTCATTTGTTAAAATAGCTCTTCCTTTGTGGTAATTTAGTTATTTTATTCAATTATTTGCAATACTAACCCTATGAAGGTACAAATTCTCATACATAGTATCCATGTTTCAAAGGGACTTGGAAACTTTTCAAGGTTGGTCGTATGGTGTATGATCACCTAGCACCAAGAGGTTCCATGAGTTCAAATGACATGTCATGAGTAATTTCATTATATTTGATTTTATATGTTCATTTTAATGTGTCATGAGTCATTTAAAACCATTATAAGTCATTTTTAAAAAAAATGTAAGCCATTTGTGCAAACTAGCCCAATAGGGTCCTAGTTGGGTCAAGAAGGTCAAATTGTGAAAAAATAAATAATGAATGTGTTAGAGATTTTTCTTGCAGGATCAAACTTGGTAATAGATATACTTGATTCTGAGTTTCATGGGCTCTCAAGTTTGATAAGAAAGAGTCTAATTGATGAGGATTGGATAAGATCCTCCTTTTGCTTTGAGCTCCATATGACTCAGCCGGGTATTGCCTATGATGATTTACTATGTTGCAAGTAAACTCAAATAGTGGATCAATTTCTTCACAGTTATTCTATTTATGCTTTTTAAAATACTTCAATAAAAGATTACTCTGAAAACAGCTGAGAACATCCTGATACAGAGCATAAAAAAAGAAACTATGAATGTAATAGCATAAACTAGTGGTATAAGGACATTCATCCTTCTTCCTTTTTCAAGTTCAACTCAAGGAAGGATAACCTTTTGATTCTCTCTTGAAGGAATCACCAATATGAACTATACTAGCTAGATATAGTTCCTTTAAAGCATATAGGAAATTTTTTTAAAAGTAAAAGTACTGGTAATGAAATAAATTTTAGTGTTTCAAAGATCATGAAAGATAACTTACAAGAAAAAACACTAAACTAGTACCTAATCCAATGGTCAAAGAGAGTCTCAATGTAAATATACAGGGCTATCTTAAAAGAAATACAATAGAATGCCTTACAAACTATATGCAGTCTGAATAGAATGCCTTACAAACTATTCTGTCAATCCAATACTACCATCATCAAAATCTCTACAAATATGTTTACTCTCTAGAATTGAAAATGAGGATTTTAATTCTTTCCTTGAAAGAAACTCATAATCAATTGAACAAGTCGCCTAACAACTGGTATATTTTAGATGCTTTGAAAATAAAACATACAACAATAAAACATAAAAAAGAAAAGAGACAATGATATTATAAGATAGAAACTATAGTGTATTTGTATTAAATAAGCCCTATCAATTACATACAAAATCTTATGCTCACAAGCTTAGACACAAAATTTAGAAGTCTTCTTTGTAGGAATTGTAGTTAGCTCTTCTATTATCTTTCAACCAGAATCCTCAAAATGAGGTTACAACTTGTATATATAGCCCAACCATCTTGAAATCCTCTTATGAATGAGGATGCAACAAGCTTCAAATGGTTAAAGCCCTAAATCTAGAAAGCATAAAAGACAAATTACAAGAAATGTCCTCAAGTGGTGGAAAGACAAAAAACTTTTGGACTGTTATGCTCTTTTCTTGTTGATGACTGACACCTTTGTTTGTAGGTATTCGTGATAACTTCATTGAGTTATTGCAAGATATGGTGACCACCATCCCAACTAACTTACACCATTCTCAATTGATATCTTATCATCCCTCTGCTCTAAGGTCAAGTGTCAGGTATTCCAGGTGTCCTCCTTATTCATCATCCAAGATATCAAAGTCAACTATAGCATATTTTATATTCTTGGGCCTTGTGAGCTCATCCCATGCAGTGACCTCCTCCTATGTCGGCCATTTAAAGTTCTGAACATGTTGTAGTTGTGCTTTTTTCCTTTCCCATCTGGCATCTGTTATTAGCTTGACATCTGTTATGAATTTGGTGAACTCCATTTCAGCTTTTATGGCTTCATCCAGAGTGGTATTAAACCTTTCCATATCTGACCCATTGTTTTCATTAATAAATACCTCTTTCTTAGGCAATAGGGGATCAAAATCTAATCTCCATTGATCCAAATTCTTTATTACACCATCTTCACCTTTAATTAAGGGAATAAACCTCTTGAAATATGAGCTGAACATAGCTTTCTTGGCCTCAATCTAATTTTCTTTTCCTTTATATAATGGAAAAATGGCCTTAATTTGATTTATCTCTTCACCCACCTGCAAGATAATCTCTAGAATATTCATTCTCAAAGATTGCACAGCTTCCAATCTTTCAAAAATTGGTGCCCTTACTAACCAAGTTGTATAATAAGCATTTAAAACTGATACAAAACTGTTCACCTCTACCTGCAACTCAGGTAATTTATTGTAGGTGGTAAAAATTAAATCTACCTTATCCTTGAATACATTAATCCTATACTGCAAAACATTCAATGGGGCTTGTAAAACAAACTCATTCTTTTCTAATTTTATCTTATCTATGTTTGCAACAGTCTCTTCTTCATCTATCCCTTTGTTCTCTGGCAATGCAGGTTGTTCTAGTGGTGCAGGGGTAACTACAGGCATATTTAGTATTTGTTGAGTCAAGTCTTCTGCAAGTTTTTCTAATGCCTTCTCTATCATTTTGTACACATCCCTGTCTTTCACAAGTGCACTGTAACCATTCAAAAGGGTACCATATCTATTTGATAATTGCTTTGTTTTATCCTCATTTAGCCTTCCAAAATGAGTAAGTACTTGAGATATCTCCTGGTCCCCTATGTTTTGGATTGACCACACAACTTTGTCACCATCCATCTATTCTTTAACATTCAAAATTGATGGTTTTTTATCCTTGGGGTATAAGCTCTATATAGCTAGTGCTTGACTTTTTGGGCTATACCCAAATCCTTTGATAATTTCACCCACTTGTGTCTCTAAAGACAAAGTTATTTCATCATGCCTCCTTATTTGATCAATAATGAATGTTGAGGCCAAGTCCCACCCAGGTACAAGTAACATATTGCTAGCCTTTACCAATTGTCTAGCTTCCTCTGGGGTGATAGTCTCAAAATCAGGGTCATATTCTTTCAAAGCTTCAACTACCTCATCAGGTACTTGACCTTCTTCTATAATCTAAATAGTTGATGCAAATTTTTGTTTCTTATGCCACAATAAAGAGTTCTTGAATTCATTTGTCTTGATGAAATCATGATCCTTCAAGAACGTATACTGTTCCAGCATCCTTTCATCTTGGCAAAGGGCCAAGGGAAACTCTATATCTTCTGTCACCACCTTTTTCTCTCTCTTCTCTTCTCTTATTTCCTTCCTTAGCTGGTGGTCATGAACCCTTGTTTCAGTAAAGAGGGCTCCCACTCTATCTTTTTTCTTCTCCACGGTTCTCACTTGCGAAGTCTCTCAAACAAGAAACTTTTTCTTTTTTTATGGAGGCTCATTTGTATCTTGAGAACTTTGAAATTTTGTCAAATCAACAATTACATTCTCCTCAGTCCCATGTTCTTTAATCAATGGTTTCTCTATAATAGGGGGGCTATACACTGGATAACCACCATCACTATCTTTATCACAGTCTGATTTAGAGTATCTCTCTTTCTCTTCCTCTTTATCATCAATTTGATCTTCAAGAGATCTCATCAAAGTATTAAAATTGGCCATCATCTACTCCAATCTTTGGAGATAGGGGAGTGTGGGGAAGAATCCTCCAAAATTCAAACCTTTTTTCTTCATTTTCTTTTCCATGGAAAACAACTCATTGAGTTGTTGGGCTCTTTTTACTACTTCATCATCTTCCATAATATTTCTTATGCAATCCTCTTCAGGACATTCCTCATGTATCTTGTTGATTGGAATGCTAGGAGTATAATACTTCCTAGCTAAGACAATAAAATCCTCTGAGTTAACATATCTCTAGACAACAACATGCATCTTAAACTGCCCTAACCAATCATTTAGCTGACTGAAAGCATTCTTTCCTATTGTAAAATTATGCACTCTAAAGTTCCTTGGAGTGAATGTTCCCTTCTTATGAGGGGCCAAGTGTTCCTTATTAGTCAACATGAGCTTCTAGATGAATTCTAAAAATGCAATTCTGGGTGAAACATAGAATGGTAGAGTGTGGGGAGGCTGGGGGCACCCATAGACTCTGATTATAGTATATGTCTTCTCATAATAAAAATCTCCCCAGTTGTGAACTTTGGTCCACTTATCAAAAAATTATTGGGGTCTGATTAACTTTAGGGCCTTTGTTGGTAACCTTGAGAGATTCAAACCTAAACTAAGGAGAATAGGTTGCACCATCCAATTTTGAAATGCACAAAAATCACAATCCGGGGAAGTATGACTCCAAGCCCTAATCTAAAATTGTACTGGATTTGGATGTCCTTTCTAGATCATTTGTGGCTTAAGGTCCTACATGTTCATGATATCATAGTTGAAAAATAAAATAAGGTGCATTAAGAGGGAATAATGCAAAAACCTTGGTGGTGAAGAGCCTTGCTCACAATTTTTCACTGATTTTAATCCTTCATGCATTCTATTGATGACATAACCAATATGATCATATCCCTTGGTCAAAAGAGAATTCTATGAATCTAACACCATCATCAGTAGATCAGAAATGATCCTTTCTACCCCTCCATCAACCCCTAAGACTCTGCATAATCCATATGCAATGTATTTTATGTAAAAACAAAGGTCTTTGTAAAAGAATGGGGTTGACCCAGCCACTGTTGTAATGTAGTTCCTATTTCCTTAGGGAACATGATTCTAAATTTCTTTGGATACTAGAATAGAATCTCTAATGTATATGTTAGCTTGAGCTTGTAAGTTTATTTTAGTGGCCATAGAAGCATGAATGCCGAAGGCCCTCATGAAAGAATTTATGTCTAATGTAACCAGAGGTGAACCATCTCCCTTCCTAATTTTCTTAGAGAAGGGGTCATATCTATGAGCCAACATAATTAAAAAGTCTACATCTATGAAGACATCTAGAACAATTAACTTAGCTAACCCTAAAGTTCAAGGGTTTGAGACAGGAACCGGGCTATCAGAGTTCTTATAAAAATATCAGAATAGACACATTCTGGTGACACCATGAGTTTTAGCATCTCTATAATATGCAAAGTCATCAATGAAGCATTTGTCACTAACCTTCTTGTTCTAGGACAACCCAGGTAGCAAGGTAAGGAATTCATCTAAAAAATTCTACTTAGCTTTCTCCTTGGCACCCTTGCTGGTAGAAGCTCTATTGGTTGTTGCTTGACTCATCTTCACTAAGAATTCAAATTTTTTAAAAAAATTTTGAACTTATTGGACTTTGAATATGCTTTGGAAACCTCAAGAATTCTTGTAATCTTATTGCCTTTGCTCTTCAGAATGCTTCGTAATTCAAAATGAGTGATAGCTAACTATTTTTATTCTGAAGAATTGAATGCAGCGGCCCATTTGAGACTCAAAAGCTGGAAATAATGTCACTTTCACCATTACTTGGCATGCTATGAACTCAATTCACTAGTCGTAAGATGAGAAAATGATAGGTATTCAAATTTTAATCTTCTGGAAACCTAGCGACTAAACAGTTCCTCATAATTGCTGAAAAATATGGCACTTTTTAAATAGTTTCAGAGACCTGGAGACTAAAGGGAAAAATTTATTCATTGAATGATTTTATTTTATCTTGAGACCTAGTGACTACAGTGAGAAATCTTAGTCGCTGAATGTTTTAACCTTTAATGAACTTTTCTTGAGATTGAGTGACCTTTTAATATTTTAATTTTTCATTCTAAGACTTGGTGATTATAGTCAAACTCTCAGTCCCTGTAATTTTTTCTCTTATTAGTTTCTTCTCGAGACCTGGTGATAGCCATCTTTCCTAAGTCTCATCACTTTTCACTTTCCATCAGGACACCTAGCGACTGCAGTAAATCTAATGATCACTGAAGCCTATTGACTTTTCAAACTTTCTCTGGAGACTACCTGACTTGCCCATCTGGAGATTCAGTGACTGAAGGCAAAAAGCTTTTGATTTATTTCATCTGGTGATTCAATGACTATAGTCTAGTCTATTCATTACTTATTACTTTACTCACCTTATCAACCAATCAGGGTAGGACACATCACAAAATACGGTAACCAAATCCTCATACTTTTTCAACTTTTCTCCCTTGGTCAACAATTAACCTTTATCCACTTGGTGATTACATGACTGAAGACATCTCTTAGTCACTAAGTAACCTTCTTAACCTAGGTTCTATCCAGAGATTGGGTGACAAAGAAAATCTGAAGGTCGCTGAAACCTTTTCCAAATCATGGTTTAAATGGGAGACCACGTGACTACCACTCGATCAAGATTGCATCAATGACTGGAAATTTCTCTCTGCTAACCTTTTTCTTAACTCACCATTGTCTAGCGACTGCATGACTGAAGAAATCTCTTAGTCGCTAAACATTTTCCTTAACTCAAGTTAGATCTGGAGACTACATGAAAACCATTATTCTCCATGTCACTAGAAGATTTGTTTAACCTCAGTTAGATGATGAGATTAAACATCAATCATTCATCAATATTTCATCCTACAGTCCTCGCTGAGTTGCCATATATTTTATGACTTAATCGCTACATCATGAGACTTAAAGATAACTGTGTCGCTGAATCACTAAATGCTTGGAACATAACCACCAGAATCAAGAGAACATGCGACCATTGAAATCATTGGGTCACTGAATAAAAGGACTAACCACTTGAAAACTTGGAGACTTGGCGACCCAAGGAAAGTAGACCACCACATTTCATTTGGAGACTCAGCGACCAAAGAAAAAGTCTCATAAATGCTGAATATTATATCACTTCATTATTTCATTTAGAGATTGCTCGACTGAAGGTATTTTGATCTAGAGACTAGGTGACTATAGTTTCTTTACAAATATTTACTAGTGTAGTCGCTAGATCTCATAATACATATTTGTAGATTTGGCGACTGAAGGAAATCGCTAAGTCATTAGGAGACAAGGAATATTATTTCATCTTAAGGAGACTCCGTGACAAGATGTTTTGGGTAATCTCTAGACTAAAAGGAATATGTTAAAACTATTATGAGACTAAGCAACTAACTAGAGATATGTAAAGCACACATGCTTAAAAGGGCTCATTAAGTGTTTCAAAAAGTAACAGCCAAATAGACTTGGATAAACAATTTTAGGGCCTTTTGGATTTTCAAAGGCATTCAAACCTAGTACTTAGGGTTTTTCACATCTCTAAGCAATTTTTTGAGCTTCAAAATGGGGAAAATGTAGGAGACTAATTCATGAAATACATAGAATACCTCAAAATCAAATTTTCAAAGGGAAAACTTCAAAAAATAGGGAATACAACCAACAGTGGCTCTATCTGAGGATCTTTAAACACAAATTTAAACAAGAACCATAGATCTCTAGGACAATAGACCAAAACTGACCAACCTCCAACAAGAAAGAAACACACAACCTGAAGGGAAACACACCTGTAAAAAATTTACATGCATCTACATGTGCATAAGAACTAGAATTTTAACTAAAGAGGGGTTTTTAGAATTGCCCATGCACTAGAAACTCAAAAATTTCTCCATCCATATTCTTCAATAAGTAAGAATCTTTTCCAAAACTTTGATGGATTATGTAAGGGCCAAGCCATAGTGACTCAAACTTCTTATGCTTTCCCTTATCCTCTGCTCTGACATTCCACTAGAGCACTAGATCATCTGGTTGGAATTTTCTAGTAGTAGCTCTTTAGTCAAAAAGGTATTTCATTTTTTGTTGTAACTTAACATTGTCCTTTTGACTATCTCTTCTTATTTCATCCAACTCAACCAACTGCATAATTTTGTCCTGCATTGGCTCTGAAATGTCCAACTCTTCATCCTAGATGAACTTATATATAGGAAGTAGGTTATTGATAGGCAACCTTGACTATAATCCATACACAAGCTCAAATGGAGATTTCCCTATAGCCTTTTTTACCTTAATTTTATCTTCTCATAGAGCAAGCTTCAACTTTGAATGCTAGGCTCTCTTATTTTTTCCAAGGTTTTCTTCAAAAATTTTAGGATACTTTTATTACTAGATTCAGCTTGTCCATTTGCTTGAGGGTGATAAGGAGATGAATAAGATATCATAATTCCATTCTCTTTGTAGAAATCCTTAAACTCATCTGATCAAAAGCACATTGCATTATCAGTGATTAATTTAATGGGGACACCAAATCTACTCAGAACATTATCTAATAAAAAATAAATCACTATTCTACTTGTTTCCTTTTTGGTAGGGATAGCTTCTATCCACTTTGTGAAATAATCAGTTGCAACAAGTATCCAACTATGTCCACCACTATATTTCTCAGTAAATTCTCCTATGAAGTCCATTCCCCACATGGTAAATGGTGCTTCTACGACTATTGGATTCAATAGTAATGCTCTTGAATATTTTAATTTTGAAGCAAACTTTTGACAAGCCTCACATCTCTTAACAAATTGGAAAGCATCCTTGAATAATATAGGCCAAAAATAACCAGCTCTTATAATCTTATGGGCAGTGGTCTTTGCAGAATAATGCCCCCCACAAACACCAGCATGCATTTCATTCAAAACTTTCTCTTCTTGATATTTTTCAAGACAAAACAACAATATTCCATCCCTATTTTTCCAATATAAATCCCCTTGTATCAATGTGTACTTTTGAGCCTGTAACATCAAAGCTCTTCTCTGATTGTCAATCATATGTTCTGGACATCTGGTATTTTTAATATAATAGACAATATCAGCATAATATGGTTGTCTCTCAATGCTTGTCAATGTTAAATCTGGTATCCCTTCATTATTAACTTGAACTAAGTCCATGTTTTCCTCAGTCATTAACTTAGCTAGACCTAGTCCTCTTACTAATTTGGTGATGTGAATTTCCAAATTGAATTCCTGGATCCTAGTGATCCATTTACATCTTTTACCAGTAACCTCTGATAGTGTGAGAACATATTTTACTGTTGCATATGGAACATATGCAATAACCTTAGCACACACTAAGTAAGGCCTAAAATATTTTACAGCTTTTACTAATGTGTATGCTTGCTTCTCCATTATTTCATAATTTAGTTCAGCAGCCTATAAGGACTTACTAAAGAATGCAATTTTAAAATTTTCTTCATCCTTTTGTAATAATACATAGGCAATAGTATGAAATGATGCAAAAGAAAATAATGAGAAAGGCTTCTTGTAGTCAGGAGACTTCAACACTAGTGCCTCTTGAACAACTTTTTTAATCTTGTCAAAAGCATGCTGATCTTTAATAGTCCATTGAAACTTTACTCCCTTCTTGAGAAACTTAACTATTAGTTTCACAATCTCAGAAAAGTTAGCAACAAATCTTCTAACAAAATTAATTTTCCCCAAAAAGGACTATACACACTTGATATTTTTTGGAATAGTGACCCTCTGGATGGCTTCTACCCTTTCTGGATCTATCCTTACCCCTTCCTTAGATACAATGTGTCCTAACATTTTTCCTTCTTTGACTGCAAAGTTACACTTCTTTGGATTCAAGGACACACCATAGTCTAAAGCCTTGTTAAAAATCTTTTCAAGATGAGAACAATGATCTTTAGGTTTCTTTGAATAAGCAAACATGTCATCTTGGTAAACAACCATAAGAAAATCTATATATTCTTTAAATGCAATATCCATGGCTCTTTGGAATGTTGCTCTAGCATTTCTAAGACCAAAGGGAATTCTAACATATACATAGGTTCCCCAAGGAGTAGTGAATGCAGTCTTGAATTATTCAGGTTCTTTTACTAGCACTTGGTTGTAACCTAAGAAACCATCCATCATAGATAGTAATTTAGAACCAGTAACCTTATGTAACATTGCCTCCATATTAGGCAAAGAATAATTGTCTTTTAGAGATGCAACATTCAGATTTCTAAAATCCACACATAACCTAATATCACCATTTTTCTTTCTGACTTGGACTGGGTTTGATACCCAAGTTAAATGCCTTATGGGCTGAATTATTCCTGCATCACTCAACCTAACTAGTTCTTGCTACATTTTGGGAGCCAATAATGGATTAATAGGTATATGTTTTTGTCTGAATGTCTTAATATCTTGCTTCAATGGGATCTCATGTTGGAAAAGGTCCTCCCTATAGGATTTTAGATCATCATAGGACCATGCAAACACATGCTTATATTTCCTTAATAACTTTATCAGGTTATATCTTATTTGAGGATCTAATAGTTTTCCAATTTAAATCATTTGAGGTGTGTTATGTGATCCCAAATTTACCTATTCTAAATCTTCAATTTTAGCATTACTAGTTTTTGACATCTGAACATTCTAACTACTATATAATGCTTTTAGTTCAGTTAAACCTTTGGGAATATGATTTGTACTTAACTAAATTATTTCATTACCCAAGACCATATCTTTACCATCAACTTCCTCAACAAAAGTATTACAATCTATGAATTGATCTTCATAAATTTCAAGGCATTGAATAAACTTTAAAATATCATGATCATCTTCAAAAACCTGCCAGTTGTAAATATTGTCCGGAACAACTAGCCTACTTTTGACTTCTACTATTGATACCCCAATCAAAGTTAAATCATCTCTTTTTAAAGAAACATTAGCTAATAAATCTGCCATAATGTTCTTAGATCTTTCTACCCAACTAATGTTAAAGGCGTCAAATAGTTCAATCTGATCCCAAATAGCATGTTTGTACAATTTTAACCTATCATTTTTCACAGCATATTTGGATCTAACTTGTGCCACCACAAGCTCAGAATTACCATAAACTTTTAAACACTTTATTCCATTTTTTATAGCAATATTCAATCCTAAAGATAGTGCTTCATATTCAGAAGTGTTGTTTGTACATTGAAAAGTCAATAGGAAAGAGTACTTAAATGTGGTAGCTGATGGAGATATGAACAAGACTCCAACTCTTGACCCTTCTTTTGAGCAAGCTCCATCAAAGTACATCTGCCACAAACCATCTTGTTGTTTTTTAAATTTTGTAACTAGTGGATCTACATCTTCTTCTTGTGGAACAAGTCTCTCCACTCTAAATTTCTCCATATCAACATCCACACAATAGTTCAAATCATCAACATCACTTAATTCAATCATGTGTTGGGTCCTACTCTCTCTGGACACTTTAACATTATTCCATCAATATTGAAAGTTGCAAATGACAAATCACACTGGATACTACCTCCCATTAAAGCACTTCATTTTCTAGATAGTAGCATTCCATACTAAGGTGGGATGTCGACCACTAAGACACTCATAGTTAACAACCTATTAGGTAATTCTTTAATAGTTCCAACAATTGGTACTTCTCTTGAATCCATGGCCTGACATCTCCCATGAGGTGTATCAACTTTCAATCCTAGGGACTTCATCACTTCTGCAGGCATAATAGTATTAGAAGCTCCTAAATCAATCATGCAATTTTTTAGGAGCCTCCCATTTATAACTAAAGATAAAAAGAAAGGATTAGCTATCCCTGACACAATATTGACAACATTTGCATCCAAATAAATTTGAGGAATCTCATAGATGATTTCTCCATACTGGTTTTCATTTGAGTCATTTATAGAATCAATCAATTTATCAGCCTTAGTGGTGTTTTAGGTATCAGTAGGGGTAACTCCATTCACCCAACTTAAGGCTTTCTCTTTGTGTTCCTCTATTATCATCATTTCTAATAAAGGAACCTTGACAATGATTTGTGATAACAACTTGCTCATGTCAACTAGGATGTACTTTGGGTCAACTATGTCCTGCTTAATGATAGTAACTTCTTTGTTTTCTTCATGTTCGGAGAGGCTAGGATGGTCCTTACCATGGATTTTAACCTCTTTCTGGATAGAAGAAACAACCTCCTCAAGGGGTTTAGCCTTTACTCTATAAGTCATATTTGGGGTAGCAAATGTGACATTCTTCTTCATCTTAGTTTTGTTGACCACCTCAACTGCTTTCTGTTTATCTTGAGACTGTTTCATATCCTTTTCTAATTTCTTTATGAATATACTAGTTGGCCTATGGTTTGGATCACTTACCACCCTATTTCTTAGATTATAGTTACTTTTGGCTTGGGTGACCATATCTGTTGTGATTTTTGCAATCTCCTCATCAAAAGGTCTTCTTAACACAACTAACTCATCATCTCTCAAAGTGTTACATTGGACACTATCTAATTGATTATCTTCCTCATCAAAAAAGACCTGTTGATGGTAGACCTCATTTCTGACCTAGAAACTACAAGCATCTTGACCCTCATCCTCTTTAGTGGAGTCCATTTCATCATACATACATGAATAATTCATGGCACATCCTTGATCATCATAAGATTCCTCATCATTATTTTCTTGTTCTCCATCTGCAGAGAAACTTTGAGCAACTGCATAGTAATAAGGGTCATGTGGTGATTGATAGACAATACACCATGGAACATCATCAACCATGTTTACTGAATTTTTTTGTAAGGGGTCAGGAGTTTTATCATTTATTTTATCCCTTCTTCCAGGAAGTATCGATTTTCCATCCTTCCATTGAGTTATAAGGATAGTTCTGCTTCCTTGGTAATTTATTAAAATTGTTGAAAGATGGTCTATCATTTCCTACCACTCTATTGTTTCTATTGTTACCAGGCTTCAAATCCTTTATAGCTTTCAAAATTTGTTTCAAGCTATCTTCCTCTTTTGGTTTTGCATCAGATCTTCCTAGTTCCTTTCTACTTGAAACTTGAGTTTTATAATCATCCCTTCTCCCCAACTTTCCTAATATCCTCCTGTTGCTTTCTATATTAATGGCTAGTTTGTAAGCCTATGCAAGGTTTCTAGGGTTTTTGTCTCTCAAAAGATACCCCATCTTTGAATCAAAAGCATTCAAATAGGTGACCAAACATATTTTTTCATCCAGCCTGTTAACTTGCAACAATTTATGCATGGCTTTCTGAAACCTAACATTAAACTCAACAACACCCTCATTTTGGTTTTTCTTGATGTTATTGAACTCATTCAACGTGAAGCCTTCATTAGTCTTGTCACCATACTGTTCCTTGAAACAATTCTTGAACTGATCCCAAGAACCTACGCTGGCATGAGGGAAACCCCTAAACCAATCCCTAGAATCCTCAGTTAGGGATTGAACAAAAAGTTTCATTATTACATCATCGGGCTCTGTTATAGTCATCTATCACATCCATAAATTTCTTCAAGTGTTCTTCACAAGTGATGGCATTACTTCCAGTGAACTTTGGGATTTTTTTCCTAATTTCATCAAGAATGGGGTTTGGATATCCAGGGATCCCATGAAAAACCAATTGCTTATATCTTTCATGGATAGATCCTATTTGGGATAGACCAACACCTTGAGATGTAGAAGTCTAGATATTTGAAACAATGGAAATCTTAGGGACAATCAGTGAAGGGATAGTTTTGGTAGTATTTAAAACATTTTCACCTTGCACTAAGGAAGTGTAAACTATATTAGTAGGTCCTGAAGATTGTCTAAGAAATTCAGTCTTTCTTTTTATCTCTGCTGCAGTAGCCTCTAGCTTTTCCTTTTCTAATTCTTTAGCTAATAGTTCCTATTCACTTTTGGCCTTTTCAAGGTCAACATCTAACCTTGCTGCTTGATCTAAGGAGATTTTGGTAGGATTGGGTTCATTAATTGAAACTCCTATAGCCTTTTGCTTACCCTTATCACTAGGATTTCTTATTTCATGTACTTCTTAGATAATAGGTTGTTCCTTTGTTTTTTCTGCTATGGGGACATAATTTATAGCTTCCCAATCCAACAATTGCCTCTTTAGTTGTTCAGCTCTTATCATAGCATGTCTAATTTTTTCTTCTTTCTCTTTCTCTCTATTCTACCTTATTGCAGCTTGTTCTTGAATCCTTCTTTCTAGTTCAAAAACTTCTTCAAAAATCTCTTCGGAGTCTAGGAGGGTTGTTTCAGTTGATGATTTTTTTGTATTCACTTCCTCTTGGTGGTTATCAGACACTTGGAGGCCCTGAGGAAATGAGGGACCAAGGGGAAAAGAAGGGACAAAACCTTATCTATTCCTACTCTAGCTTCTAGATCTTCTAGTATTTCCAAGGGCCACCCTTTTGTGATGTTGTGCTTTTCCTCCATCTCTTTCACAGGGAGAATAGTAATCTTCATACTGATTTACACCCAAATCAACTGCTTCCTCATACTCTTATGTATTTCCTTCTTTATTTTCTTGAACTGGATCATCTGACCTCACATCTCCCTTTTGCTTCCATGTTAAAGACATTTCATTGTTATTTCTCTCCTTCCTCATTTGGTTATGCCTTGAGGTGGTTGGAAGTTCTCCTTCTAAATTTTCTTCTAGATGTTCTTTTCTCCAAGATCTTTTATTTCTATGGATCATTGTGAAACAGTGAATTTCTTATACAACACTAGTACAAAGATTTTTTGAGAGTCGCCACCCAACTAAGTGGGAATTAGGAGATACTAATCCTTAAGAGAACAATTGTGCAATTAGGTTTAGGGAAAGGAAAGACTGAGAGATAAAGGAATAAGTTTTTTCTTCAATGGTGACTAACTGATATGAAGTAAGTAGGCCAAGATTCAAACTCTGCTTGGAACCTATGTTACTTGTCTAATTGCAAAAAGAATCCCTAGTAGAGTCACCAATATGTTAGAGCTTTTTCTTGTAGGATCAAACTTGGTAATACGTATACTTGATTCTCAATTTCATGGGCTCTCAAGTTTGATAAGAAAGAGTCTAATTGATGAGGATAGTATAAGATCCTCCTTCTACTTTGAGCTCCATAGGACTCAAGCATGTATTTCCTATGATGATTTACTATGTTGAAAGCAAACTCAAATAGTGGATCAATTTCTTCATTGTTATGCTATTTATGCTTTTAAAAATACTTCAATAAATGATTACTCTGAAAATGGCTGAGAACATCCTGATACAGAGCATAACAAAAGAAACTATGAATGTAATAGCATAAACCAGTGGTAGAAGGACATTCATCCTTCTTCCTTTTTTGAGTTCAACTCAAGGATAACCTTTTGATTCTCTCTTGAAGGAATCGCCAATATGAACTATACCAGAAGGATACAATTCCTTTAAAGAATATAGGAAATTCCTTTAAAAGTAAAAATACTTATAATGAAATAAATTTTAGTGTTTTAAAGATCATGAAAGATAACTTACAAGAAAAAACACTAAACTAGTGCCTAATCCAATGGGAAAAGAGAGTCTCAATATAAATCCACAAGGCTATCTTAAAACAAATACAATAGAATGCCTTACAAACTATATGCAGTTTGAAGAGAATGCCTTACAAACTATTATGTCAATCCAATATTGCCATCATCAAAATCTCTAAAAATATGTTTACTTTCTAGAATTGAAAATGAGGATTTTAATACTTTCTTTGAAAGAAACTCATAGTCAATTGAACAAGTCACCTAACAACTAGTATATTTTAGATGCTTTACAAGTAAAACATAAAAGCAAAGAGACAACAATAATATAAGATAGAAACTATAGTTTATTTTTATTAAAATAGGTCTATCAATTACATACAAAATCTTATGCTCAGAAGCTTAGACACAAAATTTAGAAGTCTGCTCTGTAGAAATTGTATTTAGTTCTTCTATTATCTTTCAACCAGAATCCTCAAAATGAGGTTACAACTTGTATATATAGCCCAACCATCTTGGAATCCTCTTATGAATGAGGATGCAACAAGCTTCGAATGGTTAAATCCCTAAACATAGAAAGCATAAAAGACAAATTACAAGAAATGCCCTCCGGCGGTGGAAAGACAAAAAAACTTTTGGACTATTCTACTCTTTGCTTGTTGATGACTGAAACCTTTGTCTGTAGGTATTCATGATAGCTTCATTGAGTTATTGCAAGATATGGTGACTACCATCCCAACTAACTTACACCATTCTTAATTGATATCTTATCTATTAGGAATGAATGCTGAATGTTGGCAGTCATTCTATAGCAGTTGTTGTTGCATTCATGACTATGATTGTCATTGATGTCAACACAGTGATCTTCTGGAAACTAGCAGACAATTAGATAGTGTTTTGATTAGCGCACATTGGATATTGTAGTTGGAGCTATGCAATGTTGAGGTTATACTCTTTGATATGTTATATATCTATGGTTAAGCGTGCAGACAGTAATTCATTCATTCATGAAAGTTATGAGCATTTTGGTAAAAGCAGTATTCAAGCAGTGTTCCTGAGTAGCAGTTTGTGGAAATCAAATGATATCTCCTAATCAGGATGGAATCTAGTTTTGCACAGTTAAAAGGAAGTTTAAGACACATTGATGGTGATGTGGTTCATAGCACAAACTTTGAGGTCGCATGAGTGAAGAGATATGGCATTTGGAAGTCGATAATTTTTGTAGCGTATGGAAACTTTTATCTTGTAATTGTTTGCCGACTCATTTGTAATTATTTGAGTGTGGTATAAAGAAAGGAATGTTTTTTCTTATTGTAAGAAGTTAAAAAAAAATGTGAAAGAAGTGTGAGCATGGTTTGGTTGCATGTGAAAGTAAGCATGAAGTGAAGAAAAGAGCCTAAGAGATTGTGAAAGAAAAATTGTGAAGGAAGACATGCGAAGTATAGAGATCTGGAATTAAGATCTGGTGTAGCAGTGAGTGAGGTTTGGCATAGTGAAGAGGTAACATATCTCATATTATTTTACTAAATAATATTAAGGTTATTTGGACAGTGTGTTCAGTGATCTTACCCCGAAGTTGTTTGGGCAGTGGGTCCTTCTGTCTTCCATAACTCTTAATAGGGTTTGAATCTTTTAACAGGGATTCAAAATCTCCTAACAGGGATTTGTATGTACTGAATGTATTTCATAAGACTCCTAACAGAGTCCATCCTCTCACAAGGAATATTCATATTAGTGCATCTTTTGTGGGCATCATTCCCACCGGGGTTTACTCTTTGATCAAGAGGTTCCCTAGTCAACATATCTTGTGTTATTGTGTCATTGTGTATGAATATCTTTGTATGGTTAGTAATTGCATTTCTTACATGGTTAAATGTTTTTGAAGATGTTAAAACTTATAATTACTTGATAACTGATTCACCCCCCCCCCCCCCCCCTCTTAGTTATTCTGGTGGACTTTACTTTCTAACAATTGGTATCAGAGCAGTAGGTCCTTGAAAGGAAAGTTTAATAGCTTAAGGAGATCCATGGCGAATTTCAGGAAAGAAAGCCCTAAGTATGATGGAGTAAATTTTGAGAGCTGGAAGGAAAATATGAAGACACATCTATTGTGTTTAGGACCAGGCTATTGGTTGATTACAAAGAATGAAAGGACTATAATTGAAGAAGACAGTCTTGAAATAAGTTCTAAAGATGAGGTAGATCTAATCATGTGTAACATACTTGCAAGAGAAGCACTCTTGATAGCACTTCCAGAGAATGAATACAGTCAGGTAAAATGTTTTAAGAAATCTAATGAAATTTGGAAAGCTTTATAGTCTACTTTTGAAGGTGTTGAACATGCAAAAAGAGCTAGATTACATAATTGGATATGTGCATTTGAAGATATTAGAATGATGGAAGATGAATCTATTAGAAGCTATATTGGTAGAATATTAGAAATTGTTGTAGGGATAAAATCTTGTGGAGGATCAAAGACAGAGAATGAAGTGATATGGAAAATTATGAGGACATTGACACCTGTATTAAAGTAGACAACACAGATGATTGAACAAGTTATACCTTGTACTACAAACTTTACAAGATAGACTCTTCTTGGAAGATTGGAAGCAGCAGAGATGAACTTGAGGTTATTAGGAGACTTACCTAGAATGGAGATAGCATTCAATGCTCTTAGTATTCATCCTACTTTGTCAAGAAGTAATAGCGTGAGTGGAGATTATGCCAGCAACAATAGATATAGAAATGAAGAAGATAAGAAGATTGAATAAGGTATTGTCTTGCTTGTGAAAAGAGAACCAGACAGTAAGAACATTTTTAAATGTTGGACTTGTCAAGAATATGGTTATTTTGCATCTAAATGTCCTAAGAGAGTTAAGAAGTACATAAATAATTTCAAGCCTAGAAGATCTAAGGAATTTTATTATGCTAATGATGAAGATCTTGAAGCTAGTATAGAAAGAACTTTGAGTGAAAGTGATACTGAGAATAATGATGAAATAGGATTTGTAGCAATTAAGGAAGAAAATTCTGAATCTGATGTTAAAGAAGAAAAAGCATTTGTTTCCCGAGTTGAAAAGAAAGCTGATTGGATTATAGATAGTGGTTGTTCACATCATATGACTAGAGATATGAAGAAGTTCATAAAGTTTAACAATTATGATGGAGGAGTTGTTAGAGTTGGTAAAAATGCACCTTGTTTGATTAAAGGTATAGGATCTATTACTCTTGATGGAAAGACTAATATTGATGATGTTTACTTTGTTGATGTATTGAAACATAATATTTTGAGTGTTGGACAATCAGTGGATAAGGGATATCAAGTTTGGTTTACTTAGAAAACTTGTGTGATAAAGGATAAAGATGGAAATCTAATTGGAACTGGATCTAGAACCAGAGGTAATGTATTTCAGTTGAATCCTACTAAGATGACATGCTTTATTACTAAAACTGATGACAGTTGGTTATGGCATAGAAGGTTTTGTCATATAAACTTTGATAACATTGTGAAAGTGAGTACTACACTTGCAGTAAGAGATTTGCCTAAAATTATGAAGCCTACTAACATGATCTGCAAAGAATGTGTGATGGCTAAGTAGAAGAGAAGTTCATTTCCTAGTAAGAAATTCACATCGGCAGAGAAGTTGGAGATTGTTCATATAGACTCGAGCAGTCCTACCAAGACTAGAAGATTCTATGGAGAAAGGTATTTTATGATTCTTGTTGATGATTTTACAAGAATGATGTGGATTTCATTTTTGAAAGAAAAATTTGAAGCATTTGATAAGTTTAAGATCATTAAGAATAAAGTTGAGAATGAATCTGGAATGAAGATTCAATGTTTGAGATCTGATAGAGGTGGAGAGTTTACTTCTAGAGAGTTTAACACTTTTTGTGAAGTGAATGGTATTAAGAGATAGTTTTCAGCCTCTAGAACACCTGAACAAAATGGTATTGCAGAAAGAAGAAACAAGTTAGTAACTGAAGTAGCAAGAGCTATGTTATTTGAGAATGACTTGGTGAAGACATTTTGGAGAGAAGCAGTCAATATAGTAGTATATACAATAAATAGAGTACAAATCAGAGTAGACACAGATAAGACACCTTATGAATTATGGTTTGGACATGCACCCTTAGTTAAGTATTTTAGAATTTTTGGAAGCAAATTTTATATAAAGAGAGATGATGATATTGGAAAGTTTGATCCTAGAAGTGATGAAGGTATTTTTCTTGGATATTCTTTGAAGAACAAAGCATATAGATGTTACAATAAAAGAACTAAAACTATTGTTGAGAGCGCAAATGTTAAAGTTGATGAGAAGTTTAAAATTCAAGAAAGAATGCTTGATTATGAATCTAATGAAGAAGCTAATCCTCAGCCTAACATTGAAATTACTGAATTATTCTATGAGACTGACAGTGAATTGTTGAATGAGAATCATATTGCAGAAGAAACTAGAGAAGAATCTACAGTTGAAGCAAGAACTATGACTATGACACCGAACAGGTATCTATCTAGACATCATCCTATTGAACAAGTTATTGGAAGTTTGGACAGAGGAGTTATGACTAGAAATAAGGTACATTTATGTTTGATTTCTCAAACTGAACCTAAATCTACTAATGAAGCTTGTGAAGATGAACATTGGATTAATGCTATGAAAGAAGAACTAGATCAAATTGAAAAGAACAAGGCATGGGAATTGGTTCCTAGACCTAAAGACAAGAATGTGATTGGAACTAAATGGGTATTTAGAAACAAGATGAATGAACAAGGAGAAGTAGTAAGAAACAAAGCAAGATTAGTATGTAAGGGATACTTGGAGCAAGAAGGAATTGACTATGAAGAAACATTTGCATCAGTAGCAAGACTTGAAGTAGTAAGAAAGTTTTTGGCTTATGCAGCTTTTAAGAAATTCAAAGTGTATCAGATGGATGTGAAGTCCACATTTCTAAATGGTGAATTGGAAGAAGAAGTCTACATTGAGCAGCCTGAAGGTTTTCCTTTGACTCAAGAAGGAGATATGGTATGTAAACTAAAGAAAGCATTATATGGACTAAAGCAAGCACCTAGAACTTGGTATGCTAGATTGGATAAGTATTTATTGAAATTGGGATTTACTAAAGGAACAAAAGATAGTAATCTATACACAAAAGAAATTGAAAATGGATTGTTAGTTATAGTTATTTTTGTTGATGACATTATCTTTGGAGGAGAAGATGAAGCTAGTGACAAATTTGCTGATGAAATGAAGACTGAATTTGAAATGAGCATGATTGGTGAGATGAAATACTTTTTGGGATTACAGATAACATAGAACAATGATGGTATCTTTGTTAGCCAGACAAAGTACTTGAATAATTTTCTAAAAAGATTTGGAATGGAGAACTGTAAACTAGTTCGAACACCTATGGTTACAGGACACAAACTATCAAGCAAAGATGAAACACCAGCAGTTGAGTAGAAGAAATATAGATCCATGATTGGAGGACTGGAGTACTTAAAACACACTAGACTAGATATACAACATTCAGTTGGAATGGTAGCAAGATTTCAAGCTAAACCTAGAGTGTAACATTATGCAGTAGTAAAGAGGATATTGAGATATTTAAGAGGCACAATGGACTATGGATTGTGGTATGAAAAATCTAATGATTTCACCCTATGTGCATATACATATGCTGATTGGGGAGGTAGTGTTGATGATAAGAAAAGCACCAGTGGAGGAGCCTTTTTTCTTAGAGGAAGATTGGTTTCCTGGTTGAGCAAGAAGCGGAATTGTATTTCACGGAGTACAGCAGAAGCAGAATATGTAGTAGCAGCAAACAATTGTAACTAGATAATTTGGATGAAGTAGATGCTGAAGGATATTGGAATTAAGTGTGTTGAGACTATTGTCATACATTGTGACAACACCAGCATAGTCAGTATGTCTAAGAATCATGTATTGCATTCTAAAACTAAGCATATAGAGATCAAGTATCATGTTATAAGAGAGAAAGTTGCTGAGAAAGAAGTCAGATTGGAGTACATAAGCACAAAGGAATAGATAGAAGACATATTTACAAAGCCTTTGCCTAAGGATACATTTGAGTATCTAAGAGGTATGCTTGGGGTTATGCCCCAGCCTACTTTTGAGTAATGACGCAGTTGATTGCATCCATCCAGTGGTATATGAGCCCTATCTTTTTTTGGTACTTCCTCTATGGGGGAGTATGTGTATCTAAGCTGAGTCATGAGGACTATTGTGAATGTATTTTCTGAAAAACTATCTTTTGACATTGAGTTGTTGTTGACATAGTGATGAAATTTCTATCATTGATATCAATGGGGGAGAAGTGTATATGAAAAACCCTATGTACCATCTGTTGGAGAGAACTTAATAGGATAACGAAGCAAGATTTGATTGATGAAGAGGATTTGAAGAATTTTCAGAGCATCAGTGCAGCAGTGTTGCAATGTTGGATTTTTGGAACATTGGATGTTTTTCATCTATGTTTCCATCAATGTCAATGGGGGAGATTGTTAGGAATGAATGCTGAATGTTGGTAGTCATTCTGTGGTAGTTTTTGTTGCATTCATGACTATGATTTTCATTGATGTCAACACAGTGATCTTCTGGAGACTAGCAGAGAAGCAGACAGTGTTTTGATTAGCACATGTAGGATATTGTAGTTGGAGCTATGTGATGTTGAGTTTATACTCTTTGATATGTTATATATCTATGGTTAAGATCGTAGCCATTAATTCATTGATTCATGAAATTTATGAGCATTTTGGTAAAAGCAGTATTCAGGCAGTGTTCCCGAGTAGCAATTTGTGGAAATCGAATGATATCTCCTAATCGGGATGGAATCTAGTTTTGCACAGTTAAAGGGAAGTTTGAGACACATTGATGGTGATGTGGTTCATAGCACAAACTTCAAGTTCACACGAGTGAAGAGATATTACATTTGGAAGCCGATAATTTTTGTAGCATATGGAAACTTTTATCTTGTAATTGTGTGCCGACTCATTTGTAATTATTTGAGTGTGGTATAAAGAAAGGAATGTTTTTCCTTATTGTAAGAATTTAAAAATAAATGTGAAAAGAGTGTGAGCATGGTTTGGTTGCATGTGAATGTAAGCATGAAGTGAAGAAAAGAGCCTAAGAGATTGTGAAAGTGAAATTGTGAAGGGAGACATGCGAAGTACAAAGATCTGGTGTAGCAGTGAGTGCAGTTTGGCATAGTAAGGAGGTAAAATATCTCATATTATTCTACTAAATAATATTAAGGTTATTTGGATAGTGTGTTCAGTGATCTTACCCTGAAGCTATTTGGGCACTGGGTCCTTCTGTCTTCCATAACTCTTAACAGGGTTAGAATCTTTTAACAGGGATTCAAAACCTCCTAACAGGGATTTGTATGTACTGAATCTATTTCATAAGACTCCTAATAGAGTCCATCCTCTCACAAGGAATATTCATATTAGTGCATCTTTTGTGGGCATCATTCCAACCAAGGTTTACTCTTTGACCAAGAGGTTCCCTAGTCAACATATCTTGTGTTATTGTGTCATTGTGTATGAATATCTTTGTATGGTTAGTAATTGCATTTCTTACATGGTTAAATGTTGTTGAAGATGTTAAAAGTTATAATTATCTGATAACTGATTCACCCCCCCCCCCCTCAAATTTATCTTGGTAGACTTTACTTTCTAACATTATCATCCCTATGCTCTAAGGTTAGCTGTCAAGTATTCTAGGTGTCATCCTCATTCATCATCCAAGATATTGAAGTCATTTGTAGCAGATTTTATGTTCTTGGGCCTTGTGAGCTCATCCCATGCATTCACCTCCTCCTCTGTCGGCCATTTAAATTTATGAACATGTTTTAGTTGTTCTTTTTGCCTTTCCCATCTAACATCCATTATTAGCTTGACATCTATTATGAATTTGGGGAACTCCATTTTAGCTTTTATGGCTTCATCCAGAGTGGTATTAAACCTTTCCATGTCTGATTCATTGTTTTCATTAATAAATGCCTCTTTCTTAGGCAATAGGGAATCAAAATCTAATCTCCATTGATCCAAATTATTTATTACACCATCTTCACCATTAATTGAGGGAATAAACTTGTTGAACTCTTAGCCAAACATAGCTATCTTGGCCTCAATCTGATTTTCTTTTCAATTGAATAATGGAAAAATGGCCTTAATTCGATTTATCTCTTCATCCACCTGCAAGACAATCTCTGGAATATAGGTTCTTAAATATTGCACAACTACCAATCTTTCAAAAAGTGGTGCCCTTACTAACCAATTTTTATAATAATCATTTAAAACTGATACAAAACTGTTCATCTCTACCTACAACTCAGGTAATTTATCGTAGGTAGTAAAAATCAAATCTGCCTTATCCTTTAATACATTAATCCTATACTACAAAACATTCAATAGGGCTTGTTAGACAACCTCATTCTTTTCTAATTTTATCTTCTCTATTTTGGTAGAAGCCTCTTCCTCATCTATCCCTTTGTTCTCTAGCAATGCAGGCTATTCTGGTGGTGCAGGGGTAACTACAGGCATATTGAGTATTTGTTGAGTCAAGTCTTCTGCAAGTTTTTCTAATGCCTTCTCTTTCATTATGTGCACATCCCTGTCTTTCACAAGTGCAGTGTAATCATTAGAAAGAGTACCATATCTCTCTGATAATTGCTTAGTTTTATCCTCATTTAGCCTTGCAAAATGAGTAAGTACTTGAGATATCTCCAGGTCCCCTATGTTTTGGACTGACCACACAACTTTTTCACCATCCATCTGTTCTTTAACATTCAAAATTGATGGTTTTTAATCCTTGGGGTATAAACTCCAAATAGCTAGTGCTTGACTTTTTGGGCTATACCCAAATCCTTTGATAATTTCCCCCACTTGTGTCTCTGAAGACAAAGTTATATCATCCTGCCTCCTTATTTGATCAATAATGAATGTGGAGGCCAAGTCCCACCTAGGTAAAAGTAACATATTGCTAACCTTTACCAATTGTCTAGCTTCCTCTGGGGTGATAGTCTCAGATTCAGGGTCATATTCTTTCAAAGCTTCAACTGCCTCATCAGGTAATTGACCTTCTTCTGTAATCTAGATAGTTGATGCAACTTGTTTCTTATTCCACAATAAAAAGTTCTTGAATTCATTTGTCTTGATGAAATTATCATCCTTCAAGAACGCATCTTGTTCCAGCATTCTTTCGTCTTCGCAAAGTGCCAAGGGAAACTCTATATCTTCTGTCACCACATTTTGCTTTCTCTTCTCTTCTCTTATTTTCTTCCTTAGCTGGTGGTCATGGACCCTTGTTCCAGTAAAGAGGGCTCCCACTCTATCTTTTTTCTTCCCCACAGTTCTCACTTGGGAAGTCTCTCAAACAAGAAAAATTTTCTTTTTTCATGGAGGCTCATTTTTATCTTGATAACTTTGCAATTCTCTCAAATGAACAATTACATTCTCCTTAGTCTCATGTTCTTCAATCAATGGCTGCTCCATAGTAGGAGGGATATACACTGGATAACCACCATCACTATCTTCATCATAATCTTATTCAGAGTATCTCTCTTTTTCTTCCTCTTTATCATCAATTTGATCTTCAAGAGATCTCATCAAAATATTAAAATTGGCCATCATCTGCTCCAATCTTAGGAGATAGGGAGTGTGGGGAAGAATCCTCCAAAATTCAAACCTTTTTTCTTCATTTTCTTTTCCATGGAAAATAACTCATTGAGTTGTTGGGATCTTTTTACTACTTCATCATCTTCCACAATATTTCTTATGCAATCCTCTTCAACACATTCCTCATGTCTCTTATTGATTGGAATGCTAGGAGTATAATACATCCTAGCTGAGACAATAAAATCCTCTGATTCAACATATCTTTAGATAGTAGCATGCATCTTAAGCTGCCCTAACCAATCATTTAGCTGACTGAAAGCATTCTTTCCTATTATAAAATTATGCACTCTGAAGTGCCTTGGAGTGAATGTTCCCTTCCAGTAAGGGGCCAAGTGTTCCTTATCAGTCAGCATGAGCTACCAGATGAATTCTAAAAATGCAATTCTAGGTGGAACATAGAATGGTAGAATGTGGGTTGACTGGAGGCACTCATAGACTCCAATTATAGTATATGTTTTCTCATAATAAAAATCTCCCCAATTGTGACGTTCGGTCCACTTATCAACAAATTGTTGTGGGCTATTTAACTTTAGGGCCTTTGTTGGAAACCTTGAGAGATTCAAACCTAAACTGAGGAGAATAGGTTGCACCATTCAATTTTGAAATGCACAAAAATCACAATCTTGGGAAGTATGACTCCAAGCCCTAATCCAAAATTGTACTGGATTTGGCTATCCTTTCCACATCATTTGTGGCTTAAGGTCCTACATGTTCATGATATCATAGTTGAAAAATAAAATAAGGTGCATTAAGAGGGAATAATGCAAAAACCTTGGTGGTGAAGAGCCTCGCTCACAATTTTTCACTGATTCTAATCCTTCATGCATTTTATTGATGACATAACCAATATAATCATATCCCTTGGTCACAAGAGAATTCTATGAATCTAACACTATCATCAGGAGATCAGAAGTGATCCTTTTTGCCCCTCCATCAACCCCTAAGACTCTACATAATCCATATGCAATGTATTTTATATAAAAACAAAGGTCTTTGTAAAAGAATGGGGTTGACCCAGCCACTACTGCAATGTAGTTCCTATTTCCTCAGGGAACATGAATAGGAATTTATTTGGACACCAAGATAGACTCTCTAATGTATCTATTAGCTTGAGCCTGTAAGTTGATTTCAATGGCCATAGAAGCATGAATGCCAAAGGCCCTCATGAAAGAATTTTCTCTAATGTAACCATAGGTGAACCATCTCCCTTCCTAATTGTCTTAGAGAGGGGGACATATCTATGAGCCAACACAATTAACAAGTCTATGTCTATGAAGACATCTAGAACAATTAACTTAGCTAACCCTAAAGTCCAAGGGTTTGAGACAGGAACCAGGGCTATCAGAGTTCTTATAAAAATATCAAAATAGACACATTCTGGTGACACCAGGAGTTTTAGCATCTCTACAATATGCAAGGTCATTAATGAAGCATTCATCACTAACCTTTTTGTTTTGTGATGGCTCGGGAAGCAAGGTAAGGAATTCATCTAAAAAACTCTCCTTAGCTTTCTCCTTGGCACCCTTGCTAGTAGAAGCTCCGCCAGTTGTTTCTTGACTCATCTTCACTAAGAATTCAACTTCTTCTAAAAAATTTCAAACTTACTGGACTTTGAATATGCTCTGGAAATCTCAAGAATTCTCGTAATCTTATCGCCTTTTCTCTTCAAAATGCTTCATAATTCAGAATGAGTGATAGCTAACTATTTTTATTCTGAAGAATTGAATGCAGCGGCCCGTTTGAGACTCAAAAGATGGAAATCATGTCACTTCTACCATTACTTGGCATGCTCTAAACTCAATTCACTAGCCGTAAGCTGAGAAAATGATAGGTAATCAAATTTTAATCTTCTGGCGACCTAGCGACTAAACAATTCCTCATAATCACTGAAAAAATTTGGCACTTTTTAAATAGTTTCAGAGACCTGGTGACTAAAGTGAAAACTTTAGTCATTGAATAATTTTATTTTATCTCGAGACCTAGCGACTACAGTGAGAAATCTCAGTTGCTAAATGTTTTAACCTTTAATAAACTTTTCTCGAGATTGAGTGATATTTAAATATTTTAATTTTTCATTTTGAGACTTGGTGATTATAGTCAAACTCTCAATCACCGTAAATTTTTTCTCTTATTAGTTTCTTCTCAAGACCTGGTGACAACCATCTTTCCTAAGTCTCATCACTTTTCAATTTCCATCAGGAGACCTAGCGACTATAGTAAATCTCCTGATCGCTGAAGCCTGTTGACTTTTCAAACTTTCTCTGGAGACTACCTGACTTGCCCATCTGGAGATTCAGTGACTGAAGGAAGAAAGCTTTTGATTTATTTCTTCTAGCGATTTAGTGACTATAGTATGGTATGTTCATTACTTATTACTTTACTCACCTTATTGACCAATCAAGGAAGGACACATCACAAAATCCGGCAACTAGATCCTCATACTTTTTCAACTTTTTGCCCTTGGTCAACACTTAACATTTATCCACTTGGCAATTGCATGACTGAAGACATCTCTCAGTCGCTGAGTAACCTTCTTAACCTAGGTTCGATCCAGAGATTGGGCGACAAAGAAAATCTGAAGGTCGCTGAAACATTTTCCAAATCATGGTTTGAATGGGAGACCACGTGACTACCACTCGATCAATATTACATCAACAGTTATAAATTTCTCTCTACTAACCTTTTTCTTAACTCACCATTGTCTAGCGACTCTGTGACTGAAGACATCTCTCAGTCGCTAAACATTTTCCTTAACTCAAGTTAGATCTGGAGACTGTGTGAAAACCATTATTCTCCATGTTGCTAGAAGATTTGTTTAACCTCAGTTAGAAAATAAGATTAAACGTCAATCGTTAATCAACCTTTCATCCTACGGTCCTCACTGAGTCGCTATACATTTTATGACTTAACCATTGCATCATGAGACTTAGAGATAACTATGTCACTGAATCATTGAATTCTTGGAACATAACTGCCAGAATTAGGAGAACATGCGACCATTAAAATCGTTGGGTCACTGAATAAAATTACTAACTGCTTGAGAACTTGGAGACATGGTGACCCAAGGAAAATAGACCACCACATTTCATTTGGAGACTCAGTGACCAAAGAAAAAGTCTCATAATCACTGAATATTATATCACTTCATTATTTCATTTAGAGATTTCCCAACTGAAGGTATTTTGATCTAGAGACTGGGTGACTATAGTTGCTTTGTAAATATTTACCAGTGTAGTCGCTAGATCTCACAATGCATATTTGGAGATTTGGTGACTGAAGGAAATCACTAAGTTGTTAGGAGACAAGGAATATTCTTTCATCTTAAGGAGACTCCACGACAAGATGTTTTGGGTAATCGCTATACTAGAAGGAATATGTTGAAACTATTATGAGACTAAGCGACTAACCGGAGATATGTAAAGTGCACATGCTTTAAAGGGCTCATTAAGTGTTTCAAAAAGTAACAACCGAATAGACTTGGATAAACAATTTTAGGGCCTTTTGGATTTTCAAAGGCATTCAGACCTAGTACTTAGGGTTTTTCACATCTCTAAGCAATTTTTTGAGCTCCGGGATGGGGAAAATACAGGAGGCTAATTCATGAAATAAAGAGAATGCCTCAAAATCAAAATTTTGAAGGAAAAACTTCAAAAAATAGGTAAGACAACCAAAAGAATTCTCAAATGGATGTAGATTGCCTTAATTATTTCATCTTAGAATGTTTAAAGTGCACATGCAAAGTTTTGCTAAGTTTGGAGATCAAATACAAAAGTTGTCAATTTGTCAAGTAAAATGTGCTTAAAATATTGTCAAAGTGTTGCAGTTCAGTCATGGAGCAGTTGGAACAATTATGTAACTAAGGGAGGCTTATAAAAGTTATCTAATGGTTGAATCCAAGGCAGTGACTAGGTTGGAGTAAACTTTTGTAAAGTTAGATCACTCTTTTATTTGCAACATGGGTCATCTTTAGATCAACCTTCCTCATCTACAAACAATAAGAAGAAATATAAATCTTACTAATGACAACAACAACAACAACAACAAATTAAATCATAATTTTAACTACTTTTGTATTGAATGATACAATGAAAAATTGGAAAGATGACAATAATTCTTGAATAGAAGATAGTGAAGTATACTTCCCTTCGCATAATTTTATTTTTTATAATGATGCCTAAATGTTGTATTCTTATAGTGATGGTAGAAAGAAGAACAATAGATTGATGTGTAAAAAATTAATTAAGATTTTAACACACACCATACCTAACCTGGAAATCATAGTGTGTTATTTTTTGGGGATGTGTTATATAGAAACAACCTATTACTATAAGTTGGATATGTAATGAACAACATAGTAAAGGAAAGTGATGAAAGATAGATAAGAACCCAGTATGTGCCAATAGAAAACCCAAAAAATTAAGTAAAGGGATGAAAGACTACAAGAAAGAGTTTAAAACAAGATAAGATTACTAAACTAACAAGTTAAGACTATTGAACATGTTGAAGTGAAGGGATGAAAGGAAAAAAGAAAGAGTTTGAAAAGTGTAGAGTGTTAAACCTAAACAGACAAGATTATTATATATCCAAATTTGAAACCCTAACATGCAAATATAAAACTCTACCATAATGAAGAACATGTAAATATAAAACCCCAACATAATGAAAACTACGAAAATCTAGAAAAATTGAAGAATGAAATCATAACATAATGAAAAACATGCAAATATGAAACCCCAACATAATGAGAAGCATGCAAATATGAAACCCCAACATAATAAAAAACATGAAAATATAGAACAATTGAAGAACGAAATCATAACATAATAAAGAACATGCAAATCTAAAACACTCGCATGCGATTGTGCACATTATTAGAGGTAATCCACCTTTTAATCAAGATTATACAAACATTAACAAAAGGAAAGATTATGAAAAAATGAAAAGAGGATAAAATTAAAATAATTTTAATCTAATCAAGATTTATAATAACTTTAGGCTAGTGGAGAAATCAAATAAATAAAATTTATTATATATTAAGAAATGGAGGGATAATTGGCATAGAGATCTCCCCTATTAAGTCAGTTTGAGAGTGGTGTGGCCTTCGGTGCCTTCTCTAGGACCAAATTATCTAGGAAGAGTGCTCTAAACCTTTAAAAGATCCTAAAACTTCCACAACTCACTACCCTCCTAGAAGACCCTTGTCTTCCTTGGTAAAAATGCCTTCTATTATGGCCTTGTATCAACATAGGAACCTATGGATTAGAAAAAGGGGATGGAAAGGTTCCATGCTCACTATATGTCTCTTGTGGGAGTGATTTTCAAACCCTTTAATTGCCTATGTCTTTTGACAACAAGTCCTATTTTTTATGCCTTCTAGGCTTGTAGCCTATAAGCGAGGTGATAGGGACTTAGATCTAGATTCTTACAAAAAGACTAAAAAAAAAATTGTATATTTGGACACCCTTTATTGAGTTATGTCAAACCTCCAAATCATGAGATCTTAAATAGTATGGACACTGCCTAACAATTCCTGGCCCACTCGTCCTAATAGGGCTAATTGGCTAGGTTACTTAAGGAAATGTTCGCCAGTCGATTACCCAAGAAAAATAACTAATTGATATGGTTTTAGGGACCCAAAAGAGACAACAATCCATCATCATATTTCTTTCATCCACCCCTAAAGTTCCACTGTCACTTCACTCTTCCATATTCTAGACCAAGCACATAGAGATGCTCGGCCTAGGGCCTCCAAGAAAACCTCACAAAAAAATCCCCCTTTCCTTGTGCTCTTAAGGATCTAAATTACATTGACCCTAATTGCATTTTCCCAAGCCACATGGGAATCCCACTATGGAAAAGCAAGTTAGGCCATTGTTTTGTTGAGACCCTGACTTGGGAGGGTTTCCTGAAAAACCCAGTAAAGAAATTATTATATCTTTTGACTCCAATCTCCAAACTAATTCAATCCAAGTGCATTGGATTGATAGTTCATTTTAGACACCATACCTATCAATCTTCTTCTTCACAATTCCGTGCCAATCCGTACACACATTGTTTACAATCCAAAATATAGAGAAAATAAGGTATTTTTATTGATTTGAATGCAAAATTACATAAGTGTGTCTTCCACCTACCTGAAAGGGATATTTGAAGACCTTTCCCATTTAATCCAACCATTTTTCAAAGGTTGTGACCATTGGGAGATTTTTTACAAGTTGCTAGCAACTTTTTAGAAAAGTTGTCGAGCAACATTCTTGCATTTTGCAACTTTTTGCAAAATGTTTCATTCCTGCTCCTAATGATCCTATAAGGCATAAGCCTTGGATCCTAAGGATCCCAAACATTATTAAATCATTAAAATAACCTGGAAAGACACCTAAGATATCCTAAATACCTAGATGTGCCTTTGGGCCATAGTCAAAACCCATGGTTTATAACCACATCAAGGGTGACTAGGCCTTACAATTGGCTTATTAGCTAAATCTATGATGTTGTCTTTAACCCTTAGGCATGAAGGCCCTTGGGTACATCCTTGAAGGATCATGATGAAAATCTTTCATTGAAGAAGGTAGGGAGGTTCCCCTACACCATACTCCCTTGTTTTGAAAACTCAGATTCCACTTGGGAGAAATTGCTAAAGAGATGTTCAATGTTTATTAATACATTCTTCATTCATCCATGTGGCATCAATGTTAGGTAGTCCCTTCCATTTGGCCATGTAATTAGTATATGTCTTCTTCCTCATCCTTTTGACAATCTTGGAGTCCAAGATCTTTTCCAACTGTAATGGTTGGCTTGGTGGCAAGTCCTTTATCTATTATGTCTGTGTATCTTTAGTATCCTACAAAGAGTTATTAGACCCTACATCACCCTTAAAAGGAGTAAGATAAAAAATGTTAAAGATAGGAGAAATAGAAATAGTTGGGGGTAAATAAATTTCATAAGCATTGTCCCCAAATTTATGAAGTATTTGACAGGGACCAATCTTTCTCATTTGTAGTTTGGTGTGCCCCCTAGGTAGTCTTGCCTTTTTTAGGTATACCCATACTTGATCTCCTTTGAAAGTAACATGTATTTTCTTCTTATCTCCATGTTCCTTGTACTTTTTAGTATTCTAATTCAATGTATATCTGACTTAATCATGAATTTGTTTGATCCATGCAGACAATTCTTTGCCTTGTGCACTAACTTTAAAGTCACTTGGTAATTCTCTCAACTCCATGACTCCTCTTGGATGTATTCCATATTTTTCTTGGAATGGTGTTTTCCCTATTGACCTGTTTACTAAATCATTGAAAGAAAACTCTACTTGAGGAAGGATAGCATCCCAAGTCTATCCATATTGTTTTGTTATACACCTTAGAAGGTTTCCTAATGACCTATTTACAACTTTTCTATGCCCATCTATTTGTGGATGGTATGCAGAACTGAATGACAAGTTTGTCCCAACATTTTTCCAAAAGGTTCTCCAAAAATGCCCTTGGAACTTCACATCTCTATCTAAGATAATGGATGTTGGAAATCCATGAATCCTAACCACCTCCTTAAAGAAAAAGTTATAAATATGAGATACATCATTAGAAACCTTACAAGGAATAAAGTGTTTCATTTTGCTAAATATTTCAACTATAACAAAGATGCTATCAAATCCTTGTTTAGATCTTCAAAGTCCTAAGACAAAATCCATACTCACACTATCCCATGGCTTTGTTGGAATTGGGAGTGGTTGATAGAGACCTTGATTGGTCCTAACTCATTTGGCCCTTTGAAAAATAGTCCATGTGTTGGGATGGAAAGACAAGGGACTGAGAGGGGAGGGGTGAATCAGTACCCTCAAAAACTTTAACTAAATAACCAAACTGCAATAGTAGTGACTAACTATCCAACTAAATCCATTGTTTGCAACATTCATTCAAATAAATTTATAAATGTAAAGTACATGAAAATAAACAATAAATCAATCATGAAATGTAACACATGACACAAGTATTTTGGTTATGCAGAAACCTTTGTTAGAAGGTAAAAAGTGTGGTGGGGATGACACCCACAAATTCTTCACTACTATAGATAATAAAGTATGTTGGTTAACACTACAAGTTTTGATCACTTCTAGTGATCTTACCCCATTAGGAGTAACAATTAGATCGATTAGATCTACCTTGTGAAAGGATTTAAACAACACTACTTGAGTGTGCACTCAGTTAAGAGATTTATACTCAGACTGTTAAATCTACTTTGTTAAGAGATTTGACAAACTCTGTTATAATGATTAGAGAATAATAGAAAGTATCTGTAAATGACAACTATACTTTGTCTAAATCAAATCTATGATATACTGAATAAATATCACCTCTATGTGTAGTAATCTGTCCTATGTTCTACTCGGTAGCCTTGATTGCTTTTGAATAAATTGAATTGAATCTTTATTTCTGATAACTGCTCTGTCATGCAAACCTTGTCTAAATTATGATGTCTTGAAGGTGGCTACTGCTTCAATATCTCATTCTTTGTCTTGATCGAATCACTTGTAAAAATAACATCAATTACAAATATATAGTGAACTTCTATGATTTTCATGACCTAATTAGGTTTACAACATCTTAGAAAACCTAAGATCTATGGTGTACAAATTTTACCTATATCTAACTATTACATAGGATCATCAAAACATTTAATGATTACATCCATAATAAATAAGCTTCGATCATGGTAAAATATTTTATGAATCTGTGTAACCATTTTCATAGATAGATGTGTCATTCCTGAATACTATGTCATTTCTTGAATAACATGATAAACACAACCTTTTCTATTTAGTGAATACACTGGTGCTTGGTGTGTATACTGCTCGGTGTTTACTGATGCTAGATGCTCAGTTTACTCTGATGCTCAGTAAATATTCTCTGGTGCCTAGTTAAACCTGTCTCCTTTTAGCTCTTAGTTTTGCCTTGTGATTACTCAGTATGAAGGCTTGTTTGTTTAACTGACTAGCATAATGTAGCTTGTTGTATCATCTTTTACTGACTGATCAGCTTAGATAATCAACTGATCTAATTTGATACTAATGACAACATCTAATGCTCAAATAGAGATAAAAATCTCCCCCTTTGGCATTAGTATCAAAACTGTAATGTATATAAACCAATAATCTTCAAAGTGTTCTAATTCTCCATATATACATAACATAACTGACTCTTTATACAAAATTGCTCAAAAACTCAAAAACACTCCCCCTCAGTGCATGCTCCCGGTATGTATTTTAGTACACTTAGCATACAAAAGTACATTTGGCATATACATTATATTTCCCCCTTTTTGATATTAATGCCAAAATCAAAATTTATACTTACAGCTTATCAAAAATGTGTTTGTGGGTTTTTATCAAAGAATCTAAGAGGTTTTCCCATTCCTCCTTCAAGTTGGTGAGAGCAATGTGCTCAAGACCGACTTGTGCATGCATATCATATATGTTCTCCAACACATAAATCTCTTGTGTTGAAACTAAGTCTTGTGCCTTCACAATGTGTTGCTCAATTATTTTGAAGTGGGGAAGCAGCTCTGCTTCCAACTTGGTGACTTGGTCACTTATCTTATCTTCCTACTTCCTCATATCTTCTCTCAACTACCTGAGTTCTTGAACTTTTAGTATATTCTTATGAAAATCATTTAGCTCGGTTAGAGACAAATTAGCACTGGGTAGGATATCAACATCTAGCTTCTTTATCTTCTTTCTGACCTTGGCAATGAAAGTCTCCACAATGCATAACTTAAATAAAGTTTGAACTAATTTCTGAGTAATAGATTGTAACTCAGTGATTACCTCAAAAAGATTTACTTTGTTTATCACCACTTCTTGGCTAATACTCTCTTCTAATTTATTTTTTATCTTTGCCTCTTCCCTTTCTTCAATTTTCTTCTCGGCATCTATGTCTGGGGCATTTATTTCATTTGCAAGTGTTGCAAGTTGGTCCAAAATGGGTGTATCTTCATTAATTTTGACATCTGGTAGAACTTGCTACAAGATGTCTCTTACATCTTTAAGTATCTTCTTTCTCTTGCTCTCTTTTCTCAGCTTCTCCTGTGTTGCCTTCCTTGTACATAACTTCCCATATTTCCACATTTCCTCGGGGTCCAAAGTCCTCAGGTCACAGTTAGGAATTTCAATCACTTCATCAAGTGTGACTAGTCCTTTGCCATGTTTTTTCTTCTTCTTATTGGACTCTTGGGGTGATGATTTAATAAAAGGAACTAAATCCTTTACCTCAACATTCGGCTTATCCTTCTCAATAGACATTGAATCTTCCTTCTTTGGTTCCTTGGTGACTAGTGTATCAGTCAACTGAGATGGTGCTTTGGATGTAGTGTGTATTAGAGTGGTCTCAGTAGGCTTGGGGTCATCTTGTTCATGTGTATCTGCCTCTTTCTCCTTAGGTGTATCTATCTAAATAGTATTTTTTGTGCTTGGTGCATGTTCCCCTGATGTATCTTTAGGTTGCTCGAGGATTGAGCCTTCAAGTTCTTCTTGTGTAAGTATATCAATAGCTTGAACTAAGATTGGAAGATCATCTAGTATAATACTTACTACTAGCTTGGTAGGGGCTTCCTCTTTTTGTTGAGGTCCATCAATTGTGACATCCTTGTCATCTTTGATGTTGTCATGATCACCATTTGTAATGTCCTCAATGAGTACATCATTTAAATCATTACTGATTCCTTGTATTGTAACTTTTTCGAGTGCATCCTGGATCATATTTATTTTCTCGGTGGCATCAATGGTATCAGGTACCTCAATATCTAATAACTCAATTGTGTTCTTTAGTGCCAAGTCTGCATCATCATAATGAATGCATTTTCCTTTTCTCTTGAGCTTCCTCTCGGGGATTATGGCCAAAGTCATCTTTTCTAAATCAGCTCAAGCTTGAAGTATTGAAGTCCAAATTAATTGACTGTTCTCATCAATGTCTGTCATATTTTCATCAAGTATCTGTAGTGCCTGACTCTTTACTAGAAATCTCTTTGAATATATTTTCATCAATTCCTCAACTTGAGGAACTGTCAATGTAGGCATTTCCAAAACTAGGGATTTTTCCCTCATTCTTTTCTCGGTGTTTAATGCATATGTCCATCTTTGTGAAATTCTATCATATAATGTCTTAGGTACATACGTAGAGAATTCAATTGGTACCTTTCTAAATTTAATCATCATCTGAATTATAGCTTCTTCAATCTTATTCTGGTCTTCAGTTGACAAATGCTCAAATCAACCAATTTCAGGATCACATAATTCTCCATTTTCTATTGTCTTCAGCTACTTCATCAATAGAATGGTTTTTATTTATGTAGACACCGAAAAATCCTTCAGAAAATAAATTATTTTTGTTTTCTGAAAATCCTTGATGACATCATCATTTATTAATTAATTAATTATTTAATTAATTAATTTATTTTTATGGCATTAAATCCCTCTCTCTTAATTAAAAATCTTTAATTAAGGAATCTAGCCTAAAAATGTCATTTGGACATTATCCCTAATTTATTAATTATTTAATTAATAAATTGCCCAAAAACCTTCAAAAATAAATTAATTTATTTTTAATTTATTTTTTTATCCCAAACTTGGCCAATTTCCTCTAGACCACTAACCTCTTCCAAAATCTTCTAATCCCTTCTTAATTTCGATTAAAAGGCTAATCCCATCTTTTCTAACCCTAATCCCAAGGTTAAATATTTAATTAAGGTTAAATATTTAATTTCCATATTTATTGAAAATATTTTAATAAATATTCCTAAGACTTAAGCTTTTGGAATGAATAACCTTTTATTCCATGAAACTAAGGAGAAATCTAGACTCTTCTAGAACCTTCTCAAATCCACCCTCTTCACCCATCCTAATCCTTTTCTTTGTCCTAATCTAATCCTAATCCTTCCCTTAAGCCTTTGTGCAATCCTAACCAAGCTTAAGACTTTCCTAAACCAAGGCAAAGTCTTTCCCTCCAAATATCTCAACCACAAAGCATTTATTGCTTCCCCAAAGTCTTCAAAGCCTCTTAAAGCCCATTCATTGCTCTTACAAGCATTTATTGGAGAGTTATGAGCTTGGAGCCCCCTTTGTTGACTCCTTTTTGCCCTTCCCTTCATCCACTCACCTGGTGACATGTGTCACCTCCTGATTGGCTGAGAACTAGCACAATCCATGTGCTTCCCTTTGAGTGAATCTTGGCCTCTCTTAAGGATTTCAATCCTGGCCATTCATTCCTCCTACCCCAAGCCTTAGAAATCCTATAAATACCCTCACTTCCTAAGGCAAATCATCTCTCAACTTTCAAACTCAAATAGCAAAGTTATAATGTCATTTTCATTCTAGCATAAGCATAAACTCATCTTTTTCTTAGATCATTTTCAAGCTTAAATCACATCTAAATTAGCTTAAATGGATTAACATAGATTCATTTCTTGTTTAATCAATCTTAGTTCTTTCATTTAGCTTTGCATATTTGTGTGTTCTTGAGGCCTTTGAGGCAAAATAGGTTCCTCATACCTATTTTGTGTCATTTTGGGTCTTCTTGATCCTCAAATCATCATTTATCTTGCATGCTCCAAGTGCTTGAGTTTGCACACCCACATCCCTCTATATCTAAGCATATCAAATGGTGCATGGGCGCATCCGTTTTAAGCTTAAACTGAGGTGGCTTTGATTTTAGTTTGCTTACCTTTGAATTTGATTTGATTATATGCTATGACGTTTGTTTGTCTTTGGCCTTCAAAATAGGTTTAGGTGCACTCACAAATCCTAGTCTACATTCTGGCACGCCCGGTGGGACTCAAACCACAATCATTTTGATGAAATTACACTTTATATGCTTTTTTTTTGCAGGAAATAAAGAAATGTCGCCTTCATGAAAAGAAATGACGCCTACAGCAATTAAATGTCGCCTTCAAACAAAGAAATGTCGCCTTCAACAAAAGAAATGTCGCCTACAAAGAATTCAGTCACGCCTTCATGCAATTAAATCACGCCTTTGAGGAAAGAAATGACGCCTATGAGTTCTGTTTTCACGCCTGCATAACTGAGATTTTCCTGTTGTCGGCAATTTCTGTTACGTCCCAGAATTCTTCTTCTGTCGCCTGCATGTAAAGAAATCACGCCTGTAACTAAAGAAATCACGCCTGTGGTTTTTTATCTGTCACCTTTTGAGGTACAGAATGTCGCCTGTAGGAATTAAATGTCGCCTCTGCATTTTCCAGCGTCGCCTATAAGCTGGACAGTGTCGCCTTTTGTCTTTTGCTTGGGACTGGTTTTTCATTTCTTTTACAGCAAAGGTCAAACTCAATCTTGAATGAAACTTAAGGAAATGAACTTAGGTCCTAGAGTGTCATTGTCAATTTGAAAAGCAAACCCAATCTTGAATGCACTAAAGGAATAAACAACTCTATTCCCTATCTCATTTCAAATTCCAAAAGAAAGCAAACAAATTCAATCTTGAGTGATCTAAGGGACAAAACAAAGCTTTTTCAAAGTTCTTAAATCAACTCGCTAATCAAATCTTGAATGCACAAAAGGAAAGAACTTGCAAACGTTCAATTTATTTACATTTTGAGGAAAGGAACAAATCAAAAGCTAATCACGAGTGTCTTCATTTCAAAGTTCAAAACAAACTTAATCAAAATTTGGAAAAATGAACAAAATCTGCTTGATGTGCATGTAGGAGTTTTTTCAATTCTTGCATAATCCTTGTTAGAGTAAGCAACGTGGAACACTTGAACTTGGACAAGTTCACTTGTTCTACTTTTAGCGAGGCCTGTCCAAGGAGAAGCGCTTCCTCCTCGGAGAACGACCTCAAACCGGTATCCCCCCCGGCCGGTATACAAATAAGTGAATACCAAAAGAATCACTTACATCTCCTAATCGCCGGGCGTTCGTGCCAAACACGTGACTGGGGATGGTAAACATTCCTCTCCCCCAGCATAATTGGCAAGGCTCTTAAGTGAGTCACGGATGATCAGCATAACCGGGTATGGAGACACCACGGAACAAATAGCAACCTGATAAACTAGAAGCTACCCTATCTACATCCGAAAGTATCAAAATTCTTGTGCAAGGACCGATTCCAAGGGGTTTACCGGGTCGCCTCAAGATTACTCACCATTTGTATTCCCTTCTGGGGGATACCAAGCTGTGGGCAAGCGATTTTGATACTCACCTTCCTTAGGTAGATCTGTTTGAAGTGCTTGACAGTCAAAGACTCCGTGAAAACACTTGTTGAAACATACACTTTCAAAGCTTTGTCAGAGTCAGTTGCCTTTGTTTGTATCCCGCAGGGTTGCTTTGTCCCTTGCGGAGATTGCTTTGACTTTAACTTTTGCCATTGGAAACCTTTGCCTCAAAATCAGAAGCCCTTTTTCCAAGTGATGCCCAGCAAGAACAAACATCCTAAAGCAAAGTTGCCCAAATCCCAAGCCTATCAAGAGCAAAAACTTATCAAGAAGAACACCAAGAGCTATCAAGCCATTATCCAAGCAAACCAAGCAGAAGAGAAGTCCCAAACCAGACTTGAGAACATTGCCCATAACGCCCGCATCAAACAGTTCGCCTTCCGTTTCCGAGTTAACCATCGTTTCATCAACCTTGAGCCAGAAAATTAGCCAAATCCTTGTTCATGTCTTGTTCCATCTTCAGATCTTGAAAATCTTGTCTCAAACAGCCTTGCATCTTAGTTTCATCCTAGTTTCATCCTTTGCATCAGCATCAAAACCTTAGTTGCATTTCAAAACATCATAAAGTTGCATTTGCATTCATTTTCCTACCAGCATTCTAGAATCAGTCCTTATCATTTGCACTTGCATCATCCTTCTAGAGCATTGTCCCTTCACCCTTCAAAACCTTTTCCACCAGCATCCCCCCATCAGCTTTCCATATCTTTTCAGCAGATCCATCATCCTTGTTCCAAATCTAGAGATCCACCAACACTTAGTGTTCTACCTTTTTGAGTTGTTCCTATCCCATATCCAAGATCAGAGACCATCATCTTCTTTTTTGGCACAACGTGTTGTCATAAAGAAATCAAACCTTGTCCTTGCATAGCCATCATCTCGAGCAAGAGATTGGAGTGTATTGATAAGAAACTAGTTGACCAAAGATCATCAGTCTATCTTAGGTTGACCCCATCATATCTCTGATCCTCCATTTGGGAAAAACAGCAACTCATTTGTTGGCCACTCAGTAATCTTTCACCAACTTTCCACCAGCAACCTATCTTTCCTCCACCATCTTGATCCATGTCAGTTCCATCCAGCTTCCATCATCGCCATCTTGATCCATCCTTGCATTGCATCCTAGAAAGTCATCATCTTTAGAAGTTCATCAGCTTTGCATCCATCAACATCTTTTAACCAAACATCTTGCATCCATTTAGCACTTGCATCTCCATGCCTATTGAGACCAGATCTCGAAAAAGAAGAAGCATGAATCCTTATCCACCAACAACCTCATCTGATCCCAACTTTTTCACCAACGCCATGATGACCTACAATCCCCAAATCCGAGCCAGTAACCCATGTGAAGATCCAAATATCCCTTCATCCCCGTTGGCAATCCAAGCATTTGAAAATCCTCCAGAAAGCCCACCAGCGACCAATGCCCTTATACCGCAACATCAACAAAGCACGTTTGTTCACTACCTACCAGAAAGTACCTCCATCCCACCATCTCTCTATCCACGCATCCCCATCAAAACTATCCAAGTTCCAGCCCAAGCGTATTCTCCATTTGTCCAATCATTCCCCGATCCTATCATACAAACATCCTAAGAGCTTTCCACCATTCCCCTTTTCTTGCAAGGAAGCCTCACCAGTCCCACGACACAAGCTGCAACCCCATCCGCTCCATCTCATACCCCTTTTGCTTCATCATCTGCTATGGCTGCCCAAGCCCAAATCCAACACTTAACCCAAAGTCAGCTTCCACCTCTCACACAAGCTTTTACACCACCACCATCCGCAAGTCAAGCAACGCCTTTCACCATCAAAGGAGCACCATCACCCTTCACCCCCCAAGCACCTGTACCTTCTTCTTTGGGGTTAGCGCAATCGCTCCCCATTCCAACCTCATCCTTCTCTTGGGTGTTTCCTTCATTTTCCTCCTCACAAGCATCTGCTCAACCACAACCTCAACAAGCTCCTTTCTCCCAACCATCATTCGTGTCTCAAGCTCCCGTTGCTCCTACCATTCCATCATCCGCTGTAGTACACCCTAACACAAGCTCTCAATGGGGCCTCACACAAGAAGAAATAAAGGCATGGGGGATTCCATCTCAATCCCCTACATCTATGGTTGCAAGACAACAAACCACTTTCACCCAAGCAGCACAGCAGCAACTACCCCAAACACCGCCGGCTTCAAGTTATTCATCCCAAAACCCAAATACCTTCCAGCAAGTTCCACCACCTCAACAGCCAGCTTTCCCCAGCTATCTTACCCCATCACCCTTTGCTTCTAGCTTCCCCACATCTATTCCACCTCTAAGTAACGCAGGCATGCACCCAGCATATATCAGCCAAATCCAAAGCCAACCTCAGCAACTACCACCATCATACCCGCAAGCGGCATCATTCCAACAGCCTCCCCCACAGCAACCACATGTCCCCTTTCAGCAAACAACCATCATTCCTCAACAACAGCAAGTCCCTTGCTATCAGCCTCAGCAACAAATCCCTATCATCCCCCAGCAACAACAAGTTCCCACCCATCAGTTACAACAGCAAGCCCCAAATGCCCAATATCAGCAAGCAGTCCCACAACAATCGCCAGTTCAACAACAGCAAGTAGCCCAACAACATCAAGCGGTCCCATATAATATCCCCCTATGCCACACCAGCAATATCCCCAACAACCATTGCCCCAAAATCAGTTCCAACCTATTTATCCACAGCAAGCACCATATCCAGTTCCACAACTTCCATCACGAGCAGAAGTTCCAGTTCCCTCACCACTCAATGCTGAGTGGGAAGCAATGAAAAATGCTCTAAAAGAGCTACAAAGTGGAACAGAGAATAAAACCTACAAGTTCGAAGAGGTGTGCTCATATCCCTTCGATCGGTCCATAGCAACTATCCCTTTCCCCAAGCATTTTGAGATGCCTAAGTTTGACAAGTATCGAGGGAAAGGAGATCCAGTAAATCATATCAAAGAGTTCTACATGGCGTGCCAAGAAGTGGCTTACAGTGATAACTATCTCCTGCGCCTGTTTCCCAAAAGCTTGGGAGGAACTGCTGTTGAGTGGTTTTACAAAATACCACATGGGACAATAAACACCTTTGCTGAACTCTCTGAGAAGTTCATCACACACTATGCTCATAATGTGGAGAATGAGTTATCCTTGCTAGACCTATGCAACTCAAAGCAGAAAGACGGAGAAAGCCTTGCAGAATACTTGCAAAGGTGGCAGAATCTTACAACCAGGTTATCATATCAGCCGCCAGAGAAGCATCTAACAAAAATCTTCATTGATAACCTACATCCAAAGCTATCCCATCACATGCGAATGAACTGTCTCCAGACATACCAAGACATCAAGAGCAAGGGCATAGGCATCGAGAAAGCTCTCCTAGATGAAGGCACTATTCGTCACTTCAAAGATGATTCCAAGAACAAACCCAACAATGATAAATCCCGTTATTGGAATCGTAACAAGAATGTTGTTACAGATGGAGCCACTGACACTAAGAATGTACAATTCATGGTGGCTAGTCCTACACCAGCTCAAACATACCAACCGCCACAAGCGCCCATCTATCAGCAACCACCAGCTCCCGCATATCAAGCACCTATTTATCAGCAGCCTCCTCAAGCTCATCAACCACCTGTGCAACAGTATCAGCAGCAATACCAACAGCAACAGCCAGCACGTCAAGGCAATCCTGTTAACACAGTTAACGTTGCCCCAAGGCAGAACAAACCCAACAATCAGAACAATCCAAAGAGGACTTTCACACCTTTGGGTGAGCCTCTGGATCAGATCTTTTATCGGCTAGCCAAGGCAAATATGATCACATATCCACCCATCCCACAGAAGGATGACAACGCACCAAAGTCTGATTGGTATAAAGAACATGAATACTGTGATTACCATCGTGTGAAGGGGCACACAACATTAAAGTGCATGCGGCTTAAGCACTACATCCAGGATCTCATTGATCGCAAGGAAATTCAGGTCGATGCACCAACTCAAGCTTCACCCAATGCCGGTTTGCAAATATATCAAAATGTGTTCCCTCAACACGATACCGGGAAGAATCAAGCCAACGCCAATCAGCCCCAAAATCATGGCAAAGGCAAGCAAGAAGATCACACAGCGGCTTACATCAACTATGACAAGTATGTCGGATGCATAACTCAAGATGAGCCCATCCAAGATGAGCCCACCATCAATACCATCCACGTCAGAGGGCCAGATCGACAATGTGCTGCAACTACCCACAGTGGTAGGATAACTGTTGCCGGTGCTCCTCCAAGATCAGCTGCTCCTCCAAGGCCAACATCTACTACATCCACAGCACAGTCTAACACCAGGCCAGCATCAAATGCATGCGCAACACAGCATAATGCACCAAGGGCACAATACAATATCATAGAGCATCTTGGGAACATGCCGGCCCAAATATCTATCTTGGATTTGCTCCGCACATCACCCATCCATCAGGAGATCCTGGACAAAGCTCTAAAAGAAGGCCATGTCCCCACGGACATTAACACAACTCAGTTTGAAACTCTTGTGGGACACCTATCAGCAGCATGTGCCTTGTCCTTCAAAGAATCTGATATACTAGATGTTGCTCTTGACCATACTCTCCCCCTCCGCATTGCTGTCATGGTCAGAGATTTTGCCATCAAACGAGTTCTGGTGGATAATGGCTCAGCCCTCAACTTGTGCACATTAAAATTCATCAAGAAGATTGGGTTCACGGAGGCCAACATACAACATGAGCAAATCACTATCAAAGCATATGATAACTTGGAGCGTACCTCTGAAGGTACTATAACTTTGCCTATCCAGCTAGGCCCAGCAACGCAAGATACTCTCTGCCACGTTGTTGATCTTGACCTACCGTTCAATATCCTCCTTGGTCGTCCATGGATCCATTCCATTAAGGCCGTACCATCTACTTACCATCAGTGCATCAAGTTTCCACATCAAGGCACTGAGGTTACCATCCACGCTGACCCTAACCCCTTCGCATACTGCCTTGCGATGGAAGCATCTTTCCCTCATTCTACTCATTGTCCTGGAACCGATATTGGTACTTCTATTGCTAGCTCATCCCGATCCCATCGCGATCCAGAGACCATCCTCTCTTCCACCTTATCATCCATCAAGATCAACAACCAGGGTTGTGGCGAATACAGCCTCAGTGATGCATTTGCTGTAGGAGCTCTTCCACGTGATCCACATACTCAAGGGCACCCAAGTTGTCAAAACAAGCCTGTTGAAGAACATTATAAGCTCAAGCAAATCGGAAACATGACTTTTGAGTCTCATGGTACCATCAACAGCAAAGAAATGGATCCAGATATTAACAAATGGTTATACAAAGATCCCCCATCACGTGACACGCAACTTCTTGAGTACTTCAAAGAGAAATATCCAATCCCCTACAAGAATGTCACAGAACACTATAATTATCAAGGTGGTGGTCTAGGACCACAAGAGGACGGAAATTTGTTTCCTATCATACCATCCCAGAATCCAGAACAGCAAGGACTTGGCTTTAATACCCCTCGCCTGCTTGAACAAGAGCCCAATACCATAACTGCGGACACTAACATGACCAACGTGAACTTTTCAAATAGCCAGGATGACCTTGTGGAAATCGAAGACATCCCCGAAGAGAAAGACATCCGATCCTACGACGATATCTTTGCCGACGACATCCTCCTGGGGACTTCTGTCCTCCAACAACTATCCATCAACCTCATAGATCTTCCCCTCACAAACCCCGACCTCATAGATTGGGACCAACCAAGCATCGCACACATCGACGAGTTCTAAAGTGCACAAGCACTCCTAGAATTCATGGGGGCATCAGGTCCAGCAAGCAATCAGGATCCAACATCAACCTCTGTCTATCAGCTTCACCCAGAAGGATATTTTGGGGAAGAGGCAAGCTTTAGTCGCAAAAATGAAATAGCAAAAGAACATCATGAGTCTTTATGTGAAAACCCCCTTGGGGCACATTCTCATTCCAAAATAGTAAAAATAAAGGGCGTATCTTCTAGTGAAAACCTGGCAATTCAGGCGCTAGAGGATGAAGCCTTGCCTCTTCCCCCTATCCAAGATTATAGACCAGAGCAGTCGCCGATCATCATAGAGGAAACCAAGCCAATCAACTTGGGAACAGAAGAATGTCCAAGGATCACCTACATTGCAGTCAACCTAACAGAAGGAGAAGAAATCACTCTCAGTGCCTTGCTCAAGGAATCCATTATCAACTTTGCATGGTCATACGCCCACATGCCTGGGCTTGATCCAAACCTTGTTGTTCATCACCTATCAGTAGATCCAAATGTCAAGCCAGTGAAGCAGAAGCTAAGGAAAATGCATCCAAAGGTAGCATTGCTCGTCAAAGTAGAGCTTGAGAAGCTCCTCCAAGCTAAGATCATCAGAGCAATAGATTATTCAGAGTGGATCTCTAACATGGTGCCAGTCACAAAGCCTTCTGGCGACATCAGAATCTGTACTGATTTCAGGGACTTGAACAAGGCATGTCCTAAGGATGACTTCCCATTGCCAAACATAGACATGCTTGTAGACCTCACAGCAGGTCATGAGATGTTATCATTAATGGATGGCTTTTCCGGCTACAACCAGATTCATATAGCGGAAGCAGATCAACATAAAACAGCATTCACAACCCCATGGGGTACCTTCTGCTACAACATGATGCCATTTGGGCTAAAGAATGCAGGAGCAACATATCAGAGAGCAATGACAGCGATCTTCCATGACATGATCCACAAGATTCTTGAAGACTATGTGGATGATATCCTTGCAAAATCCAAAACAAGAGATGAGCACCTCGACATCCTAGAGCGTGTATTTGATCGTCTGAATCATTATGGCTTAAAGTTAAATCCTAAGAAATGTGTCTTCGGCGTAACATCTGGCAAGCTTCTAGGCTTCATCGTCTCTAGACGAGGCATAGAGATCGATCCTAAAAAGGTAAAAGCAATAACAGAGATGCCTCCACCAAGAAATCTCAAACAGCTCAGAAGCCTACAGGGCAAGCTTCAATCAGTTCGGTGATTCATCTCTCAGCTAGCAGATAAGTGTCAACCCTTCTCACATCTCTTATGCAAAGACACCAACTTCAAGTGGGATCCCATATGTCAAAGAAGCTTTGATAAGCTCAAGGAGTATCTAGCTAATGCTCCAATCCTAGTACCACCAGTTTCAGGATGCCCACTCATCCTTTACATCTCAACAACAGCTACAGCACTAGGGGCACTTCTAGCACAGCATGATGATGAAAGTAGAGAACGAGCTATCTACTACATCAGTCGCACTCTTGTGGGTTATGAGCTTAACTATTCACCCATGGAGAAAGCATGCCTAGCAGTGGTCTTTGCCACTCAAAAACTTAGACATTACATGCTTAGCCACACAATCAAGCTCATATCAAAGGTGGACCCTCTTAAGTATCTGTTATCAAGGACAACCCTCACAGGCCGCATGGCAAAATGGGTCATGTTACTCAGCGAATTTGACATTCAGTATGTAGATCGCAAAGCAATCAAAGGGCAAGTCATTGCCGATCAACTAGCAGAAGCACCACTGGTGGATGCCTATCCACTAATCATGGAATTCCCCGATGAACATTTATGCATGATTGAAGGGCAGCCCATGTGGAAACTGTACTTTGATGGTTCCAACACATCCCATAGCTCTGGGGCAGGAATCCTATTCGTCACACCTCAAGGTGACTATATTCCAAAATCATTCAAGTTGGGATTCCCATGTACCAATAATATTGCAGAATATGAGGCACTCATCTTAGGTCTCAAAACAGCTATCCAATGGAACATCACAGAACTACAAGTCTTTGGAGATTCACAGCTGATTATCAAACAAGTCCTAGATGAATATCAGACAAAGGACGACAAATTGCTACCCTACAAGCAACTGGTGGATAAACTAAAAGAGCATTTCCTACATCTACAATTCAATCAGATCCCAAGGCTTCAGAACAAAGTAGCAGATGCAATGGCAACCATCGGATCCTTATTGGAAATACCACGAGACGCATCACAGTATGAATTTCTAGTCGAGCAGCTACATTCACCAGCTTATGAGAACGTCGATGCAGACATGGTGTGTGTCTTGGTTGGTCCTCAATCCCCATGGTACCACGAAATCCATGCATATCTAAAAAATGGTATCATATCTCCCCATCTCACCAATAACCAACGCCAAAACCTTATTCGCAGAGCTTCCCGCTACACTCTCGTAGCCAACACCCTATATCGTCGTGGGTATCATAATGTCCTATCTAGATGTTTAGACTCAAACGAGGCCATCCTGGCCTTACAAGAAGTTCACGCTGGAATTTGCGGTGCCCACACGAGTGGCATGGTTCTAGCAAAGCAGCTGCTTAGAGTTGGATATTATTGGCCAACAATGGAACATGATGCGTGTGAATTTGTCAAGAAATGTCTCCCATGTCAACAGCATGCCAATTTGATACATGCACCAGCACAGGATCTACAGCCTATTGCACCACCGTGGCCTTTTTCATGTTGGGGCCTCGACCTCGTTGGCTTGATCACCCCCCTCTCTTCGGATGGACACAAGTATATCATAACAGCCACAGAGTACTTTACCAAATGGGTTGAAGCGATTCCGCTCACCCTAACTACTGGCATCCAAATATCCAAGTTCATCCTCTACCATATCATTTGCCGCTTCGGCGTACCATCTACCATCTTCACAGACCATGGCACACCTTTTGAAAACCAGCATGTGGATGATCTATGTGCCAGACTCCACATCCATCACCGTTTTTCCAGTCCATATTTCCCTCAAGGAAATGGCCAAGCTGAGGCAACTGACAAAACTATCTTGAAAATCCTCAAGAAGGTTGTCAATGATTCTGGTCGTGACTGGCACCTCCAAATCAATCCCGCCCTTTGGGCCTACCGCACTTCTTATCGCACTCCCACAGGCACCACCCCATACTCCCTTGTATATGGTGCTGAAGCCGTTCTACCGATCGAGGTTGAGCTCCCATCCTTGCGCGTCTCCATGAAGAACTATACAACTGATGAAGACTATCGTGTGGCCCGGCTCACACAGCTAGATCTGCTAGATGAAAAGAGACAGCAAGCTTACGATCACTTGGTTGCATACCAAAATCGACTCAAAAGGAGTTATAACAAAAAGGTCCATCCTAGACAATTCCAAGTCGGTGACATGGTCCTTAAAGAAAATCAGAAGGTCCTAGCAAATAGAGAAAAGAAAGGCAAGTTTGAGCCTACTTGGTTGGGCCCCTATGTTGTCACCGCATCCTTTGGCTCCAGAGCCTATCAGCTATCAACACCAGAAGGCGAGCCCTTGAATGATCCTATTAACATCATCCATCTGAAGAGGTTCTATGCCTGAACCTGAACCAGCAACATCAGAAAATCCAAAAAACATTCAAAAAAGCAAAAAAGCAAAAAAAGAAAAGAGAGAGAAAATAATCATCCAACGGTGAAAACTTGGCAATTCAAGCGCCTTGGACAAGTATGTTGGTGAAAACCTGGTAAACAGGTGCCAACATAGTAAACTGGGCTATTTATCTATTCAGTTGTCCTTTCAGCTACTGTCCTCTTCCTCCATCCATAACAGATCTCCCAGCAGTTCCATCTCCCCTATCTTCCACGCATTCAGCTCCCATCTTCCTCCAACCCATCTGCAATCCATATTTTGTTTCAAAGCTTTGTACCATATCTTGTACCATATCCTTTTCCCTTTCCTGTACAGCGCAGTCCTTTCTGTAAATATCCTTCTTGTCTCCGTCCTAGTGAGAGTCCCGCTGAGTGTGATCTTCCTATCCCCAATCCTGAGCTTCTGTACATATCCCTTGTGCATATCGTTCCTCCTTGTTGTACATAACCTTTGTCCGTCCTGCAGCAGCATTTGATCAAATATCTTGTCCCATCCCCAGCCTCAGAAAATTTGTAGTCCCACTCAGGCCTTGTGCTTCAGCAACATCAATTGTCGACTTATCCTTGCTTATCCTGACTATTCCTTGAACTTCAGCTTTTGCCAGCGAACAACTACACTTATTCTCTCACCAACCCATGGGTCCTTGAGGATATATCGTTCCTCCTGTCTGACCTAATCTTCCATCCTGGTCCTTGAGGATATATCGTTCCTCCTGTCCGACCAATCTTCCCACCATCAATCAAACCTAGTCTCTCTCCTTGGCAAAGGATGTCTTTTTGGAGTTATCATTTTGATCTTGGATTTTTGTCCTTTGGGTCTTGTTAATCTTTTTTGGCTTCTCATTATCCCACCAGGGTCACCACGATTCATTATATCACGGTGTGCTGCGTGTGCGGATAATCTGGGGCAAGGTCTTTTGATCTTTCGCTTCTGCCTATGAGTCAGTTGTGTGTTTGTGGTTCCTTCAACATCGGATCCGCCATGTCGCCTCTGTGCTTCATGTGTGATGTTGGGGCAACCCTGTGTGTTTGTTTAGCGTCAGTCCTCGTCAGTCCTATGCAACACTGGTGACAAGGCCTCGTGATCCCAGTATCCTTGGCAGGTCTCTAGCATTGCTATATTAAATCTAGGTTGTGCACTCCCGTTTGCACTTGGAGCTATCTGGTCCCTTGCATTTATCATATAGATTAATCTTGCATCTTTGCATACAGCTGCATCTTGCATCTTGCATTTCCATCTCATCTTGCATATCATCCATATTTGTTCTTAGAAGTGAGGTTATTTATCTCCCCTTTCTTCCTAGGCCTTTCCTTCCTCGTCCCGCCGGGCACACTCTGTCCCAGGGCGTAATTCCTCTTTCTCTCTGTCCCACTGGGCACATCTTCCATGATTTTGTCCCACCGGGGCATGAATCCCCTTTCTTCTAGTCCACCCAGGCGTCGTACCCTCTTCTTCTGATTCTAGCCTCGGCATCTTGTTTTCTTGTCTTTGACGCCATGCCACTTGCGGCATCGCATCAAAGAGGGGCAAAATGTAGACACCGAAAAATCCTTCAGAAAATAAATTATTTTTGTTTTCTGAAAATCCTTGATGACATCATCATTTATTAATTAATTAATTATTTAATTAATTAATTTATTTTTATGGCATTAAATCCCTCTCTCTTAATTAAAAATCTTTAATTAAGGAATCTAGCCTAAAAATGTCATTTGGACATTATCCCTAATTTATTAATTATTTAATTAATAAATTGCCCAAAAACCTTCAAAAATAAATTAATTTATTTTTAATTTATTTTTTTATCCCAAACTTGGCCAATTTCCTCTAGACCACTAACCTCTTCCAAAATCTTCTAATCCCTTCTTAATTTCGATTAAAAGGCTAATCCCATCTTTTCTAACCCTAATCCCAAGGTTAAATATTTAATTAAGGTTAAATATTTAATTTTCATATTTATTGAAAATATTTTAATAAATATTCCTAAGACTTAAGCTTTTGGAATGAATAACCTTTTATTCCATGAAACTAAGGAGAAATCTAGACTCTTCTAGAATCTTCTCAAATCCACCCTCTTCACCCATCCTAATCCTTTTCTTTGTCCTAATCTAATCCTAATCCTACCCTTAAGCCTTTGTGCAATCCTAACCAAGCTTAAGACTTTCCTAAACCAAGGCAAAGTCTTTCCCTCCAAATATCTCAACCACAAAGCATTTATTGCTTCCCCAAAGTCTTCAAAGCCTCTTAAAGCCCATTCATTGCTCTTACAAGCATTTATTGGAGAGTTATGAGCTTGGAGCCCCCTTTGTTGACTCCTTTTTGCCCTTCCCTTCATCCACTCACCTGGTGACATGTGTCACCTCCTGATTGGCTGAGAACTAGCACAATCCATGTGCTTCCCTTTGAGTGAATCTTGGCCTCTCTTAAGGATTTCAATCCTGGCCATTCATTCCTCCTACCCCAAGCCTTAGAAATCCTATAAATACCCTCACTTCCTAAGGCAAATCATCTCTCAACTTTCAAACTCAAATAGCAAAGTTATAATGTCATTTTCATTCTAGCATAAGCATAAACTCATCTTTTTCTTAGATCATTTTCAAGCTTAAATCACATCTAAATTAGCTTAAATGGATTAACATAGATTCATTTCTTGTTTAATCAATCTTAGTTCTTTCATTTAGCTTTGCATATTTGTGTGTTCTTGAGGCCTTTGAGGCAAAATAGGTTCCTCATACCTATTTTGTGTCATTTTGGGTCTTCTTGATCCTCAAATCATCATTTATCTTGCATGCTCCAAGTGCTTGAGTTTGCACACCCACATCCCTCTATATCTAAGCATATCAAACGGTGCATGGGCGCATCCGTTTTAAGCTTAAACTGAGGTGGCTTTGATTTTAGTTTGCTTACCTTTGAATTTGATTTGATTATATGCTATGACGTTTGTTTGTCTTTGGCCTTCAAAACAGGTTTAGGTGCACTCACAAATCCTAGTCTACAATTTATAACAACTTTAAATTTCTTAGTATTTTCTTCATCATCATCTATATCATCTTTCCCTCTGATTAATTTTCTTCTTTTTTAGGGGCCTCAGTAGTAGTTTTGTACCTCTCTTCTTCTAGGTCTTTGTCGGTGATGCTACAATAGGCCTAGATATTTTTACAACTCCTTTCTTCGGTGGAGGTGAAGCTATAGTTTTTGACCTTGTGTGTGCCCTTGTTTACACTTCTACCTACTTCTTCTTTAGAGTGGGGGAAGGAGAAACTGGTGTAGGATCTACTGGATATATTTCTAGGGTTATGAGGTTTGTCGTTCCAAGTCCTGCTTTATACCTTTTGTAAGTTAATCCTGTGGTTTAGGTTTTTAAAATTCATCAAATTTTCCATAACCAAGTTTGAAAACCCTTGTCCTAGGTTTTTTCCTTGAGGAGATCTTGTTTCTTCATATAAACCCTTAAGTTTGCCCTGATTCTTATGTTTCATTGTTACTTTTCGGGTCACTTAAGCTTTCTTATCTGCACATGGTCATTTTTCCTAGTCTTCACCAAATCGCGCAATGTATTCCCCTATCTGTAAGTCTTTTAGTGATTTGGTGATTGTAGTGGGTCCTTTGGCTAAGCTTTCTTTAGTCGCTGAATCTCCCAGTTCATATCGTGGTTAAGTTTTCTTTAAGCGATTCAACGACTATGTAATCTCCTCTTCACTTGATACCTAGCAGTTTCTCAAGATCTTTTGGCGACTCAGTGAGGTAGTTATCTCTTTTTCTTTGGATCGAGTAGCTAACTTCATGACTTTCCAGTGATCTAGTGAATGCCATTGATTTTCTTTACATCTAGTGGTTGTGCTTTAATCTCACAAATATTGGGTCCTACATAAATTTATCTGGCGATCTGGTGAATGTGTCTTGTTCACATAATATCTTAGTTTGGCGGCTTTGACAAAGAATTTTAGCCAAGGATAGAAGTTTTCTCTTGTCACTTAGTCTCAAGAAAGGATGGTGGTGTCCTAAATCATTTAGCGACTTGGCAAGTGTAGTGTCCGCAGGATCCCAGAATTAGTTAGTGAAGTTCCAAAGTGTTTAGTGACTTGGCGAACAAAGCAGAGTAAAGTGTGTTTTCAATGGTCGCTAATTCTCATGAAAAAGGATGATGGTCAAAGTTTTTAAGCGATTCAACGACAGCCATTGATTGTGTTCAAGATCAATGGCTAGTGCATAATCTCAAGAGGTAACCCATGGTGTGAAAAGTACTTAGTGAATTGGAGGTAGACGTTATTCACTCATTCTCAAAGTCTGACCTTGGTTAAGATTTTCTTTTCAAGAATGCGAGATGGCCTTGTTCACTAAATCGCGAGGATAAGCCAGAGTTAAGTTTGGCTTTCTGAGAATAGGAGATCCTTGTGTTTGCTAGTTCTCTAGATGAACGTTGAGTTAAGAAAAGGATTCTAAGAATTGGTGAAGTCTTTGATCACAGAATCTCTAAGTTGGGTGGAGGCTTAGCATGAGTTTTATAGGATTGCCCTTGAATCGTTGATCATTTCTAAATCAATGGTGGTCATGAGTTCTTGATACCAACCCTTGAGTTAAGAATTCATCCCAAGATTCTACGAATGGATTGGTCGCTAGATCTCCAAACTTAATCACGGGTTGGCATTCCTTTTTGAGATCACAAGTTTCCTTTGTTCACTGGATCTCCAAGCCATGTCTGGTTAAGTTCTCAATGATCTCAGTTCTTTTTGAGTCATTGTAACATGGATGAGGGTACTGTGCTGAGCTGGAGAAAAGTAGAAAGCCATCCAATCAGGTTTTAACGATTGATTTTATCATTAATTAAGAGTTTTTAATGCAAAAAGCCATGATCACTGCGCTAGCACCCTGTTTTTGATTTTTTAAATCATCATGTCAGCTTCTACGCCATGGCTAGTTGTGATTTGAAGGTTGGTAGTGTGTAGAATTAAATGTAGAAGTGACTCAAGCTAGATTTGTTACAATTTGGCAATCATACGCATGTAGATTCTTGAAGTATATAGTCAGGACCTCATTGCTTTCCATGCTCAAGGTTTTTCTAAAGTTGATTGTGAATTGTTGGAACTGAGGTTGTAGGAGTGAAGTTGTAGAGCTATAATTTCTTCTGTCTCGATAGAATGAGTCATCCAGAGGTGGGCACTGCATCTTCTAGTGGAGGTGTGAAAGAACAAAGTGGAGAAGACAGGGGGAAGCCGAATTACTCTAATCAATTTATCAAGCTACTACTAGGTTCAAACCAGAACAAGAAGGCTATTGACATAGCCTTTGAAGACCTTATGGACAAATGCAAAGATCCTATCATGCCTTCAGGATCAAGTTTCACCATCTTCTCATATTTTTACAATAATAGGCATAAAGCAATTCCAGTCTGTAATGCTTGGACTTTAGGGATGGCCAAGTTGATTGTGCCTGATGTTTTCCTTGATGTTGACCTGATTATTGTGTTAGCAAGGCTTTATGACCCCATTTCAAGAAATATTAGGCAAGAAGACCAGTATCTTTTCCTTTCCTTAGATAGGGGGTCCTTCATGAGGGCTTTCGACTTTTATGCTTCCTCTTCTACTAAGATTGACTTGAAAAAGGAGAGAGATAAGTATGCCAGTAATATCAGGTCTATTAAAAGTCAAATTATTAGACACATGCCCAAGCATGGTAATTACATTGCCCCTCTTCCTATGAGTATGAATGCTCCTTATCTATTTTCATCCCTAAGTGGTTACATGAAATTCCAATGTCATGGGTTGTGTAGGGTTTTAGGAATTGATGGAGATGAGGAAAATTTTCCTGTCGACCTATTAATGATAATTTTAGATATTCAGAATTCTTTCTCAAACACTGACTATGATTACATCTAGTATGTGATCGATAGGATCCATGAGGGTTTCATATCTATCAAAGAAAATAAAAGACCTATCAGGTTTATGCATTATTCCCTTCTCATGCACTTGATCTTATTCTACCATGTTGACTCCCTTGATGCTAAGATGTTAAATTTGAGGAGGACTTTTAACAACCAGCCAAACCCATTGCAGTACTGGTTGAGGGTTTGGAATTACACTTCCAATGATTGTAATTTTTCCATCTTTCAGAATTACTTTGTTCATCCAGTTCTTGGGATGTTGGGTACAAATGTTACAAGATTTTTGACTAATGTTTTGAGGTTGCTAAGGCCATTGCAGTTTGAGGATAAGTGGACAAGAGATCACAATTGGGGTGATTTCTACCTTGGGGATAGTTACACAATTATTAGGGTTTTGTTAGAAACAGGAAATACTGAGAGGGGGGGTGAATCATTATTTCACAAACTTTTACTTTTGCCCACTTATGGATATAACAGATTACTTTAGTGCATACAAAGCATAAGAAACTAAATAGCATACATAATAGTAAATGTAAAGAACTCATAACACATGATATGTTCTTAAGGAAACCTTGGCTAAGGGAAAACCCCAGTGGGGATGGTACCCACAAAGATCCACTAATCAAAAGATATCTGGTTAAGGATGTTGACCCTGTTAGGAGCCTGTTACAATCATATAGTGTATCTGTCCTGGTTAAGGGACTATAGGCCTTGTTAGAAGCCTCAACCCTATTAGGAGTTGTAGATACAAAACTTGATTACTAGATGAGCTCACTACCCAAACAAGTAATACAAATTTTTACTGATTACAATATGGTACTGCTTACAACTTCACATCAACAACTTTCACTGCTATCACAATTTACATATATTACATGTTACATTTCAAGTATGTTCGGTACATCTTTATTTATACCAGATACAAAAATAATATCTTTCTCTTGTCAGCTTAATATCTTTATCCAAGAGTGAACATCTAGGATGTCATCTCTTTATAATATTAAGTCATTATCTTGACAAGCAAAATAATCCCTTAATTCATTTACTAGTTGTGTCTTCAAAACTGCACTATCGGTTGTACTCTGTCATTGGTAAAATAGTCATAACTTTGTCCGTACTATCTATACTCTTTTGCACACTAAGATGGGGTATCCTTAGACACCATAGAGTCTATTTTCAACTATACAAACTCTGATCATGCTCCAGTGAACGTCACCAAAACAAACTATATCAGGTGCTCTATCAGAATCACTGTTTCATACTTAGACAATTTTAGTTTGCAATCTTCCATACTTACTTTCTACCTTATGCACTCTTCATAGGGAACATATGTTTCCATAATGACAACATCTATGTACATACCTCAACCAAATTGCCAACAGTCTCCCCCTTTGTCATTGGTGGCAACATATGAGAAAATTGGCTAAATGTACAAGTCAAAATCTCAAAATTTGTATCAAAATTGTGGCCATAGTATAAAATAAGTATAATATCCTTATATCTCCTCAAAATATACACATAATCTATAACACTTCATAATACTCCATAGAACTCCCCCTATGAGTATCCTTCCTTATCATATATATAGACAATTTTCTAGGTATCTCTCCCCCTTTGACAACAATGACAAAATAAAGGGTGGAAAGGGATATACAAAATTGTGTCAAAACTTTTACCTTACTATCTTATTGCAAATCTAGTAGGCTTGCAATACAATCTGCAAAATCTATCTTCCAAGTCTCAAAATCTTTCTCCCATGCCTTCTTTATTGATTCTCTATCTTCCAAGTTGCCAAAACAAACTGTATCGGGTGCTCTATCAAAATCATTGTTTCATACTTAGACAATTTTAGTCTGCAATCTTCCATACTTACTTTCCAGCTTATGCGCTCTTCATAGGGAACATATGTTTCCATAATGACAACATCTATGTACATACCTCAGCCAAATTGCCAACAGGTTTATGGTTTCCCTCAACCCCCACATTTTTTACCTAGATATGTGCCTCCTAGAGTTTCCATGATGGAGTTTATATGGAAATTGATGTGGACTGATAGAGAACATCTTGCACCTCATAGAAAGGGGACATTTACACCAAGGAAATTCAGAATAGGTAGTTTCTTAATTGGCAAGAGGGCTTTGGATAAAGTCAGCATTTGGTTAAATCATTTCAAGATGTGTGCAACCACTTTCAAGTATGTGGACTCTGAGGGTTTCATCAGGATAGCCAGAATGACTCTGATTCCAAACATTGGGTCAATTAAGGAGCATAAGGGATTAGATGAAGAAGATGTGATTAGAAACATCTTAGATTTTGATGAAGCCAAGCAAAGATGGAACAAGTATTTTGAGTTGCTTAATATTCAGAAAAGGTTAAAGTTAGCTGGTATTCCTTTTGGTGGTTATTTCCCTGAGCTCCCATTTTTACAAAGAATGGAGAAGATGATAGAAATGTATAGTACTCTGTCCAATCAGTTAGAAGACCAGATTGAAAAAAAGTTGGAGATCCCTAGGGAGTATTTAGCCTCTGAACCTGAAGAGTACACTGATGAGTCACAAGAGGGTAGTAGTCCACCTCAAGGAGAGGATGTACCAGTAATTGATTTGACTCAAGGTCAACAAGAGGAAGTGGCTACTTCTAAGCCACCTTTGAAAAAATAGAAACTTGAGGTTGGTGAACCTTCAAAGAAGAGAAAACAAAAGAAGGTAATTGATATTACTTTAGCTCTGGTGCCCAATGATAGGGCTTATCACCATCAAATAAGAAAAGCCATCAGAGATGACAAGAAACTTGTAACAAAAGAGGAGGGGGGTTTGTCCTTGTTGCTAGGAAAGGATGAAAGAGAACTCTATCAGGAGGAGTTTCTTAATGATGAGCAGTTCATGAAAAGTAAAGAATTTAGGGGTTTCCTCATTTGGAGGAAACGTGAAGAGGTGAAGAAGTTTCTGCTTGAGGGTATGTAGCCAAGTGAAGAAACAATGAGGGTTTTAACATCATATGACCCTAGTATTGAAAACATTACTATTGAGGAGGCTAGAGAAATGGTCAGGTCAAGTGGTATGCTCTTGACTCTTGGATGGGATTTGACATCTGTCTTCCTCATAGATCAAATTAGGAAGCAGCCTCAAGGAGGCTTGTCATATGAGGTACATATTGATGATGCGATTAGGGGGAGTGGCTATGACCCTAAGTCTCAGGTGGTTTCTTTATGGTCTCTAGCTCCAAGAACTTAGAAGCCATCTTTAGTGAGCATAGAAGACAAGATGGAGGGAGATAAGATAATCTATACCATGAAAAATACTATTGATCTTGAGGTGTCAAAGGCAGTCATGCACCTTGCCCTTCTTAATGAAGCTAAGACTATCCAGCTGTGAGAGAGATATAACAGATTGTTTGAAAATTCAATGAAAGTAGCAAAGGATAGGGATCTGCAACTTATGATGGTCAAGAAATTGGAGAATGAGGTTGAAGACTTAAAGGTGAAACTTGAAGAAGCCTCAAAAGTAGTTCCTATCCCTTCTTTGCAAATTGAGGCCCCTCCTCAAATAGATATAGAAGTTGCTGACAATCCTATTGAGGACTTGGAGAAAGTAAGGTTGGATGCATCCCTAGATACTATGGCAAAGATTGTGCAGTATAGGCAAAGAAAAATAAAGGAGAAGATGGAAGTAGTCCATCAATCTGTTAGTCATTTGAACAAGGCTAATGAAAAGGTGAATGAATCATTAATCACTTTGGATCCATTGTACAATGTGTGTTCAAGAAGAAGCTTATTGTTTGATAAATTGGATGCTTTGTAGGAAAGTAGGCTTGATATTCCTAAGATAGTAACATAGGTATTTGAGAAAATTGGTTTGGTGAGTGCTATATCAAAGTTTTTCAAAGGAAAGTCTAACCAAATAAAGGCCAAGTTGGCTATGTTTGATAGGGACTACAGTAAGTACTTGCCTTCAGTATATGGTAATGATGGAAAGGTAGTCAGTATAGATGAGTGGAAGGCATCAATGGATCAGTTGGTAATCAAATAGGATGCTTTTCTTAATGGTGATAATGCCCTAGACTTGGAGGGGTGTAATGATATAATTGATAGTTTGTTTAAAGTTGAGGTTGACTACATACGGTTTGTGGTAGGGGCTAAAAGTATAATTGATTCTATGTGAGACCAATAGATCAAATCACTATAGGAACTATAGGCTTACAGTTGGCCTTCTGATGATGATGTGGTAGCCTAGGACAAGATGACAAAGAGAAGAAAGAAGAAGTCAATTGTCCTCGTGGTAGAAGAAGAAGATGAATAGAGCACACATGGTACCTGATCTAGAATTTGAGGGAGAGCATGTTTCAAACATAAGATGATGTAAGTGTTGTCATATTTTTTACTCTTTCTTAGTTTGGAGACCTAATTACTAAATGATGCTACAGTACCCTAGTTTGTGTTATTAGATGATCTTCTTTAAGTTTGTGTTCATTTCATTGCAAAATACATGAAAGGGAAAGGAAATGAACTGCATCTAAAGCTACACATACATGCATGTATACTGTACAGAAGGGAAAGAACTGAAAGAAAGAAGAACATCTATCTGAGCTCACACAGGCCATGAGCATAGCCGTTATCAGAATTGAACGAATGAGTATACATATACATAAAGGAAAATTATTAAATACTGGGGTACCAGACATTTCCTAGTAGTGGTGTCTGGATCTGGTCCTATCTAGTGAGCTCCTGGGATCTAGAACCTACAAGAAGAAATGATGGGAGATGGGTTAGATCCAATGGATCTATGCAATGGCTGATATCACAATATCTACAGAATGCATATGTACACTTAGCCATGCACCTCTAACAAAGGTTGTGCTGAGGGCATGTGCATAAGGCTCCAAAGATCAAAGGGCACCATGTTTTCACTAACGTGTTTGTTTCATGTGCAGATATAGGGAAGCTGATCCAATAATGAATTGCATGAATGACCTGGGCCCTTGATGCAGATCATGATAGGGAAACCTCATGATCTCCATCATGATCACATCAAGGGCCAAGAGCATACACCGTATGTACAAAGAAAGGGACATCCAGATGATTCAGCATCAATGAGGATCAATGAAGCATGGTCAAACACTAGCAAAAGAGCTTGCAAGGTGCATCAAGTCAAATAACAAAATAGAGGAATAAATACTCAAATCTGCACAATATCATCCTTAGATGGCATGAAATGTATTAAAAAATAGAGCATTGGTAGTGTTAGGAGGTACACTTGATCAACATGATAGAGAAATGGGGTACATTCATGATGGAGGTGTGTTTAATCATGAATCTATGTACTAAAGGAAAGATACTCTACAGCATAGATGTACTCCAAAACATGCATTCAATACATTATGCTATGGCATGAGCATATCAAATATGTATATTGGGCATGAACATGATAAAAATGATAAACCAAATAGGCCATCAAGTAAGAAATTAAATGTAGTACCCCTGTTTTGCCATGGGTGTGAACATGCAGAGCACATTATACTTCATCACCATGACGGAGAAGGAATTATATGACAGCAAAATGATAATAAAATATAGTCTAATTGTAAAGGTAGTATCATTTTCACTCTTCTTTGGGGTCATCTCGTGTGCAATAGACAAGTGGTACAATCGACAATAAAAGCTCATGAGCTATATCAAAATGACCAAATGAACACAATGCTCTATCAAAACAGGTTTGAAATCATGCCAATTAAATCAATAACATTGCAGCAGAGGAGATAAGTTGGGACAAATGAGCATGTACACCATAATCAAGTGGCATGATGATGGGAATTTTGGCATTGGATCATCATGATAGGGAGTAAACAGCTACAACAATATATACCATGATTCATAATAAATGGATGCCTCATTGTGTTCCACCACAATATCTATTCACGGGCTAACAGATGCATGCACAGTATCAATTAACATGAGTGCAAGCTCAACATTGCATCCCACAAATGAGACTGAGCACAACATGGCTCCAAAGTACGAGGCAAATGAAGATGAAATCTACCAACAACAGATACCAAGCAGTGATTCTACCTGTGGGTCATGGGCTAGGAACAGTGTATTTCAAAAGGTTTCCAATTTATGATCAAAGTGTGTGCTACGGGCCATGGGCTCATGGGCTATGCCATGGTGATCAAGTAAAGGATGAAATTGAAGATAGACCCTAGCTTTGATAAGGGTTTCAAGCCAATAACAAGTCCCTCTATCAATGGCTATTTAGAAATTAGATAAAAATGGTATATACGCAAAGCCCGTGCCCTAGTTATTCACAGTGCCAGCGGATGAATGAAGCAATACATATGCAATGCCACCAAATACAAGAAATAAAACAAAATGGACACATTGGCACCAAAGTATCAATAACAGTTCATTTACAATTCCCTACCCGCGGGTCATGGGGCCTCTCAACGAAATAATATCTTGACAAGTGATACCCAAAATTGAATACAATATAATATGAACAGTGGTTTGAATTAATAGGAGCAACCTCCATGCCAAATGAAATGAACATATACAATGGTGAGAGATTCCCTATTTTAATCTCTCGGGCCTCACAAATTCAAGCAACAGTGCCATTATCATGTCCTCAAAGGAGCCGAACACATAAATGCCAATACATGCTAGCAATCAAATGTGGAGAAATTCAAAGTATAATGTCATTGATACTATGCCCTAGTCAGCATTAACAGAGAAATAAACTAGATGATGCCCTAGGTACAAAGCAATAGTGCTACAGTGAAACATGTGCACTAGTTTTTACAATGCAAAGATCAATGCCCTAGCTCATGAGCCATCAAAGTAACAGATAATACATACATTGTGCCATCATAAATATAGAGAAGCTACTTCCATGTAACCCATGCTCTACTCAAAGCAAGAGATCAAAAGAAAATAACATTGCAATGAAGTGATAGTGAATGATGCCCTAATTCTTACAAAGCCACCATAGTGTACACAAACCATGAATTCCATATTCATGATACCAAATACGCATTCACAAGGGAGCAATAGCATCACCATGCAATGAAGACTATAATACAGATGCAGAGTTCATTCACAAATACCCTCAAATCTTACATGAAAAGAGAGGATGAATGTTTAGAATAGTGCCTACCTAACAACGTGGTACCACAATCCAAGGGTTGTTATTTCCAATTCGAGTTCAGAGACTACCAGTAGAGATGGAAGGTTGCCAGTTGTTGAGGGAGGGATCCACAGTCTCAGCGGCTTTTGGAGTTTGAATGAAATAATCATTGGATTTTCTTTCTTCTCCCCTTTTGGGTTGAGATTCCTTTACCCCTTTTGCTATGTATTTTATTCTTGGGAAAGGTTTGGAGGTTTTTTGGTTGGGATATATATGTTTAGATATATCCATATGATATGGAATTACTTCAATTGAAAGTATTTTGGATATTCTCCCCATTTTTTTTGTGTTGAGGTCTTTCAAAATATATCATGAGTCCATATTTTGTTGTTTAGGCATAGGTGGGTCTTTGGAGATATAATTTTCTTAAATGCATTTCCCCATTTTTGGGTCGAGATCATTTAAGACTATATTAGATCCACTTTTGTCATAGTGGGATAAATTTTAATGTTAAGTCATGGTTCATTTCCCATTGTAAGATATCGACAAGTGGTGTTTTTATAAACCATTGTTAGATTATCAGTTATAAACATGACTTAGTGGATAGAGCGGTCTTTGTTTGACTATCCATTTTTAGGTCCCACTTTCCTCACCCCTAGGAATCCGGGAACCTGGCATTCAAACCATGATGCAACCTCATGGGTCCATTTTCTGACTTTTCTATTCTTAGGAGGTAGTGGAGTTTGAATGCAGATTCTTAGTTTTAGCTTTTATACCTCTCACTTTTGGTGATTGAGGTTAGCTCTTCATTCTTTCTCTCTGATATGAGTGTTGTAGCTCTAAGAGACACAATTGTACTTGTTTCTTTTCAGCAATAAAATTGATCCTTCGTGATCTCCTATAATTCTGGGTTTTCTTTTGAAGTCATATGCTGGATTATTGTGATGATTCTATATCCTTAATCTGCATTTTGAATTCAAGTTGGTGTTCAGGGATTTATCTTGATTCAGTAGTGTGATTTGTGTGCAATCAAGAATATCATATTTGTGAAGTTTTCTTCCTTTTCTGCGTTCTAAGTACCTTGTTTCACTAAGAGTTGAGAAAGTGGGATTGAGTTGTGAGTTAGATTTGTTTTGCTATTGGAGTAAGCTTATTCTCAATTGTGGTTCCTCTTCAAAATTTGGTGGATCACCTTTAGTTCATTTCAATTGTAGTTGTTTAATTTCATGCATTTTCTCTCCCTTTTCCCTCCAAGTTTAGATAAGTTTCAAGTGATCCAAAGGGAAGCCGGCCCTTAATCTGGAGGTCTATTCTTAGATAGGTTACCCACAGCTTGAGATTAGTACCATGTTTCACAGGATTGCTAGGTTCAATACTTAGCAAAATAGGGTGCAATCCTTAGTGGCAATAGTAAGTTAGCCTATAATGGCAGTCATCATTCATGTAACAAATCAAGTAATTGCTCTAAAATATCTCCAAACAAAGATGCCACCTGTGAAGATGTTAGTAGTGGTGAACTACTTTCTGTTACTGTAATCATTGTCTTTGGTTTTTAATTTTTGTCTTTTGTGCAAGTCATTTTCCCAGCCATCTGAAGCTTGTTGCATCCTTTTGAGGATTCCAAGATGTTTGTTGGTATATATAGCAAGTTTTGCTCTTTTTGAAGGGGGGACTTTTGTAAAAGAAAATTGAATATAGAACCGAACTTCTTTGAAATGTTGTGAAAATTGTAATGGATACAGTGGAGAATTAATACAAATATATTGGAGTTCCATTGCTATCTTTGGTTGTCTTCATGTATGGATGCTTTTGAATTTCTTATGCATTAATTAGTAAGCCTTATTAATGTATTGTTCACAAGGTGAATATAGGGGTTAAACTCAAGTTTCTCTCAAGGAGAAAATAAATCTTCAGGGAGGTCTCTGGGATTTGAAATTCCATGTATGAATTTGATGATAGGGTTGGGAATTGGGAGAATAAATTGTTAGGCAATTTATTTGAATTTCAGTATCTTTGTGTTAATAGGATTCTGTAGATGTTTAGTTTTGACTCTAGCCCAATGAATAAGGCACTGGTTTTGGTTTGATTTACATTTGTTCACCATTATTTTATCAAAGAATTTATCTCCATTTACTTTTATTGTATGTCTTTGAGTTGACACATTTATGTCAAGTGCATAAATGTTTGTTCTGATTCTTTGAAGAAGCTTTTAAGAAGGTAAACCCGCCTGAGTAATATAATCAAAGTGAAGAAGATTTTACAACCTTAAGTACCTTAGTGCTTGCATTTTGTTAGATGCATCTATTGGGATTATTGGAGTTATAATATTCAAGATTTTATGAATCTTAAATCATCTGTAGATTTGAGCACTAACAGGATCTACATCTCTGTCAGACTCGGTTTCTTCATCATTATGTGGTTTTTCAGAAAGAAGTAACTCACCTTTGGTTTCTACCTCAACTAGTATGCTCTTAGATGATTCAACATCATCACCAAATTTCTTTACCAAATTAGTCATCATTTTCTTATATTTCTTTGTTATTTTACCAATAACTAGGTCTGACTTTATCCTTGTCTTTCATAACTACCAAACCTAGAAGCTTTAGGTTCCTTAGGCTCACCCAATAAAGACTTTATTGATCTAGAGGCATAATCAATATCTAACTCATAACACATAGGTGATAGCCATTTTTTCCTTGGTTCCACGGCCTTAATCAAAGTAAAATTTGTATCAACTAGAAAGAAAATTTCATGTTCATATTCTTCCACTAGTTGTCTTGGAATTATGCTCCTTAAATTCATTTTCTCCTTAAATTTTTCAAAGTGACTGTCCACTAAACTATAAAAATTATCTTCCAAACTGTTAATCAAATCTATAATCTGGAGTGTAACTGGCTTGCCGATTGACCAATCTACATTACCAACCGAAGGGAAAAAAATTTGCACATAAAAGAATATGCAAAGTAGTAAGGAACCAAACTTACATGTGTTGGACTTGGTCGACTGAATAGTCTTCATCTTTTCCTCTTCTTGTTTCAAAAGTAGCTCGAAAAGGTCCCACTGAGATCCCTTCTTAACTATCTTGTACGCAATGTTAACAGCTCCACATGTTACACTATTTGGTCTTCTCGATTTGAATATCTTATAGCTGATGACATACACTCCAAATCTTTTCTTGGGATGTTTGATTGTTCTTACTTTCATTTCTCTATCGTCCCATTCAAGTTTAGTGTTCTTTTCTATTTCATCTCGGAGTGCATTCCTTATTGCCTTGACTTTGTCAGTAGTTAGGTATCCGGTTACCGCTTTTATGATATTCTTGGTAATCTTTATGGGCTCATCCAACCATAATTTTCCATCATGATACAGACTGAGAACTATTCTAATCCACTCATTTTTTAAATTCTTTGAGAAATTTAGGGCATTAACCAAACCTTTAACTTTCAGGTGGTCATGATCAGGTTTCAACTTTCCATCTTCACCACACAACTTCTGATAAGTTGCAAACATATCAAAATCTCTGATTTCCCCTATCTTGTAGTGAATGTATGAACAAACATCTTCTACCAGCAAAACCCTAGGTGGTATGCTTGAAAAAGCTCCCACTTTGTCAATTTGCGATGCCACTTCGGGATGAAATTTTTATTTAGGCTTATTACAAGTAGCAAAAACAATTAGATTGACTTCCTCCTGCTTTGCATACTTGGACTTTTTCACATTTGATGTGCACGCCATAGTTTCTCATTTAAGGTTTTGGTAAGACACAAATGAATAGCTCATCGATGATAGTACTTACTTAGAATGATGATGAGATCACTCCGAGTGCTTCAAATCTTTTCTCAAATGCTTTGAAAATCCTTTGCTCAAAATCGCTCTGAAAACTCTTTTCTCTTCATAATCATTGTGTGAAAAATGAACTAAGTTCACCATGTATTTATAGCTTTTTCAAATTCCTGCTTAAACCTTTTTGCAATAACTGGTTGACCTAATCACAACTTGACAAAAACTAACAAACTTAGTGTAGACCACAAAATAACATAAGCTCAGTTAACATGTAAATTTCCACTCAGTTAGTACTGACACTCGGTTAACCTTTCATAACAGTTACCAACTGGTAAATTCTCACTTGGTCTAACATATACCGGCTGTAAATACTTAAAGCTCAAAACTGGTAAAACCATAGTGCATCTCAATTCATGCAGATTTGGTATGTGCACATCTAATATAAGGAACTATATGATAGATGTAACCAAGTTGAATTTCCAATTCCATACATGCCTTTTTTAGCTTAGGTGGAGGTGTCAATGTCACCCAATCCAATGGATGAGGTTTCACCGACTACATTACTTGACTCAGCATTATTATTTGATGCTTTTCTCTGTATAGTGTTTCTTATCCTCATGATGTCTTCAATTGTATTGCCATTTTCAAATACTTATGTTTTTGGTGCTCGGTCTCTGCAATCTTTACTTAGCTGACCAACCTTGTGACAGTGTAAGCATGCCATACCAGTGCTTGTCTAGCTACGACATCTACCTGCCCATCTCTTCCTCATGCAATTAGTTGCAATATGTCCATATCTACCACATGTTGTATAATTAACCCATGTGTTATAATCACAAGTATAGGCATTACCTTGTCTTCTTGGTTGATAAGTCTTGTTGTATCCTTTCGGTGTCCAAACTTTCTTCATCTTTGTTCTACATTCTTGTGAGGTGTGTCCATGCATGTTGCAAGTGTGACAGTGTTTCTCCATGTAGGGTTTGTTAGGAGTCCTATTTAACTTAGATCTACATTCATATGCTTGATGTCCATACTTGTTACAACTATAACAATGACAATTGAACTTAGGAGTGGTTTTAGTTTTACCTTGTGCTTTACTCCTACAAAAATTTGAAGTGTGGCCCGGTTTACCATAGTGATAGCATGTTAGCATCTTAGGTCTTTGACTCTTATAGTTATTCATCTATTTAGCTTGCTTGGATGATTCTCCTTGCTTGGTGTAGCCTAATATAGTAGTACTTCCAAGTCCTCTTTGACTAATTAGAAAATCATCAATCTTCTTGGAACTATCTTCAGCCTATTTCATCATCTCATTATGTTGTTGTTGCATTCTCACTTTATTTCTCAGTTTTTCATTTTCTTCCCAAAGTAAACCAATGTCTTCAATTTTCCTTGATAATGCATTATTTACTCGATTGATCTCTTGGCTTACAAAAACCATCTAATTTGATCTCTCAAAGTGATGCTCGGTAATTTTTAGTATCTCAGATTCCTTAACTTGTAACTGTTCAGTCACTTGTCTTCTATCTTCAACAACCAAATTTCTTTCTTGTTCAGCTTGTCTAGCATTATTCATCACATCAATCATTCTTACCATTTGTGCTTCTTGTCTTATCTGCAGGGCTTTCACTTGTTCAGTCAAATGAAGATTTTTCTGAGATAAATCAGAAATTATACTTTTAGATATGTCATATATACTACCTGAACTAGATCTGATATTCTCAAATAGATCATCAATTTATTCTTCATGGTAATCAGTTTCACATTTCTGAATATCTATGTCCTTTCTCTAAACCAGTAACTTTTTCAACTCATCCTTAGTTTTCTTGTATTACTCAATGAAGATCTACATCTGAATCTTTTGATTCTCAATTCTCTTGTCCAACTTGTATTTTTCCATCTTGAGATCTTTCCTTTTTAGTGGTTAAAATTCCAAATAAGAGATCTAGCTTCGATACCAATTTTTGGGATGGAAAGACAAGGGACTGAGAGGGGAGGTGTGAATCAGTACCCTCAAAAACTTTAATTGAATAACCAAACTTCAATAGTAGAGACTAACTATCCAACTGAATCCATTGTTTGCAACATTCATCCAAATAACTTTCTAAATGTAAAGTGCATGAAATCAAACAATAAATCAATCATGAAATGTAACACATAACACAAGTATTTTAGTTATGCAGAAACCCTTGTTAGAAGGTAAAAATTGTGGTGGGGATGACACCCACAAATTCTTCACTACTACAGATAATAAAGTATGTCGGTTAAGGCTACAAGTTGTGATCACTTTTAGTGATCTTATCCTATTAGGAGTAACAATCAGATCGATTAGATCTACCTTGTGAAAGGATTTAAACAACACTACTTGAGTGTGCACTCAATTAAGAGATTTATACTCAGACTGTTAAGTCTACTCTGTTAAGAGATTTGACAAACTCTGTTATAATGAATAGAGAATAATAGAAAGTATTTGTAAATGATAACTATAATTTTTCTAAATCAGATCTATGATATACTGAATAAATATCACCTCTATGTGTAGTAATATGTCCTTTGTTCTGCTTGGTAGCCTTGATTTCTTCTAAATAAACTGAATTGAATCTTTATTTATGATAAATGCTCTGTCATGCAAACCTTGTCTAAATTTTGATGTCTTCAAGGTGGCTACTTCTTCAAGATCTCCTTCTTCATCTTGATCGATTCACTTGTAAAAATAACATCAATTACAAATATATAGAAAATTGTTATGATTGCCATGACCTAATTAGGTTTACAACATCTTAGAAAACCTAAGATCTACGGTGTAAAAATTTAAACTAGATCTAACTATTACATAGGGATCATCACAACATTTAATGATTACATCCATAATAAATAAGCTTTGATCATGGTAAAAAAATTTATGAATCTGTGTAACCATTTTCATAGATAGATGTGTCATTCCTGAATACCATGTCATTTCTTGAATAACTTGGTAAACACAACCTTTTCTATTTTGTGAATACACTAGTGCTCAGTGTGTATACTGCTCGGTGTTTACTGACCTTGGTGCTTCATTTACTCTGATGCTTGGTAAATATGCTCTAGTGCCCGATTAAACCTGTTTCCTTTTGGCTCTCAGTTTTGCCTTGTGATTACTCAGTATGAAGCCCTGTTTGTTTAACTGACTAGCATAATGTAGCTTTTTGTATCATATTTTATCGACTAATCAGCTTAGGTAATTGACTGATTCAATTTGATACTAATGACAACATCTAATGCTTAAATAGAGATAACAGCATGTCTCGATAAACTTTCTAACATTAGTGGCTAGCCTAGGCTAATAATAGTTTCTCCTTATGAGTTCAAGTGTCTTATCAATCCCAAAATGACCCCCTAATGTACCACAATGCTTCTCTTTGATCATATTTTCTCTCATGGAGCATTTAGGAATGTAGAGTTGACCCCCTTTGAACAAAAGACCATTCTGTAATAAATATTTTGAATAAGTAGTGTTATATGCATCTAAGAGAGTAAAGAAAACTTTGTAAATATCACCAAAGTTTGAATCACCCTTTCATAGGTGTTTGATGGTGTCAATTCCCATGCTTTAGACCTGCACTTCTTCAAGAAACATCACTCTTCTACTGAGAGCATCTGCAACTTTGTTTGAGGTTCCTCTCTTATGTTTTATAGAAACTATGAATGCTTGGAGTTATTCAACCCATTTCATGTGCTTGCAACTTAACTTGTCTTGGCTGTTAAGAAAACTTAATGCATGATTATCTTTAAAGATAATAAATTCCTTAGGAAGTAAGTAATGTCTCCATTTCTTGAGGGCTTGAACCATAGCATAAATTTCTAGGTCATAAGTACTATACTTTCTTTTTGCTTCATTCAATTTTTCTAAGAAGAAATTCACTAGTCTTCCATCCTGACTGAGGACTACACCTATGGCTAGGTTACTAGCATCTATCTCTACTATGAACAACTTGTTGAAGGTTGGTAGTGCCAAAATGGGATATTGTGCTACTCTCCCCTTCAAATAATCAAAAGCTTCATCTGCTTGGGTTATCCATTGGAATTTTGTTTTTCTACCACCTTTGATGGTATCAAGTAAAGGTGCACAAACGTGACTAAATGTTTTTGAAAAACTTCCTATAAAAGGTAGCCAATCCATGAAAGCTCCTGACTTCTCTTGGAGTTTTTGTGTTGGCCAATTGATTATTTCCTCTACCTTTTCTGGATCCATCTTTAGTGTGCCCTTTGAGATAACAAAGCCAAGAAATATCAGTTCTTGTTGTATGAATGTACACTTTTCCAGATTTATAGATAACTTGTTCTCATGTAACCTTTGGAGAACTTTTTCCAAGTGTCTCATGTGATCTCCTATAGTCCCACTAAAGATTATGATGTCATCTAAATAGACCACCAAAAACTTGCCTATAAAATCATGAAGCACTTCATTCATTAGTCTCATGAAGGTGCTAGGACCATTGCTAAGGCCAAATGGCATCAAAATCCATTCATATAACCCCTTAGTGGTCTTAAATATGGTATTCCACTCATCTCCCCACCTTATTCTTATCTGATGGTAACCAGATTTAAGGTCAATTTTAGAGAAATAACATGCTCCTCGAAGTTGGTCTAGTAGATCCTTGATTTTGGTTATTGGGAATCTATATCGTATTGTTATCTTATTAATTGCCTTAGAGTCAGTACATAGTCTCTATTTTCCATCCTTTTTAGGGGCCAAAACACTCAGGACTGCACAAGGGCTGAGACTCTTTTGTATGAGGCCTTTAGTCAACAATTCACTAAGTTGTTTAGTTACCTCTGCATTTTGATCAGGGATGAGCTTATATGCTGCCTTATTGGGTAGTAAAGCACTAGGAATAAATTCTATTTGGTGAAAAATGTCTCTCAGAGGTGGGATTTCATCTGGTATGTCTCCTGCAACAATACCTTTATATTTCTATAGTAGACTGTCAACTTCCTGTGGTACTTATTTGTGTACTATTTTCTCCTTAGGTTTGAGGACTAAGGCATACCCTACCTCTGAGTCTTGTATGGCATTAATCATTTCTTGTTTTCCTGCAATCATAACCAACCATTCTTTTGGCTTCTCTTGTTGAAGATCAGGAAGAGGAAGCAGAATGTATTTATGGCCATTCTAAGTAATTTGGTATTTGTTTGTGACTCCATCATGTTTGGCCTACAAATCATACTACCATGGATGCCCTAACAAAAGGTGATAGACATCCATATCTAAAACATCACAAAGGGATCTATCCTTATAGTCTTTGATGGAAAAATCTAACCAAGCCTGTTTATTTATGAGGGTATGTTGTCCCTTTGTCAACCAAGATACATGGGAGGGATTTGGGTGGGGTACTTTTTCTAATTTTAATTTATCTACCATCTCCCTAGATACAAGATTTTTAGTAGGACTAGAATCAATTACTAACTTGCCTACCTTTCCATGGCTTTTGTAGTTGGTTCTGAAAAGATTCTTCCTTTGAGGAGGCTCCACTATCATGCTTGTTTTGATTAGGGTCCTCTTCATCATGAGGGATACCCCTTCTTCACCAATACAATCTCTCACACTGTCAGCATCATCTTCTTTCACTAGGTTGGCTCCTCTTTCACCTTGGTTATTCTACTTGTCTCTATCTAGACACCTATTGGTATAGTGACCTATCTAATTGCAGTTATAGCACCTGATCTGCCCATTGTTTCTTCCTCCATTTCTACCTCTTCCATTTCCTCTTCTACCTCTTTATCCACATCTTGAACTGCTTTCTCCTTGGGTGTTCTCCTTATTGGATTCTCCTTGTAGTCTATTGTTCTATATTCCTCTTCCTCCAAAGTTTCCTCTTCCTCTATCATTCTTCCCTTTTCCTCTACCACTTTGTTCATTTATCTTCTTGAAATTTTCTTCAACTTTCAATGCTAATTGATAGAATTGGTTCACTATGGTAGGGCTTGTCAAACTAACTATTTTTGTAACCGTGCAGATTAGTGTGAACCGAGGAAAATAGGATTTATACAAGTATAACATTTACTTTAATTTATTATACTTTAAGTTATACTTGTATAAAGGGATTAGGTACCTTCCAGGATGATTGAGATAGGTTTCAGCTTCATAGGAGTTAAGATGCAACTTCTAATTTTGAGATTTCTTAAAAATTCAAACTTAGTTAAATTTCAGGCATATGGAATTTTGTATAAACTATATGGAAATTTGTGTAAACTTGATATGTGATCATTTCTTGTTTGATGAAAGTTATATGGTGCATTTAGGTGCCTTAATAGGGTTAGGATGTGTGTAGGAAGTAGGGTTAGGGTTTAGGATTGTCTGGAGGATCAGGACTATCCTAGGTCTCCCTAAACCACTCCTAATTTTCCTAAACATCCCTAAACTATCCTATTATTTTCTATTCTTTGATGTAAGTTCTTAAAAGTGATTATGATGTGTTTTATTTCATGTATGATGTATTTGTGATGTGTGGGTTAAGGGTAGAAAACCTAAGGACACTAAGTGAGTGGCTCTCAATGTGGGGTTGGGGCCTTAAGTGGCTAGTACCCAGATAACCGACTGAAGAGTTATTTTAACAAGTGATAATTTAATTTAAACTTATGGGAATGGGTTCAAACATGTAAAAATATTAAATGTTCCTCACCCATGCCATTAGTGCTAGTAAAGGCTATGGATGGGAGTGGGAGAAGGTGCCTATACGTAGGTATGATCGAATGGTGCTTGTCTGTATGAAAGGCATTCGATTTTGCATGTGCCTACTTGGGGGCCGGGGCCCAGAGTGGCTAGTACCAGCACAACCCAAGGGGTGAGGACTATGCAATGACACTCATTTAGGTTGTTGCTTAGAGTTTCTACCAAGCCTTAGAACCTTTGGGAAAAAGATTTGTACTCTGATCTTCCTTTTCATTTGTTATTTGGGAAAGGTTACCCAACCCTAGGTATGACCTAGCTATTCCTTCTTTGTGGACCTTGGTGTTTATCTCCTAGCACGGGGGAGTGGTCCTTTTGGTATCCACGTGGTTGGGTGGTAAATCTGGTAAATCTTTTTATCGAGGTATCTTTTGCAGATGCAGTGCTTAAGGATTTGTGCTTGCTTATGTTCCAATTTTCAAGGATGAAGATTTGTATTTATCTTTCATGATGTAAATTTATTGTTACCTCCCAAGAGGAGATGAATGTAATGTAATCATTAATGTATCTCAAGCTGATGTATTTGAAATGGGTAGACTTAGGAAAAAGGGAAAAGGGAAAGCACAAACTTTATGTATAAGATGTATGTTGGAAAGGAAAACGATTTTGTAACATTTCAAGAAAAATAGTACGTTTCTCATTATTGATTAAGTGAAAAGCTATTGAAAAACAAATGTATTATTTGCAATGTATCAAATGTTTAAATGATTCTATTATATGGTACTAATGCTTTAAATGTTATATTGTTCACAAAAGATACTTAGGAATATAGATGGATTTAAATGGAAAATTGAAATGAAACTACTTTATATTTCTTTATAAAGAATCTACAAATGTTGTGATGTAGTCGCTTAAGAAATAAATCAAGTTGTTAGTACACTATATGGACTTAATGTTTTGTACATTAAATGAAAAGGGAACCTTGGAGGAATCTAAGTTAATTTATGTTTTGTTTATTTGATTCTTTAAAAGTTCAAATTTTTTCATAAATCATTACTTAGGTTTTCTTTTACAAAGAGAATCTTTGTTCTCTTCCCCAGTTCCCTCGTGGGGCATGACATCTTAGATGCTTTGATACCACTTAACGCAGAGCTCTCCCCTATTAAGGTGGTTTGAGAGTGGTGTGGCCTTTGGTACCTTCTCTAGGACCAAATTATCTAGGAAGAGTGCTCTAAACCTTTAAAAGATCCTACAACTTCCACAACTCACTACCCTCCTAGAAGACCCTCATCCTTTTTGGTAGAAATGCCTTTTATTATGGCCTTGTAACAAAATAGGAACCTATGGATTAGAAAAATGGGATGGAAAGGTTCCATGCTCACTATATGTCTCTTGTGGGAGTGATTTTCAAACCCTTTAACTGCATATGTCTTTTGACAACAACTCTTGTTTTTTATGCCTTCTAGGCTTGTAGCCTATGAGTGAGGTTATACGGACTTAGATCCAGATTCTTAGAAAAAGACTACAAAACTAATTGTAGATTTGGACACCCTTTATTGAGTCATGTAAAACCTCTAGATCATGAGATCTCAACTAGTATGGACACTACCTAACAATTCCTGGTCCACTCATCCTAATAGGGCTAATTGGCTTGGTTACTTAAGGAAATATTCACCAATCAATTTTCCAAGGAAAATTACTGATTGAGATGGTTTTAGGGATCCCAAAGAGACAACAATCCATCATCATATTGCTTCCATCCACCCCTGAAGTGCCACTGTCACGTCACTCTTCCATATTCTGGACCAAGCACATAAAGATGCTTGGCCTAGGGCCTCCAAGAAAACCTCACAAAAAAATCCCCCTTTCCTTTCACTCTTAAGGATCTAAATTACATTGACCCTACTTGAATTTCCCCAGGCCGCATGGGAATCCCACTATAGAAAAGCAAGTTAGGGCATTGTTTGGTTGAGACCCTGATTCGGGAGGGTTTCCTGAAAACCCGATAAATAAATTCTTATATCGTTTGACTCCAATCTCCAAAATAATTCAATCCAAGTGAATTGGAGTCCTAGTTCATGTTAGACACCAGACCTATCAATCTTCTTCTTCGCAATTCCGTACCAATCTGTACACGCGGTGTTTACAGTCCAGAATATAGAAAAAAGAAGGGATTTTTATTGATTTGAATGCTAGATTACATAAGTGTGTCTTCCACCCGCCTGAAAGGGCTATTTGAAGACCTTCCCTCATGAATCCAACCATTTTCAAAGGTTTTGATCGTTGGGAGGTTTTTTACAAGTTACTAGCAACTTTTCGGAAAAGTTACCAAGCAACATTTCTTGCATTTTGCAACTTTTTCCAAAATGTTGCATTCTTGCTCCTAATGAGCCTATAAGGCGTAAGCCTTGGATCCTAAGGATCCCAAACATTATTAAATCATTAAAATAACCTGGAAAGACACCTAAGATATCCTAAATACCTAGATGTGCCTTTGGGCCATAGTCAAAACCCATGGTTTATAACCACATCAAGGGTGACTAGGCCTTACAATTGGCTTATTACCTAAATCTATGGTGTTGTCTTCAACCCTTAGGAATGAAGGCCCTTGGGTACATCCTTGGAGGCTCATGATGAAGATCTCTCATTGAAGAATGTAGGGAGGTGCCCTTGCACCAATAATATATTAAATTAAATTTAATATATTACAGTATTTAAATAAAATTTAAATACAAAGGAAAAATGAATTTATTTAATTAAATTTAATTTAATTCAATAAATAGAGGAATATAACAATATAGTTAATTAATAAAAATCAACTATAATGTTAAGTGCAAAGATTACTAAAAATTAATATTAGAATGTGAATGAATAATTTTAGGTGTCTACACTTATATATCCAAAACAAAATGGATAAGACATTTCAAATCACATTTCAATACATATTTTAGGCATATACTCTTTACAAAACCTAGATACAAAATACATAAACCAGCATGGTATAATATGAAAAATATTTGCAAATCATATTTTTATTAATAGTTTAGGCATATATATGCACATCAAACTAGGAACAAAAGATATACATAAGCATGTTATAATATAGAAAATATTTGCACACTAAATTAGGAACAAAAGACATTCAATATTATGGTATAATATAAATATCTTTTTCACAACAAATAGGGAACATCATATCATTGCATAGAAAACTAGGAACAAGATAAACATGCATAGGGAACTACATAATCGAATTACCTAAAATAGAATACTAGTAGAACCTAAAATAAATTATCTTTTGTTGGGTCTTCTTAGGTCGTTGTACATTCTATTTTCTCTTCTTAGACCATTGTGTCTCCTTCTATTAGTGAGTCCAAAATAATTTCATAATGAGAGGATTTCATGTTGATTTGAACATTAAAAATATATGATGATATAGGTGCTTGTTACATATGGCCTCATAAATTTATGTCCTATTTTTTATTTAAATTTTGTATCTTCATTCAATTCACAAGGTATACTTTTTTCATTAATTTCAAAGTTGATCAATTTGGTGATGCTTTCCTTTTATTTCAATCTTTATTTTAGGAGATATGGTTTCCTTATAGCTTATTTTTTATGGGTGCAAATGGACATGAAGGTAGTTTGACTAGTAGATGTGCAGTGAGGTGACTAGTAATTGTGGGGTTCACCTAGACAAATGAGACAAAGGGTACAAATAGGTGCTCACGTAGGCAGGGTTTAGTGGGCAATTCTGGTAATAGGATTGTGTATATTAAATGTGTTTGAGGGAAAAAACTGACAAGGTGGACTTTAACGTGAAATTTTAATTTTGTGTTTGTAATTATTACAAGGGCGGCATAAGAGATGAAGATGTTTTGTTATGTTTTTAAAATAAACTCATGGTTATGCAAATTTTGATTACATGACCCACTAGGGAGCATTGTAGATTGTTTCAATGATGTGGTAGGGGTTGAATGATTTAACACCCACTTATTTGCTGATTATGTTTTGTGCACATTTTAAAATATTTTTAATATTTACTAGAACATTTGCATTAAATATCTAATTTATGATTGGACATTAAATTATTTTTTGGATATACTATTGACATGTATTGGGTGCCAAACTATCTACATGTGGATTTGTAACATGCCCAATCTTAAGCATATATAGGATCCTAAGTAGGTATTAGCTCTTGTCCCCGAGTTATGTGTTGATAATGATCACATTGTGTGTGAAACTTAGTAATGATGATAAGAACGTCATCAAAGATATAATTATGAAATTAATAGTGTGATTCTAAACAAGGTAGGCAATAATGATGATAGACTAATGAAAGGCTCACGATGTTCAAGAGTCCACTTAAAACCTAAACAAAATAAAGTTGTGTGTGCAAGATAAGAGTAGCCCAATCATAACTATTATTGTCACCTTTCCTAGACAAGCTCATTATCTTTTCAAAAAAGGTGTGCAACAATTTGGGGATATTTGGGATAGTCAATCTCTTGATTGGGATGATTGGCAACATACAAAAGAAACCTTCTATTTAAATAATAATTATAAGGGGTGTGTGTGGCTTTGTTAAAGCATAAGTGCCCATTAAACTCCTTTGAAAATATGTACTCATTTAAAATGCAAGTTTTTTAAAGACTGGATATGGTTAGACAAATATCAATTTTGTTGTTTTCCATTAAAGAAAATATATCTTAAACTTCTTCCAAAAATGATGCTAACTCCGAGATTTGATATGAAATAAATTTGTATCATTGGAGAAAGAAAATGGAGGAACCTAAGGGACCAAATTTGGAAGTCAAAAGATGGAGCTAATGCTCAATGTCTTGTCTGGAAAATTCTTCATTTTAAGATTCTAGTAAGTGATAGACTGAAATGTATGAAGATTGTGCCTGCTAAGTGCTCCTTCTGCAAGCAGAATGAAAGTTTGAAACATATATTTCGGGGCGATTTTTTGTCTTAAAAAGATGGATGGCCATAAACTCTCAAGTCCCTGAAGTATTTAATCATGCTTTGGGATGGGAAAAAACTTTATTGGGTCATGGAATGCATAATGATGTTATATTGATAGTATGAGACAATCTATTTTATTTAACATTTGGAAAAGTAGATGTTCAGCCATGTTTTCTAATCATGTTTTGCATCAGGAAATATAAATTTTGAGGTTGTATTTTGATATCATGTTATAGGTTGTTTCTCTATGTTTGCAGTTGAAGAATGATGCCCATTATCACAAGCAACTAGAAGAAATACAATATCAATGTATGCAAGTCCTTGATAAAGACGTCCTTTGAACAAGTTAGCTTCAAAGACTTCTCAAGTTTAAATTGTAATGGTTTCTATATTCTATCTACTATATCTTGAAAGACTTTATTGATGGTCAAACATGTCGTACTTGGGCTGGTTTCATTGTATATTTGAGTCGATTGCATATTAGTCCTCTAGTCCGTAATAAATAGGTCTATTTTTTCTTATTCCCCTTATAGCAATTCTATTCCTTTAAACTGCCATTTTCATTTATATTTCATTTCAGCCATAACCAACATTCCAAAAATAAACACCAAATAACCAATGGTTGCTGAATTCGAGCACTAACTACTATTATATTTCTGCTTTTGATGTATGAATGCTCTTTTGTAACTTTGTTGAATACCTTTTGGTATTGATTGAAAAAACAAGACTAAAAGCCCTGAACCCTAATTAGCAAACAGCCCATGAGAGATTTCTATATGGCCTGCTTACCAATTCAATATAAGAAGGGAAAAGTTTATCTTTTTACACTGGGCGATGATAAAAGACAATGCAAGGCCCGTATGATAAAAGATACTTTAAGTCCATCACTTCACTGTTTTTAAATATTAATTTAGAAAGAGCCCATATGCCCGCCTCTTGCAGATTTAACTTTGCATCATATTCTGTGTTTTTCTGATATTTTTTTATTTTATGTTTTGTACGACTTTGAATTAGCAAAAGGGAATTTATGCGGAGAAATTGCAAGTCAAATTTTGACAGATGGATGGCAAGTGGGGGTTAGAATTGATGTTTCCTTGTAAAAGAGGAGAATGAGTTGCACCGGCAAAATTTGCGTGGTGGAAATTGAGAGCTGCGTCACATCAATTTCCATCGTAATTTATGCGCACTAAGATATTAGTATTAGTCTTTCATTTCAATCCAATCTCTTGCAAAAGTGTAATTTACAAAGACCAAATTTAGAAACCTAGTAATTTAAAAACAATATTGTTTGGACAAAAAAAAGGAAGATGATGAACAAAGATAACTGCTTGGCTTTATTTTATAATGTTTTAAAATAAAATGTGTTTCTAGTTTTCATTAAAAAAAAATATGGATAAAAGGCCGTAGTAGAGTATTATATTGATTTATAGATTACAGACCTAGTTCAAAAGAGTGGCAAGAAACATTCAAAGACATTCAAAAACATTCATTTATCATCGTGGAAACTCAAGAAAATATCATTTAGATGCAAGAAGCATGCTTAAAAGATACTTAATTTTGTGCACTCAAAAAATCAAAACATGCATAGTCATCTCAAAGTATTTGCATTATTAAATCTTATTTTTTAGTCATTAGCACAGTGGTAATATTGGTCATTTTTTGTTGGTTGACCTATCAGAAGTTGTTCCCTATTGAACCAACAACCTTTTAAGGGTATTTATAAATGTTTTTAGCCTAGATAATAGTAGTTAAAGGCAAATTAAAGAAATAAGTGAATAGGAAAACATAATCGATATGATCACATGTATAAATACATACATGATCTAGAGGACTTAAACTAAGTAGAGGCATAAGTATTGTACATGTTATTTTAGGTGACATACAAATAATAAGGTCCATTCCTAAGTTAAAAATAAATCATGTTCAAAATGGTCATTTGTTATTCGAGTAATTGAGATAATTAACCCTATTTATTTGGCAACACAATACTTAATTTAAAACTACATGTATTCATAAATATCATGTATTAAGATCTAGAATATTTTATGCTTGTACATTTAAATCTTGTTGGATTAGCTTAGATGTAGGAAACGCTTATTTTTCTTTATACTTCTAAAACTAGAAGATAATATTTATTTTCGATTATGTTGTTGTGTAAAGGAAATAACCTATTTTTTGAGAGAATTTAGGCTAATTAAACAAACATAATTAACTCAACATAAATTAATCTTGATCATTAAAGTGAATGATAGTTGAGTATGCTAAAGTATGTAAATCAAATTGTTGAACAAGAAAGTAAATGTGAGGGGTTAAGATACTTAGCTTAGGGAATAGGGATGGAGAATAAATTTGTTGAACATTGTGCTAAAATTCACTTGTACGTCAAATATATATCACGTAGGATTGATTTCATTCACAACGGGGATGATCTATTAAAAGGAGGACATATGAGACTCATAGAAGTGACAATGCACAATGTATACTTCGTCAACCAAACATCTTATCAGTTTTACTCTTTGCTAATTACTAAGGACTTGTTGTGTTTAAAACTACCTTAAAGAGATAGGGTCAAGTTCTCCTAGTTCAACCTCCTTGAAAGATTGATTTTATGATCATGAATTGATTGATAAATAATAATTAATCATATGAGTAATCTATGTTGACTATGTTGCAGTAACTAGGTGATTCCAAAACACCCCAAATATCCTTGAAAGACCAAAACAAATTCCACAATAGAGAATGAAAAGAAAGATTGCTTTGAGAATACAAGATTGATTAAATATTGATAATAGACATACAAAACATATGAAATGTACATGAGAGAGATCTCTTATATAGACAAGGTGAGGTAGGATGATAACTACCCTTGATACAAACATTAAATGCATGATGAAAATATAGAATGTTAAGTGTCCAAAAGTAAATAATGAGACTTGGACCCATTATAAGGAACTTCTAGAATGTCAGCTAGGATATAAGGATAACTAACATGATCATAAGTTAACATGTAAATAGGCTCCCACTAATAAGTAGGTAGGGAATAACCACATTCACACTAACAAATCCCCGACTTTAAGTGCAACGTAGCAAGATGATTATTATGCAATATGATGGAAGATCTAATATGGTTCATGATAACTAGTCCATGTAAGGCACCCATGTGTAGAGAAATGCAATGAGTGTAATCTCTCACAAGTAGAGAAAATGAAAAAATCCAATGGGATTGTTAGGCCATTTTCCTGTCAATGTAAAAATCCTATGAAAATGACATGTTTCCCTTGAGTTCTATGAAGTTGTCCCACCCTGTCTGCAAGCTTGTTTTAGTGTACGAAGAAGATCCTCAATGTTTTATGGCTTGTGCCCTTAGCCCCTTGTTCTTCAATGTGTCACCATGCTCCAGTTTTGATCGCATGTTCTAAATCCCAAAAACCAGGGAGATATTCGAGTTTCAAGGTCTGCTGGAAATTGATCCTTCATATCGGGTGGCGTCAAAACTGTTTAAGCATAAAAACCCTCGATGTTTTTGCATTCCTTTGTTACCTTTGTGTCATTGTGAAACCCTGGTTGTTTTCGACCGTTTGCCTCTTCGCAGCTAAATCATTGATATCAGCATTTCTTATCTGTGCTGTTGCGACTGTGTGCGGCTCAGTTCTTCATGATGTTCTCTAGTTTCCTAGGCGGTAAGCTTTTCATTTGGCGATCATGCGACTATGTGTTCGTGGGATATGTTGATTCTGGCGGTTAAGTGCTTTTCATTTGGTGACCCTGCATTTTCTTCAGTCGATGGTCGCGCAACCCTAGTGGTTTGTTCCTTAACCTTCGGCGATCTGGCGAGCGGTTGGGTTTTCTTCGGGTGGTTTGGTAGGATCTACGGTTGTCGCATGATCATAAGGAATATTTTTTCCCTTTGCGATCATGCGACCACTGTTTGATTTATGGCGGATGTCATGGTGGGTCCATTGTCAGGCTTTGCAGGCGTGCTTGCTCCTGATTGGTCGGTGTGGCAATAACGTGGTTTTTCTCGGTGGGGCCAGTGTTTTCGATCTTTAGGCGAGTTTTAAAGTTTGGCTATGATCTGTGGTTGTCGCATGATCGCAAGGAATATTCTTTCCCCTCGCGATCATGCGACCACTGTCCGATGGTGTGGTAAGTAAGGCAGTGGGTCAGAGGTGCCAATCATGCTAAGGTGCTTGATTTCTATTGGTTGTCGAGGTGGTGATGTGGCTGTGGACTTTTCATGGGCTTGTTGACTGTTGTGTCAAATTTTATGGACCGTCTGATCTGCCAAGAAAGACTGAGATCGATGGTCTTGTTTTAAACGTTGATCGGTTAACTGTTGCAGCTAAATTTTAAATATTTCCTAGGGGTTTCTTACTAGTGTTTTCACAGTGAGCCATATGCGACAAAATGGGTAGCTCAAATTTGATTTCTCCAGAACGGTTACAGTTGCGATGATGATGAAGAAGATCTGGGTGGCCATCCTGATCTGATTTTGCTTCCTGGGATGCCATGTCGGTTTGAATGCAAAGGACTATTGTTTTGGCGCAGGTGGCTAGGATTTGGTAGTATGTCAGAGATCTCCATGTTATGTACACGTGAAGTCTTTCTAGTTGGCTCTGGCATCAAAGTTTTTTTTTCCTACAACAAGAAGGCAATAACTTGTCATCGCAGTTAGCCTATGGTGATGAAACCAATGTATTTGTACATCAGATTTGATCTAATTCTCCCGAGTTTCTAGGTTTTTCGTGCATTCTTTTACTTCTTGTCAGGATGGTGGTTGTAGACCTAAATTTTGTTCTAAGTGATATGTAGCTTGTTGCAATCCTTGTTCCTATAAAAGGATTTTTATGATCATTTAGAAGGGGTTGTTGGCTGGAAATTCTTGACACAAGAAGCTGAAAAGCTAAGTGTGTATCCTCAGTCCAGATTGTAATATTTCCTTGCTAATTGTATCAATACCAGGGAAAAACCTTCTGCATTCTTTTGCATATTGTCTATGACATTTCTGAATCAGTTTGTAACACAAGGATTTGAGTCTACATACTTAATATAGTTTCTCATTCTCAGATCTCTCCTTTAGTTGTTCTTGATGAAGTCTGAGTTTTCCAACTCACTGCATTAGGTTACTGGTGTATTTGTTTTATCTCTCAGCCTTGATCTAGGATCAGGTTAAAAGTCTCTAAGTGAAGCATAGATTCATTTGGTTCAATTAGGAAGGATATTTGTAAGTAGTGTAAAAGATGTTTAACTATGTTTATGGCTTGGATTCTCAGATGAATTTAGTAGTTGTTCTTGTATTCCATGTCTATTTTAGGTGTGATGCCCAATGGATAAGGTACTGATCATAAGCTAGCATCCCTTGTATTGTTACATGTGTTGCATGGTTGTTTACATTCTGCAAGAAACTTAAAAGATAAATCATTACCAATCCTATAATCCCTCAAAAGTCTTAAGGTCACAAGGCCATTTTGTTCTACCATAGCAATGGAGAGTCAATAAATGTCTGGTTACCATTTAGTACTTTCTTGCTATCATCTACTTTGTTCAATCAAGTTAAAAGTCTTACAATGCCATAAGTTACTAGATTAGGTACACCCGCCTTAGTTTTGCAGAGCCAGAAGTGAAGAGGGTAGTCTTGTCCCTATAGTTGGTCCAGTTGCCTATAGATTTCTCACATTTGGAACTAACCCATCCTTAATATCAGTCATAGGTATATTGGTGTCTCATGGAGTGTAAAATCCTATCCAAGAACCAACAAAATGGCAACTCTGCTGGGGAGAACAAAATAAAGAAAATACATCAGTTAGAATCTTTGGTTACATATTACAAATTTCCAATATCTTACTTACCCAAATTGATTTGGCCCATCTGCATCACCAAAAAAATGGCAACTTTGTTGGGGAAGAAGTAAAAGACAGCAAGCTTCTTTGCTTGGCTGGATCATCCCAAAGTCTTGGTTGAAGAACAGAGTCAAATAGAAGAAACACATTTGTAAAATTTTCTCACTACGTGCTAAGTGGCGACTCTGAGTTCTCTGTTTGATCAGTGTAGTTCCTGATAAATAGTGTGTGGATACCTAGTGAAGTTTTTGGTTTTCTCGAAGGAGATACAAAAATATTTTTGTATTTTCCTCTTCAAAGAGGTGGCGACTCTACAAAGAAAAGAACCTGATGGAGCTACAAAGTGAGTTCTAGATCTGGCTTGCCTTCCAGTCAACAAGTTGAGTTTCTACTACAGAACTTCCAGGTATTGTATTTTCATGTTTGGAAATGTTTCCTTATAAGGTGATTTGAGCACTAGGAGAAGGAAAAGGGTGTGAAAGAGAGGTTTGCATGCTTCAAAAAATCAGGGTTGCAGTTTTGCTAAATTTTGGTGAAGCATGAATGTTGTCCTTGTGATTGAAGACATGGGTAGTGAAAATTACAGTTTCATTCTTCAGCCCATGAGTATTCACATATGTTGGCCGAAGAATAGTCATGATGTTTTCAGGTGGTTGGTGGCATATGTGAATGAAAATCAGACCTTTGTTTCAGGAGGGTCTTTGATTTTCTTTTGGTGGCCTAGGGCTACCAAGTAAAGTTCTAATCTTGTAAATATTGTAAATATTTTCCCTTTTATGTTGTGTGTTTCCCTTCCTGCTTTCCTATTTTCTATTTGCCAATTTTTGTGAGGGCTCCCCAGTTTTGTCCTGTGGATGGTCTGCTTCCTCTAAAAATTTTGAATCCTTGCCATGCCTGCAAGAGGCATGCATCCCCAGACAGAGCCTATGTTAGGCCATTTTCCTGTCAATGTAAAAATTCTATGAAAATGGTATGTTTCCCTTGTGTTCTGTGAAGTTGTCCCACCCTGCCTGCAAGCTTGTTTTAGTGTGTGAAGAAGATCCTCAATGTTTTATGGCTTGCGCCCTTAGCCCCTTGTTCTTCAATGTGTCACCATGCTCCAGTTTTGATCGCATGTGCTAAATCGCAAAAACTAGGGAGATATTTGAGTTTCAAGGTCTACTGGAAATTGATCCTTCATATCGGGTGGTGTCAAAATTGTTTAAGCATAAAAACCCTCAATGTTTTTGTATTCCTTTGCTACCTTTGTGTCATTGTGAAAACCCTAGTTGTTTTCAACCATTCACCTCTTCGCAGCTAAATCATTGATATCGACATTTCTTATCTGCGTTGTTGCGACTGTGTGGGACCCAGTTCTTCATGATGTTCTCTAGTTTCCTTAGCGGTTAATATTTTCATTCAGCAATCACGTGACTATGTGTTTGCGAGATCTCTTGATTCTGGTGGTTAAGTGCTTTTCATTCGGTGACCTTGCATTTTCTTCAGTCACGTGGTCGTGCAACCCTAGCAGTTTGTTCCTTAACCTTCGGTGATCTGGTGAGCGGTTGGGTTTTCTTCGGGTGGTTTGGTAGGATCTACGGTTTTCGCATGATCATAAAGAATATTATTTCCCTTTGTGATCATGTGACCACCGTCTGATTTATGGCTGATGTCACGGTGGGTCTGTTGTCAGGCTTTGCAGGCGTGCTTGCTCCTAATTGGTCGATGTGGTGGTGACGTGGTTTTTCTCAGTGGGGCCAGTGTTTTCAGTGTTCGGGCAAGTTTTAAAGTTTGACTATGATCTATGGTTGTCGCATGATTGCAAGGAATATTCTTCCCCTTTGTGATCATGCGACCACCGTCTGATGGTGTGGTAAGTAAGGCGGTGGGTCTAAGGTGCTAGTCATGCTGAGGTGCTTGATTTCTATTGGCTGCTGAGGTGGTGATGTGGCCATGGAATTTTCATGGGCTTGTTGACCGTTGTGTCAAATTTTATGGACCGCTTGATCTGTCGGGAAAGACTAAGATCAATGGTCTTATTTTAAACATTGATCGGTTAGCCGTTGCAGCTAAATTTTAAATATTTCCCATGGGTTTCTTACCAGTGTTTTCATAGTGAGTCATATGCGACAAAATGGGTAGCTCAGATTTGATTTCTCCAGGATGATTGCAATTGTGATGATGATGAAGAAGATCTGGGTGGCTGTCCTGATCTGATTTTGCTTCCTAGGATGCCATGCCGGTTTGAATGCAAAGGACTATTGTTTTGGCGCAGGCGACTAGGATTTGGTAGCATGTTAGAGATTTCCATGTTATGTACACGCGAAGTCTTTCTAGTTGGCTCTGGCATCAAAGTCTATTTTTCCTGCAACAAGAAGGTGATAACTTGTAATCGCAATTAGCCTATGGTGATGAAACCAATGTATTTGTACATCAAATTTGATCTGATTCTCCTAGGTTTCTAGGTTTTTCCTGCATTCTTTTTCTTCTTGTCAGGATGGTGGTTGTAGACCTAAATTTTGTTCTAAATGATCCATAGCTTGTTGCAATCCTTGTTCCTATAAAAGGATTTTTATGATCATTTAAAAGAGGCTGCTGGCTGGAAATTCTTGACACAGGAAGCTGAAAAGCTAAGTGTGTATCCTCAGTCTAGATTGTAATATTTCCTTGCTAATTGTATCAATACCAGGGAAAAGCCTTCTGCATTCTTTTGCATATTGTCTATGGCATTTCTGAATCAGTTTGTAACACAAGGATTTGAGTCCGCATACTTAATATAGTTTCTCATTCTCGGATCTCTCCTTTAGTTGTTCTTGATGAATTCTAAGTTTTCCAACTCACTGCATTAGGTTACTGGTGTATATGTTTTATCTCTCAGCCTTGATCCGGAATCAGGTTAAAAGTCTCTAAGTGAAGCATAGATTCATTTGGTTCAATCAGGAAGGATATTTGTAAGTAGTGTAAGAGATGTTTAACTATGTTTATGGCTTGGATTCTCAGATGAATCTAGTAGTTGTTCTTGTATTCCATGTCTGTTTTAGGTGTGATGCCCAATGGATAAGGCACTGATCATAAGCTAGTATCCCCTATATTGTTACATGTGTTGCATGGTTGTTTACATTCTGTAAGAAACTTAAAAGATAAATCATTACCAATCCTACAATCCCTCAAAAGTCTTGAGGTCACAAGGGCATTTTGTTCTACCATAGCAATGGAGAGTCAATAAATGTTTGGTTACCATTTAGTACTTTCTTGCTATTATCTGCTTTATTCAATCCAGTTAAAAGTCCTAAAATGTCATAAGTTACTGGATTAGGTACACCCGCCTTAGTTTTGCAGAGCCAGAAGTGAAGAGGGCAATCTTGTCCCTATAGTTGGTCCAATTGCCTATAGATTTCTCACATTTGGAACTAACCCATCCTTAATATCAGTCATAGGTATATTGGTGTCCATGGAGCGTAAAATCCTATCCAGGAACCAACAAGCATAAAAATTCTCTCCAAAAAAGAGACAACAAAAAGATGATGCGTGGAGGACTCAATGGTACTCCCAATGACTACATGCATAATGTATATATAGTCAGGTATCCCACATTAGGAAGGAAAAAGAGAGACATGATACTGTTAGGAATAGTCCCAAGAGATAACTAAGAGGGGGGGGGGGGGGGGGGGGGGGGGGTAAATCAGTTATCTACAAGATTCAATTCTTTATCCAATTAAGTATAGAAGAACATTAAGCATAAACACAATATGAGAACATTTAACACAACACCACAATTTTGGTTATGGGGAAACCCAAATAGGTAAAAAACTCAATGGGAATTAGCACCCATTATGAACTGCACTAGAGTATAATGATCCTTGTTAGAAGATCTTACAACCCGGTTACGAGTTGATCTTTACAATGCATTAAGTACAGTGACCTGGTCAAAGGTTGGACCCTATTAGGAGTCTTTTACAATTAACCCTGTTAGGGGTGAGGACACACTATTTGAGAGCACACTGCTCAAAGGGGTGAAGGATGCAACCTTTTGTTTAACAGATACACACTATATCTAGATCTTAGTGAACTGCGAGTTAGAACTATTGTCTAGATCAGTTCCAAAGAATAACATACACTCACTTCTTTGTCACATAGACCTTCTGCTCTTCTCTATTCTTTCAACTCTCTATCATACCTAGCAATCACAAATGACTGCCTATAAATATCTTCCTCTAAATGATATAATCAATTTAGCCTATTAGAACCATCTTGAAATCATATTTGAGAAACAATACAACTCTCCAATAACATCTCAGTCAGCTATACTAAGCATGCAACACAAAATGGAACCACCCAAATCAATATGAGTAGACACATTGCTTCACATTGTTGGCTCCACAAAATTAACTAATACTTTCTTCTCATGCTAAATTACATCATGCCCTCTTAACCAAACATTCTTAACTCTTCTCCAAACACTAATCCAAGCACGCATATCAAAATGATAGGCGCAATGACTAGAATAATAAAAACAATGTCAGCTCCATTTGATAAACTCAAGAAACTGTAACTGACTACTGGAAACTTCATAACTCAACCTGTACTGCATATCTGACTCTGTGCCAATGAACATATCACCATACACATGTCTACAACATAAACATAAATGTGCAAGGCTTCATTACAACCATACAATAAATCACATATAGAATTATTCTTGGGACCTATCAGGAACACTCACTGATACAGACAACTATATTATTGTCTTCACTCAGAATCAACCTTTGCATCTATGATATCATGTTGATAACATATCTAGGAAACATATACTCAAGGCTCTCTCCGTCAGGCTTCTAGGCACGCTCCTTACCATATATTGTCATCAATGACAAACATACAGTCAGCACTCTGACTTGCTAGAAAATATCCAACAATCTCCCCCTTTGGCATTGATGGCAACATATGGAATGAAAAATACCACCAATCCAAATGTACAATTGTTTTATAATATTCTCCATTTCCTCAACAAAACTCCTCCAAGGATGAATCCTCCATCTCTTACTATTTTGTTTCTTCTTGCTAAATACTCACTCCCCTTTCTAGAATTCTTTTATAACATTCTCTATTTCCTCAACAAAACTTCCCCAAGGATGAATCCCCCATCTACTGCTGAATGCTCTAAATATCAACTATTGTAACCTCCTACTATTTTTTTTTTCATGACTATATGCTTACTCCTCCTTTGACTTCAATGGAAAAGGGTGTCAAATAATTAAGTACCGGTACTACTCCTGAAGTAGAGTAGTCGACCATTCATCAGTTGCAAAGGACTGGTGCACTCCTACAAAATCTAATCAGATTCAGGGAAGGGAATTACACCCAGCTTCTCCCTGAGATACTCAAATTTATCCTTAGGTAAAGGCTTTGTGAATATGTCTATTAGTTGATCTTTTGTGCTCACATAGTCCAACTTTACTTCTTTCTCTATTACTTTCTCTCTTAGGAAGTGATATTTTATCTCAATGTATTTTGTCTTTGCATGCATCATAGGGTTCTTTGACATATTAATAGTGCTAGTGTTATCACAATGAATAAAAATAGGATAATCAATCTGAATACCAAAATCCTTTATCATTTGCTTGATCCACACAATTGTAGAGAAATTTAATGCTGCTGCAACATACTCTACTTTTGTTGTGGACTGAGAAATACAATTTTGATTCTTACTTGTCCAAGTAACAATTCTATCTCCAAGAAATATTGCTCCTCCTGTGGTACTCTTTCTATCATCCATGCTACCTGCCCAATCTGTATTTGTATACACATGAAGTTCTACATTTTCTAAATTAGGATACCATAAACCATAGTCTATAGTTCCTCTCAAGTATCTAAATATCTTCTTTACTGCCATAAGATGACTTTGTTTAGGATCTGTTGAAAATCTTCCAACAATACCAACTACATTGGAAATATCTAGTCTAGATTGAGTAAGATAGATTAGTTTACCAATCATAGACTTATACAAGGTTATGTCTACTGCTGTTGAATCATCTTCTTTTGAAAGCTTGCATCCTGTTATCATAGGGGTACTTAATGGCTTGCAATCATCCATCTTGAACTTCTTCAATATCTCTTTCACATACTTAGATTGATTAATGAAAATACTTGTGTCTATATGATGCACATTCATTCCCAAAAAGTACTTGATAGGTCCAATCGTGCTCATTTCAAATTCACTTTGCATCTCTTTAGTGAATTCTGCACTAAGCTTGTCATTACTACCAAAGATAATGTCATCAACAAATATAGCAACCAACAAAAATCTATTAGATGTTTCTCTTATGAATAAATTATGATCTGCTGCTCCTTTCTTGAATCCAATCTTTGTCAAGTATGATCCTATTCCTCCTTTCTGCAATTCCATTCTGCTGAGGGGTTCTAGGTGCACTTAACTATCTCTTTATCCCATGTTCTTTGCAGTACTCATAAAATCTATCAGAGATGAATTCTCCTCCTTTATCTAATCTCAGACATTTTATCTTCAATCTAGACTCATTTTCCACCTTAGCTTTGAATATTTTGAACTTCTCAAATGCTTCAGATTTATCATTTAAGAACACAACCCACATCATTCTAGAATAATCATCAAAAAACAAAATAAAGTACCTTTCACCATAGTATGATTTTGTTTGAGTTGGTCCACATAGGTCTGTATGCACTAGATCCAATTTGTTCTCTACTGAATTATGCTTGCTTCTGAATGAATTCCTCACATGCTTTCCCATCACACATTCCCTGCATATTGTATCAACTAGTTTTGCAACGCTAGGAAGGTCTCTTAGTGCCTTTACATTAATTATCTTTACAATGCCTTTACATTACTTATCTTTACTATGTATTGGATGCATCCATAATAGACGCACCCTCTACTTATGGATGAATGACCCTCATGGTCATAGGGGGAGCTAAATTAGTTCTAGACCCCTGCACGGCTGGTATACTCACCCTAAGAGTATGCACCTTTGGTTATCACTATTTGGAGACTAGTTGATGATGTATGTAAGAGCGCACAACCTGATTATCAGCAGAAATGAAGATTGTAATTCTCTATTGCAATCCATATTTATGTGGCAAGCATTAATGGAAGAAAGTTATTTTTAAAGTCATCGGAGATCTTTTAGCTACACATTTGCATTCGAGATCGAGCCTTTGAGAGCACAGGAGATCAAATCAATTTGTGTTGGGAGATTACAATTGGTTTATCAGTAAAGATGTTTTAAAGTTTATTGAGGAACCCTAGTTCAGACGCGATGATTCAGAAACCCTTGGAACCCTATTTGTGCGATTGATCAAGTAATTAATGGCCACTCCAATTGTGTTTGATGTTACTAAAGCATCCTTTAAAGTTAGTCCTAGATGAACCAGAAGGAGCATTCTCTAGGACTCTGATGGGAGTTATGCACATAGAAGACATACATGCATACATTTATAGTAAGAAGGAACCTATTGGATTGGACAGGATTAGGTCACACCTTGAATCAATGATGAAACCTGACATGACATTCCTGGATGAGTTTGCGCACTTAGAAAACAACCTTGTCATAGAATATGTGATTTCATATGAGTTCTATGAATTCGAATGGATTAAGATTTTATTGAGTAGAATACATGATGACCTATTTTGGATAGGAGAAGTCCCTGTTAGAATAACTACTAATCTCATTCATGAGATGATAGGACTACCTAAGACTGACACCATTCTTCCCATTGGTAAGGATGTCAGGAAACAAGTGGAACAAGCTTGTAAGTCATGCAGTGATAAGCGTGGTATGAGAATTGAGCCGATAGAAGAGAAAGACATAAAGATTATGTCTATGATAGCTGGGTATAAGTTCCAACATGCAAACAAAGTGAATAGTGTGTTTGCAACCACTATTTTAGCAACTATCGGGATAGTAAGGGAAAATGGAGAGTTCAAATTGTGTGAGATCTTGCATGCATAGTTGATAGATAACATAAGGGCTATTAAGCATGACAAGAGCAAGATATTTAGGTTTGGGTCACTAATCATCTATATGTACTTTCATATAGTTGGTAAAGTATCAGATAAGATTTTTTCTACAATGCCACAATTTTCTTTCAAGGCATCTTCTGAAAGCACCTTGCAAGATTACATGGAATTGGAGATCAAGACATTTAGAATAAAGATGCAAAGAAGGTATAGGATACTTGAAAGTATTATGGAGAAGTATAAGGACAATATATGTTTCATGGTGGAAACTGATATCACTTGCATGGAAACAGTAGAGCCTAGAACTAAGTGGATTCATCCACTTGGTTATGAAGTGGAGGAACATATCCTAGAAGCATATGCACAAGTCCTCCTATTAGTGCCTAAGGATCCCAATGAACCAAGATAGGGTACTTATGAGGAGAAGATAAGATAGGTAGATTCAGTCTTGAACAGTGTTGCAACCAAGAGAAAAGCATCAAGGATCACCTCTAAGATACTGAAACTTCATGGTGTCACACAAGAAGACCTGGATAAAGCTAGGGAAGCCAAGATTGCAATGCAACTTAAGAGCGCACACTCTTCTAAAGTGAAAATAGAGAAAACTAATGACCCTAAGGAGAAAAAGAAAAAGATAGAAGAAAACACTCCTGCGCCCATAGATACTATTGATCTAGAGTCCACACCACCTCCTAAGCCTAGCAGGATGCCTAAGAGGAAGAAGCAGTCTAGTGCAAGCCACCCATCCTCTAGAACAACAAGAAGCAAAGGCAAAAACACTCAAGCACCTCCTGAGGTAGGATTCAAACCAAATCTACAAGTGTTGAAAACTAGGATAGTTGATGAAGGAAGAATTAATCAGATAGCTATGTTCTATGATAAATATAGTGAGATAGATAAATTAGAGATCCATGGTATGATAATAAAGCATATGATTAAATTTAGTAAGATAGTCTTGGAACTTAAGGCAGTTATTCTAGATAAAGTATGGAATGTACTTGATTCTTTGAAGAGACGGGCTATAGAAGAAGAAAAAAGAATAAGAGAAAAGATATTGGATGAAAGCCTCCCCATTTGTTCATTTGAAGAAAAATCATTTTTATTGGATTTAGTGAAGCCACACCTTAGAACCAAGTTGAGAACTCTACAGATCATGAACAAGGACTAAGAATTGGTAGCAAAAGAGACTGAAAAAGCATTTGAGAAAGTGTTCTTGGACATAAACATGTATCCTCCTATTGTGCCTACAACACAAGTCCCCACTAAGAAAGTAAAAGCATCTGAGATCCCTAATGCACCTATGATAGGTCCACAGGATTTTGTGCCCTCAATGATAGTGCCTACTGAAGAAATGGAGTCTACGCCCATGCCTGAAACAAAAGATGACACTATCATGATTGATAATGTCAAAATATCAATGGCGGCCACAGATAAGGACTTAGATAAGTTTGGGGAAGCCTTTGTAAGCACAGAAGAGGCCAAGATACTATGCGGTGATAATTCACCTATGCAACAAGAAGAAGTTCAGATTGAGGACCTAACAAGATAGGAAGAAGAAAAGGAAGTTGAAGACCTAACAAAATATGAAAGTGAGAAGGAAGAGGAACATAAAGAAGAACCTTCAGTTGAAATTCCAGTGAAGGTAAAGAGTGAAGTTATGGACAATACACTCCTTACTCCTAATCCCTCAATTTCATTGTTGTCAAGTTTGACCCCTGACACAACAAGTATAGATTCGTGGGGAGAAGAAGACTTAATTAAGATTAGTGTGTCGGCAATGGAGAAAGAGAAGGAGAAACAAGTAATGAGGAATCCATTATTTTTTGAATTAGTCAACATTCTGAATAGCTTACTGCATAAGGACAAGAAAGTGTCTAGTGTACATTCAGTGGATGATGCTAGCACCATCTTGACATACTTCAAAGAAAACTTCTCAAGCCTAGAAGAATCAACATCCAAGATAGCAGAAGAGAAATATCTTATGAAGAGGTTGAATGAATTAACAGGTAACTTTTCACTTGACCTCAGTTCTCTAAAATTTGGTCAAGCTTTGCTGAAAGATTTAGCAGCTAAAGGAAGAAAGATAATAGTTGATTGTATGGATAAAGATAAACTTACATCAGATCTTTCCAAGAATATTTAGGAAGCTGAATCAATGATGGCAGCTATAAGCAAGTTAGTGCTACATCCCTCCATAGATATAAATATGTGCAATAATGTCTACCAAGGACAATTGGATAAGATTGAGAAGGAAGAGCAATAAATGGCCAAGATAAGGGCTAGGATAGTTGAGACATGCACTTGCACCCTCATTAGATGTATTAAATCAAAATATCAAGGTGATTGATGCCACTATTGTGACATATGATCAATGTCCCTGTACATAATTAGAGAAGATGGAGTAGCTAACTTATTCACTATGCGCCCATCTCCAACAGTAGATGCACTCAAGGCATTTTGGTAGCAAGAGATCCAAAACCTTCATACTGCATACCTAAATGTACTCACTATGTAAGTACTTGAAGTTTCATTTTTTAGCACCTTTGTCATTAATGTCAAAGGGGGAGTAGATAAATATGGGAGAAATATGGAGTAGTGTATATGATGAAAAGGGGAGTAGAGTATATAGTAGAAGGGAGATAAAAGTTAAGAGTATATGTTAGAAAGTTTTTGTATAAGATGTAGTTTAGTAACTTTTCCATATTCCTTTGTTACCATTAATAAAAAAAGGGGGAGATTGTTAGAAAGTTGAATATACTGTCGTATATGACTAAGCTTTTGATGCAGGAGCATCTCAGGCTTTGAGCAATCTTGCATCACCAAAAACATTTCCTATTTTCTGTTGTTTGCATTATCATTTTTCTATCTATTGGTTTCATTGTGTGTGAAGATCACATGATGTTGAGGACCTATTTTGGAACCTTCTCCTAAGATCTCATAAGGATTGATTGGACCGTTTCAAAGTTGGAGTTGTTTTACTAGTCGTCGGAGCTGTATTTTCCTACAGTTTTGGGGTTGATTGCGGATAGTGGAAATGTTGATCCTTCATGAATCAGAACTTGCGCACTTAGGGACCTAAAGAGGATCTAATTTACTATCATTCCCCAAGGGTGTATCTTCTAATTCATTATGAGTCAAAAGTTATGACCGTTTTACTCGGGGACCTATTTTCTACCTGTGTTCCCGTTGGAGCCATTCCTGCAGTTTTGGTGCTGATTGTTCATGTTGGAGATCTTGATCCATAAGGAAAAATAATTTTCACTCTTAATTAATTTAAGAGGACCTAAATTAATATCATTTCCCAAAGGCACAACTCCTAATTCATTATGAGTCAAAAGTTATGGCCATTTCTCCTCAGGACCTATTTTCTGCCAGTTTTTTGGTGAAACGTGTGGTGTTTCTTCTTGCGATGTTCTTTGTGATCAAATTAGATCTTGCAACCTTAAAGGCATGTTATTGGGTCATGTGAGGACATAAATCCAAAGGCACATCAATTTATATTCATTCTAGCATTAGTTTTGGTTTAAATCTTCCAAACTGGACCTATAATGTAATTAAAGCCTGACTGGCCGACTTGTGGCTTAGCTGGCTATATATTGAGGGCTTTGGTAGATGTTTGGTAGAAAGTTGGATGGTAGATTGGTAGTAGGAGATTAGAATCGTAATTGGATCTTGAGAGATCTTGAAGATCAGATTGTTTATCTGATATTGTAACAGCAGAGCTAGTGGTTTGCATGCTTGGAGACAAGGAGATTGCTTGGAGGCTTGCGAGCTCAAGTTCAGATCTACCTTAGTGTTTCCATCAGTTGTTGATTTTTTTTAGAACTAAACTATCTAAGGGATAGAAGAAATAATTTTGATTGTATTTGGCCCTAACCTAGAAGGCCTTATAGCCGGGCATGTTATTGAAAATTCATTTGAAAATATATTCTTGATGTGTAATTATGCATTGTGGTGTTTTGTTGCTTGTTTGGATTGTCCTTAATTGGATCCTCCTTACCTTCCCTGCGTCAGATTTAGTGTTTAATTATGGGAAAAAATTCATATGAAGTTTTGGAGTCAGCACATAACTTAGAAGATCAGAAAAATGGCTAAGTATGGACGACATAGCAGTCAGTGAAGCACCTAAGGAACAAAGAATCAACGCATGTGTGCATGATTGAGTTTTGGTATGCGACCTTGAAGATAAGCTTTTGAATATTTTATTAAGCTATGGTTAAGAACGCATGGTTAGATGAGTTAGTATGATGAAGTTACTACGAGTTGAAGTGACACAGACAGTGAGCGATGTTGGTGCTCTCAAAATTTGGCTCAAATTTGGAGTGACCAATTGAAAAATTTTCTAGAGGGCAAGGTGGGTGCTTTTAAAAATTTTGTGAGAAGGCCTAACTGGTGTGCAAGTGAAGAGACACCTTGATGACTTTCATGAGGTACAACTTGGGTAATAGGTTCAACACCTTTCATATGACATATGCAGTGGGTTCCAGCTCCTAAATTTCAAATGTGATATGTTTAGGGAGTAGCTATTTTAAGGTGTTCACTGAAATTTGTATTTTTGCCCAAGTGTCAAATTGCTATACCAGGCCTTGTTTACCTTTGAATACCTTGTACTCTATTAAGTTTCATAGCCTGCCACTTTGGGAATGTTTAATATGTATATCAAAGAGCCTATGTTTCAAAGCTCAAGTCATTTTGAGTCCGTTTGATAGGTTTTTAGATCCCTCAAAGTTGGTATTCTAGAATTATCGTGTTTCTCTATTCTGTCTAGTTTTCTGAGTGGCCCTGTTTAACTGATTATAACTTTTGACCCTGTGACCCAATTGAGTGAGTTCCTTTTGTACTATACTCCAATCATCAAATACTTCTTGTGTTTCAGTTTTTAGGTCATGAAGCATTCATTTGGGCAAATTGCTAAGCCCATTCCGTTTGCAGTTTCTATCAATGTGCTAGACTGTCAAATGCAGATTTTTGGATGCCCTACTTTGAGGTCTTGTTATTTGTACCTGGTCAAATGCCCTGCATAATTGAGTTTTCCCCTATATTGCAATCATGAAAATGCACCTACTTGAGGAGTTTCAGATTCACACCAATCCGGTCATTCACTTTGCCAGGGCATTTCCATTTCCAATTTATTAAAAATTTCACTGAAAGTGCAGAATCCAGAATTAAGTGACCCACTTTGAGCTTTCACTTTTTGTACCTGATTTGAGTTTTTGATGAACTGAAAGTTGTTCTGCATTGACAACATGGAAATGTGGTACCATGACAATTTTCAGGCCATGATGAATCTATTTACCCAATTTGCCAATCAGATTCTGTTTGCAGTTTCTAATAATTTGATGCAGATCGGTTGCTTAAGTTTGGTCGGAGGCCCTGTTCATGATGTCATATCTTGAGTGGCATGATTGATTGTGTCAATAAAATGATGCTTCTATATTGTAGACTAAATTTGCTTCAGGTTTGCAAAGTCTCAGATCATGAGGGCTTCATATGCACACTTTCCTAGATGCTTTTCATTTGCAGAAATTAGTATTTCTCTTATTTTCTTGTGTTGTGTTTCCAAGTGGCTACTTTCAGAAGTCTATCAAATGTAACCGGTTGATCGTCATGAGTTTCCCTTTTGGATTCATGTTCCTTATATGAGGGTGAACCAGTGCCCAAGTTGCCCATCCCTAGAAGTTTCAAACAGTCATTTTTCTAGGCTAGTTCCGGAGGAAATTTATATGTTTTTGATAAGTATGAACAGGCAATGTTTTCAAAGTGCATTGTTTGACTATTGAAATCTTTTGACTCATGTCCTTTTGGGCGATCTCCTTTGGCAAACATATTATAATGTCGGAAGTGATTTTATCATCCTAACGACACTTTCATGTCAGGCCTTTTTGTCAATTTTTGAGGCTAGATCCGGAGATCAATTGATTTTGTTTGGTGACTTTGTTAAGTGAAAATTTGAGTTGTTGTGATTGAGGATTTGATCCACCATAGTCAATGAACAAACAAAAATATGATAAAGTGGGATTTGCAAAGATAAAAATGGAGGAGAAGTGCATGGTACAGTATTTTGTAAGTAAGCCATCCATAGCAAATACAAGTGGGCAGTATGTTCTATTCAATGACTTGCACATAAAAAAAATAAGTGCTTCTGTACAGGGAGACATTTCAATGGCCAATGTTCAAAGAGAAAAGAGTGTTGAATGTACATGTTGGAAGCCTCCATGCTCCAACTTTCAAAGTGAAATGAAATAAAATGAAATGTTTTTAATGACGTCCATGAAACCGGCCATTTGTAAGTCCTATTATACAAAAGACACTGCCAACAAATTTGTGCACATGAGGAGTCTCCTTTGCATGCACATACTAATTGTGTGGGATTAAGGCACTCTTACCATCAAGCTGCTCGCACAAAGCATAGAGGAGAGGAAGTCCATGCACTTATTTAAGAGGCTACATTGCATGTAGAATGGGGGCTTCCATTGATATTTAATGAAATGTCTTGCCCAAGTCAATATGGAGCATTTACATATTGCAAGTGTGTATATGAAGGCATGGAAGATACACAATGCAATGATGTATGTATGCTATTGAAAGAGGCCTCTAGTGAGACTCATGTAACCAGATTGATGAAAATCCACACATATATGAGGGGGGTTGGCATTTGTTCTAAAGTATTTATTGAAATGTGCACATTTTTTCATACATGGTGATACTATGTGTGAGGCAGCAGGTTGGGCATCACACAGAAGATTGTGTAAGGGAGAGCACAAGTCCACACGAGAGAGGAAGAGGCCTCCCTTGCGCAGATTAGTGAAGGCCTCATGTGTGTGAGAAAGAGGAGCCTCACATAATACATTGGACCCCTGCTGGTGCATGATGAAGGCAGGAGGTAAGTGGCCTATAGCTCACACACTTGCAATATGGGAATTATTTGTGTTGTGTCTGCAAGAGCTGGCAGTGCCAGTGTCAACATAATTGGAGGTAGCCTGTCAAAATGGTGACTCATGCATTGAAATAGCAGGCCAACCACGTTGGAGGCTTACATTAACATGTAATGGGCAAGGCTAGCATAAATATTTTAGTGGCTTATGCAGATGGGAACTAGCATTTAACTTGGAGAAACACATTGTGAAGAATGGGAGCGCCCACGCAGGTGTGAGGAAGTGCTCACATACCTAGCTGCCAGCACGTTGTGTGAAAGGTTCCTTATGCAAGGCAGGGACCAAAATTGCCCACACAAATAGCTAGCACACAATAAAAGAAAAGGCAAAGGGAATTAACAAAGGACTCACACATTTAAAAGTGGCAATGAAGGAAGCTTCAGAACGCATAAGGAGTAGATGGAACCCACGAGCAAAATGAAATCTACATAAGACAAAAGGAGGGCAGCTTGCTAGTTTCCAGAGGACCTTGCATCAGCTCCCAAGAGATGTGCGTGCTAAAGAAACAATGGTGAATATGTAAACTCAGATCTCATGTGTTTTGTGTACAACGTTAGAATGATGTGTGCCATGTATGTGGAGGATGAGTAAAAGGAATAATGCAGTGAAAACATGATATGCACAGGCGATCTGAATAGGGAAAATGCAAATAAGGTGCATGTGGGTTTATCCCACATGCACCCTATTTTGGGTTTTAATAGCATTTATATGCGTTGGCACTCACATTACTTTGTAAATAGAAAAGTAGAGGCTCTTGGTGGGCCCTCTTAGTTGGAGAATGCAATACGGTGGTGGGCCCATAATTTTGAACGAAAATACATAAGAAGGCTTTAAAACTTTGAGGGATTTAGTCCCACATGCATGCCAAAGTTGATATTTGTAATGAATATAACAAAATCTACACCAAACATGAAATAAGATTGAAGGCTAGAGGAGGCTTTGCTCACACCAGTCTGTGCGATTGCCTCAGTTTCTGTGCTGGCGGGCCCAAAAAGAAGATTTTTTGCAAAGCACTAACAGTAATAGCAAGGATGAAAGTGGACACATGTTATGAGGTCATGAGGTCGTGATGAGATAACCACCAGGAGAGATAACCACTAAGACCTGGAGATAACCATCTGTCGCCCAGTCGCGAGATGCTAGCAGTTAGTGGCAACTCATTCAGAGACTAGGAGACCTGCAGTCGCCAAGTCTCGTAATGTCCAGGGGTTAGCATAAAAATTTGGAGATCTAGAGACTAACAACCAGTCGCCAGGTCTCGTAATGTTGGTGGTTAGAGGTTGAGCATTCAAATATTATGAGTTAGCATTTGTCGCTAGGTCATTGGAGGAAAAATTTGGAGACTTGGAGACTTGGAGATCTGGAGACTGAAGTTAGTCGCATGGTCTCCCAATCCAACTATAGTTACGAAATCAATTAGGAGATTAGGAGACTAAGGAGTTTCTCCAGGTCTCTGAAGGTAACTGCGATTAAAGAGAATCCCCAGAGATTTGGAGACTGGTGTAGTCTCCAAATCTCCAGATCGTCTAGGGTTAGAGGTGAGTTAGTCCAAGTAGCAAATGAGAAGATGACAAGTGGCACTTTCTGGTGGCCTATGCAGATTTTTAAAAAATAAAAGATTTAAATAATGATAAAGTTCAAACCTTGGGATAATTTTGAATTTCTTTTATACCAGGAAGCTGCTCAGAGTTTTTAATGCTGCAGATCCATTTTTAGTCGAAACATAACAGTATAATATCTTTTCAAAAATGCCAAAAGACGACGGAGATGATGGTGGTGGATAGAATCAAATTTAAATGAGCAGATGAGAGAAATAAAGGCATTTGCACCTGGGGATAGATTTTGTAGAGATATTTCATTCCGGGCATATTTTATTTTGTAGATCTGACAGAGGGCTTTCATTATTGATTATTCTCCTGGGAACAAAGGACAAGATTTGATTTTCAGAAGATAGAGGGTTGTTGAATCAAATTTGCAAACAGATGAATAAGATAGGATCAGATATGAAGTGACAAAAAAAGGACAAAGTAGATCAGATATGAAGGGGAAAATAAAGTCAGATTTTGAAGTGCCCGAGGATATCAGATTTTGAGGAGAGAGGACAAATGAGATTAGATTTGCAGAATGGACAGGTGTTGGTCAAGTGCAAATTTTAGGGTTTCTCTTTCTGTTATTTATTATCTTCTTTTCTCTATTTTTGGGGTTCATGTTCTTGTTTCTGGAGGGCTCCTACAGTTGCTCTATTATGAGTAGGTCCCTTGATGATGAATGTTGAAAATACAAGCTTTGTAGAGCAGACTTCTTATTTATAGTCTGAGTCTTTGAGTAAAGAGTTTTTCTTTGTATGTATTGATACACTTTTCATGAAATACAATACAATTTTTGTCTTGGTTTTGTTAATGTCTCTTAGCTTTGTGTTTGTTCTTGTATGTTTCTATTTGTAAGGCACATAAAAACATACTAGTTGTCAGGCAATTACTCTAATTATTTCATGAGTTTCTTTCAAGGAAAGGATTAAATCCTCACGTGCAATTTCAGAGAATGAACACATCTATTGAGATCTTGATGATAACAATCTAAGATTGAGAAGATAGTCTGTCAGGCATTCTATCTAAATTGTATGTAGTTTTCAAGGCACACTACTGTATTTTCTTGAAATTCCTCTATTGATTCATGTTAGACTCTTCTACCCAAAGGATTAGGCACTAGTGACTTTTGTTTATGCAACTATCTTTCTGTCATCAAGCACAAAATTTAATCATTACCAGTTCTTTTATATTTTTAAGTTCATGCCTACTGTGAAGGGACTATGTCTAAGTGGTATAGTTCACATTTGGTGATTCCTTAAAGAAAGAATCAGAGGTTAACCTTCCTTGAGTTGAACTCATAAAAAGAAGAAGGATTTATGTCCTTATTTCCATTGTCAATGTTGTTACATTTATAGTTTCTATTGTCAAGCTCTGTATCAGGAGATTCTCAGCTGTCTACAGAGTTATCTTTTGTTGAAGTGATCTGAAGCCTAAATAGCATGATAGTGAAGACCAAATCCACTAATCAAAAGCTTACTTGAAATATAGTAACCTATTCATAGGCAATACCCACCTGAGTCCTATGGAGCTCGAAGCAGATGGAGGATCTTATCCAATCCTCATTAATTAGGCTTATATTGCAAACTTGGAGCCCCTTTTAACTGAGAATCTAGCCTATAATTTTGCCAAGTTTGACCCTACAAAAAAAATCACTAACAAGCGACAAAACAGAACAGAGCATGCAGCCGACTGTTAGTATTTTAGTTAGCATGTATAATATTGTTTTGTAAAGGCTATGCACCTATTGTAAATGTTTTATAGACTTGTTAATATCATTGTATGTAAACATGCTTGAGCTAATTCATTTGGAAGTGTTGTATGTAATAGGTTATAGGCCGACTTAGTGAATAGTTTTGTTTGCACATATAAATAAGGCATGCGCCTTTCTATTTGAGTATGTTGTTGGATATAGAAGATGATATAGAAGAGCAGAAGTATGCGAAGAGTAGTAAGAATGATATAGATATTTACAAGAGGTTAAATCATTAGTGCACATAAGGAACTAATCAAACAAGTAGTGTCATAGCAGTAGTTCACCATTGCAAATATAGTGTGTATCTAATATCAAGGAGGTTGTAGCCTTCTCTATTGATAAGTGAGCTTTGGCAGTGAGCCCACCACCCCTAACAGGGTTTGTTACTGAAGACTCCTAACAGGGTCTGACCCTTGACAAGGTCATTGTACTTAAGTATTGTAATGACAGCTCCTAACAGGGCTAAGGATAATTAACAGGTTCATAATACACAAGTACAATTATTAGTGGGTATTAATTCCAACCAAGGTTTTTTCTTTGGCCAAGGTTTCCCCGTAATCATATCTAGTGTTATGTGTTATGGTTGTTTACTTTACATGCTTTAATATTTAGTTTAGCAATTAAGTTATTGAGTTAAGAATCAAGTAACAAAAATTAATATTTTAGAACACTAATTCACCCCCCCCCCCCAATGTTCCCATTCCTAACAGATACACCCCCCTCCCCCCCAAATGAAAAATTTCCTATAGAAATGGTGAGTGCTTGAAGACAAAACATAGTCTAATGTCTACAACCAACTTTTCTCCCCTTGCGAAAAATATAATCTAAGTACAAAGGCATGAATCACTACAACATTTGGGGTCAAATTTAAATGCCAATTTGCAGTGCCACACCAATTTGTGTTTTTTTTGCAAGTGCACCCGACGGTGTCATAATAGCGACGCTAACATTGTAATTGCGACACCTTGTAGTTATAAACAAAAAAAAAGAAAAAGAAAGTGTCATTTGTAATTTTTGTGAATTTGAAGAGTTGTCGCAAAGATGACACTGCACTTTTGTGTGGCGCGAAGAGGGCATTCAAGTTTGGCATGTGAGAAGAGGCTGGCACCATGTGGGAAGAGGGCACTAGTACTTGAGGTAGGCATTCGAGCTTTGTCTTCTCATTAACTCAATTTCAGTAGCATTATTTACATCTTAACATTGTTAATAGTGGCATTATTTACATCTTAGCATTTGGAATGCTCGATGACCCACAAGCTTTGAGAGCTAGGGCATCGTTGCTATTACCTTCAAGGCATTTTGTGAAGTGTTTGATCTCTCTTTATTTGTTTTGTTGTTGATATTCACTATGTGGTACTCCTTTTTTATGATCATTTCATGAGGAAATGTCTTGATGACTCGCAAGCTGCAAGCTAGGACATCATACATTGTTCATGAGCTCACTATTTAATACTAGCATTTTTTACATCTTTTTATTTGGAATGCTTGATGACCCACGAGCTTTGAGAGCTAGGGCATCATTTCTATTACCATCAAGGCATTGTGTGAAGTGTTTTTGATCTCTCTTTATTTATTTTTCTATTGATATTCACTATGTGGTGCTCCCTGTTTATGATCATTTCACAAGGAAATGTCTTGATGGCTCATGGGTTGCAAGCTAGGGCATCATACATTGTTCATGAGCTCACTATTTAATACTGGCATTGTTTACATCTTTTCATTTGGAATGCTTGATGAGCTGTGAGCTTTGAGAGCTAGGGCATCGTTTCTATTACCTTCAAGGCATTGTGTGAAGTGTTTGATCTCTCTTTATTTGTTTTGTTGTTGATATTCACTATGTGGTACTCCTTGTTTATGATCATTTCATGAGGAAATGTCTTGATGGCTCACAGACTACAAGCCAGGGCATCATACATTGTTCATGAGATCACTATTTAATGTTGGCATTATTCATGAGCTCACTATTTAATGCTGGCATTGTTCATGAGCTCACTATTTAATATCTGGCCAGGCCATGTTAATGGTACCAGGCCAACCTAATCAGCCCAACAAAATGTGTCATGTTTATCTTTGTTAAATACACTCGTTCACCATTTTGTTCTTGTTCTTCACATAAATATTGCATCAAAAGTAATTGTAAACAATGATTCAAAGAAAAAATAAACAACTACAATAGATCAGACCCCAAAAGAATATAGTCAAGGAGAAATAGTGCCCTAATAGTTTCCTTTGGATCTAACCCCATCTTTTCCTTCCTTGTAGGTTTTGGATCATACAAGAGCATACTAGATTGAACCCTGAGTCAACACTTCATTACTTCAAGCAATGTTTGGTACCTTCATTATTTATGTTCATCCACTTATGTATGTTTGCATATTCATTCATATTCTTCTGAAAGTTGGCTATTAGTGACCATATAGGACCATTCTTGATGAAATTTGGCATGAAATTTTATAACATAGTTTCTTAGCATTCGATCTTTATATGGCAGCCATGACTTGAGGTAGGCATTCAAGATTTTTCTTCTCATTAAATCAATTTTATTTTGATGGCATTTTTTGATTTAATAGCAAAATATGAATGTTAATACTGGCATTGTTTTCATCTTTGCATTTGGAATGCTCGATGACCTGCGAGCTTTGAGAGCTACGGCATCGTTGCTATTACCTTCAAGGCATTGTGTGAAGTGTTTGATCTCTCTTTATTTGTTTTGTTTGTGATATTCACTATGTGGTACTCCCTGTTTATGATCATTTCATGAGGAAATGTCTTGATGGCTCACGAGATACAAGCTAGGACATCATGCATTGTTTATGAGCTCATTATTTGAGCACCTCATGTCTCTATTTGATTGGTCTGTTCTTTGTTTGTTATATTGATGCTATTAGATCAAATAGGGACATCAGTAATAAAATAATACACTTACTATTTTGAATTTGAGCTCTGGCATCATGCAATGTTATTGCTATAAAAATAGTAAGTGTATTAATATATGATCTAATAGCAGCAACCTCATTGATCATTACCTTTCACTCCTCTATCATTATAGAAGAGATAACTACCTACAACTATATTTCATAATTCCTCCTTTGAAGTCATAGGTTAGTTTAAAATGGAGAGGGGTCTTGAAATATCGTAAATAAAAACATTACACTGTGGCATTCAAATTAAGTACAATATCAATTCACATGCCTTTAATTATGTTACACTTTTGAAATTATCACTCATTGGTCATTTGACAATTCAAGATAAAAGTATCAAAATATAAACTATTGTAAAAGGAAGAAACACATATGTATCATCATTTAATACAAAATATAAAAGTATCCCACAGACACAGTTGCTATTATAACAACCATCCTCTAATCCCATGGTGTACTAGTCTCAAGGTAAGAACAATTTACTTAAGCCATCATATAAGTATCATCCTAAAGTTTAAATAGACATTGACTATGGATATACAACACTGAGCCATAATAAATTACAGAGTTTCACTGCAATTTCTATGTCCACTTACAATAATAAATTACAGAGTTTCATTGCAATTTCTATGTCCACTACCATTAAAATATATCACTCCTCCTATTATATAGGCATCCTTCTCATTAAGTGTTTCCATTAAAATATATCACTCCTGTTATGTAATGTATATGCATACTTATTTAAAATGTCATACTTGTTGCTCTTAAATATTATTATCATTTCACACAAATTTACATGACATTAAAGCCAAGCCCAAAATGTCTACATGCATGTAAGTATAGGAGAAGCTGGATTATGCAACTATTGAAAAAAACAAAACTATACCAATAGCATCTTACGAGAAACTATACTTGTGATTACCACACCATACCTCAGGATCATAATGATTATCATTTTCAAGCTTGAGCAAGGCTTTGTACCATGCACCATCCACATATTTGTATGCAATGCTGATTTAGGTTGGAGGTAAACTACATGTATCATGTAAACAACATGGTTGAATTCAATCTCTTTTGCATGTTTTCAAGAATTTTCCCACCAATACAAGCGTAAATAATGCATTGAACGTAATCTACCAACACTGTGTGGTATGAAGTCTCACTGAAGCTTGAAATATATCACTCCTCATGTTATTGTCAAAATTAAATTCAAATATTTCTCAAAACATTTATTCTTGTAGAATTAAGATATCCTTATTTCAATAATAAAACAATCTTCCATAATAGCTTTTGAATCACATTAACACACACTCATGTTCTATAGCATAGTTCATTTTAGAAGTGTATGGCTTGACTATGCACATACATAATTGTAGATGAGGATCAGTAATAGGGTGTCAAAAATTGCTTAGATACTTTGGATCTAACCTCATCTTTTCCTTCCTTGTAGGTTTTGGATCATACAAGAGCATATTGGATTGAATCCTGGGTCAACACTTCATTACTTCAGGCAATGTTTGGTACCTTCATTATTTATGTTCATCCACTTATGTATGTTTGCATATTCATTCATATTCTTCTGAAAGTTGGCTATTAGTGACCATATAGGACCATTCTTGATGTTTATGGGTCATTTGATGAAAAAATGTAAATAGGGACATTAGTAATAAAATAGGGATATATTAATTTGTTTTGTTGTTGATAAAATAGTAAGTGTATTATTTTATTACTAATGTCCCTATTTGATGTCCATATTTTATTACTGATGTCCCTATTTTGAAGTGTATGATCATTTATATTACCTTCAAGGCATTGTGTGAAGTTTTTGATCTCTCTTTATTTTTGTTGTTGTTGATATTCACTATGTGGTACTCCCTGTTTATGATCATTTCATGAGGAAATATCTTGATGGCTCGTGGCCTGCAAGCTAGGGCATCATGCATTATTTATGAGCTCACTGTTTGAGCACCTCATGTCCCTATTTGATTGACCGGTGCTCTATTTGTTATATTGAGTTTACATCATATATTTAGTCTTAATAAATATCTTATAAAACAACATAAAACTAACCCAAAATAATTTGTCTTAATAAAATCTTAATAAAATAATATATTTAGTCTTAATAAAATCTTAAAAAACAACATATATTGTGTGAAGTGTTTAATCTCTCTTTATTTGTTTTGTTGTTGATATTCACTAGCTATGTGGTACTCCCCATTTATGATCATTTCATGAGGAAATATCTTGATGGCTCTCAGGCTGCAAGCTAGGGCATCATACATTGTTCATGAGCTCACTATTTAATACTAGCATTGTTTACATCTTTTCATTTGGAATGCTTGATGAACCGCGAGCTTTGAGAGCTAGGGCATCGTTTCTATTACCTTCAAGGCATTTTTTGAAGTGTTTGATCTCTTATTTGTTTTGTTGTTGATATTCACTATGTGGTACTCCTCGTTTATGATCATTTCATGAGGAAATATCTTGATGGCTCATGGGCTGCAAGCTAGGGCATCATGCATTGTTTATGAGCTCACTGTTTGAGCACCTCATGTTCCTATTTGATTGGCTAGTGCTCAAACAGTGAGCTCATAAATAATGCATGATGCCCTAGCTTGCAGCTCATGAGCCATCAAGACATGTCCTCATGAAATGATCATAAACGGGGAGTACCACATAGTGAATATCAACAACAACAAAAAATAAAGAGAGATCAAACACTTCACACAATGTATGTTGTTTTATAAGATTTTATTAAGACTAAATATATTGTTTTATTAAGATTTTATTAAGACAAAGTATTTTGGGTTAGTTTTATGTTGTTTTATAAGATTTTATTAAGACTAAATATATGATGTAAACTCATAATTATACTTGATATATATATACTTCAAAGGAGGAATTATGAAATATAGTTATAGGTGGTTATCTCTTCTATAATGATGGAGGAGTGAAAGGTAATGATCAATGAGGTTGCTTCTATTAGATCATACATTAATACACTTATTGTTTTGAATTTGAGCTCAGACATCATGCAATGTTATTGTTGTCATTGCATGCTTGCTGCTGTTGTGCACCATATATTGTTTTATACATTGTTTATTTCATTAATACTGTGAGCTTGGCATTTGTAATGTATTGTCTATTATTGGATCGATGTCACCATGTTGTTGAGGTAGTAGATGCATTGGATCACCACTGCCATTCTATTTTGATAGCAATAATATAACAAACAAAGCACTATCAAATCAAATAGGGACATCAGTAAGACATTTAAATCATTATTACTTCATCATGATGATAAAAATTTCATTGGCTCAAAACACATAGAATGTGGGTAGCTTCATTACTTCATTAGATCTGTACCTTTGTTAATTTCACTAGCATCATGCAGCTTTCTCACTTATCCTTTATAATGCAGATTCAAATATACTCCATGCCATAGCATTAATGTAGAGATGATGCAGATTTGTGTACCTCTTTGTTTTGATGTAGCTTACTCACTACATGCAATGGGGCCTCCTTGGGGCTGCCAACCATGTTGTGATTTTATGATCTTTACTTGAAATCCATGATGTACTCCTCCCTTAATATGAAGATTTGATGCTTTTCTCCTCTAATTTGATGATGATGTATGCCCCTTCCATTGCTTACTCATGATTGCTCATGATTGCCTTGTGTTGATGGGAATGGTGTGTGACTGTTGTGGGTGCATCATTTGGAAATGATGTCACAACAACACTAGATGAAATAGAAACATTTGGTGTTGTTGTTGCACTATTTGAATGATGTAGTCACATGTCCTGTAGCATGGTTTTTCTTTCAGAAGTGTATGGCTTTACTATGCACATGCATAATTGTAGATGAGGATCAGTAATAGGATGCCATTCATTGCTTAGATATTTTTTATTTAACCCCCATCTCTCTTTTCTTTACAGGTTCTGGATCACATAGGGGCACACTAGATTCATACCCAGGTCAAAAATTCATCACTTCAGGCAATGTCTGGCACCCTTATTATTTATGTTAATCCTCTTATGTATGCTTGTACTCTTGCATTTTCTTCTAAAATTTATTTTCCTTGTATAGTATATACAAGTTATTTTTCATATATATACATGTAATCTCTAGATGCAAAAATTTATTTTCCTTTACATGTATCTTTGCATGAAATGAACACAAATTAAACAAGATCATCTAATAATGTAAACTAGGGTACTATAGTCACTCATCTAGTAATTAGTTCTCCAAACCATTAATAATGATTGAACATAAGTTTAAGTCCCCAAACCTATTGTTTTATGTGTCCTTATTGCCTTCATAATTTTGGTTCAACCCCTATAGGATGCCCAAGCCTAGAGGCCAAGGAAAGTACCCAGGAGCACTTGAAAGAAAGATGAATGAAACCATTGTCCTTATGTGGGTAAACCCATATAAGTGTTCTTCCTTTGCATCACAACTCCTACTTGAGGATCCACAATCATGCATTTATGTTCAAGACTTATTATTACCTTGGTCATTTTGAATCTTAGGATGAAATATCAATTGGGAAAGGCAAACCAAAACCTTTCATAGACCAATAACAACCAAGGCATGTGGGTGCTCTTCTGCTGTACAGTTATACTCATAAAATATATGTACAGTTATAAAATTTGATGCCTCGAAATTTTATAACATAGTTCCTCTTCATCAAAATAGAATGGAAGTGGTGATTCAATGCATCTACCCACATTCTACGTGCTTTGAGCCAATGAAATTTTTATCATCATGATGAAGTAATAATGGATTAAATGTCTTACTGATGTCCCTATTTGATTGGTCGGTGCTGTGTTTATTATATTGCTATTATAAAAATAGAATGGTACTGGTGATTCAATGCATCTACAGCCTCAACAACATGGTAGCATTGATCCAATAACATAAAATACATTACAAATGGAAAGCTCACGGTCTCAATGAAATAAACAGTGTATAAAACAATATATGGTGCACAATAGCAGTAAGCATACAATAACAACAATAACATTGGATGATGCCTGAGCTCAAATTCAAAACAGTAAGTGTATTAATGTATGATCTAATAGCAGCAACCTCATTGATCATTACCTTTCACTCCTCCATCATTATAGAAGAGATAACTACCTACAACTATATTTCATAATTCCTCCTTTGAAGTATATATATATCAAGTATAATTATGAGTTTACATCATAGATTTAGTCTTAATAAAATCTTATAAAACAACATAAAACTAACCCAAAATACTTTGTCTTAATAAAATCTTAATAAAACAATATATTTAGTCTTAATAAAATCTTATAGAACAACATATATTGTGTGAAGTGTTTGATCTCTCTTTATTTATTTTGTTGTTCATATTCACTATGTGGTACTCCCTGTTTATGATCATTTCATGAGGACATGTCTTGATGGCTCGTGGGCTTCAACCTAGGGCATCATGCATTGTTTATGAGCTCACTATTTGAGCACCTCATGTCCCTATTTGATTGGTCAGTTCTCAAATAGTGAGCTCATAAGCAATGTATGATGCCTAGCTTGCAGCCTGCGAACTATCAAGACATTTCCTCATGAAATGATCATAAACAAGGAGTACCACATAGTGAATATCAAAAAACAAATAAATAAAGAGTGATCAAACACTTCATACAATTTCTTGAAGGTAATAGCAATGATGCCCTAGCTCTCAAAGCTCGCAGCTCATCAAGCATTCCAAATGAAAAGATTTAAACGATGCCAATATTAAACAGTGAGCTCATGAACAATGTATGATGACCTAGCTTGTAGACTACGAACCATCAAGACATTTCCTCATGAAATGATCATAAACAGGGAGTACCACATAGCTAGTGAATATCAACAACAAAACAAATAAAGAAAGATCAAACACTTCACACAATATATGTTATTTTATAAGATTTTATTAAGACTAAATTTATTGTTTTATTAAGATTTTATTAAGACAAAGTATTTTGGGTTAGTTTTATGTTATTTTATAAGATATTTATTAAGACTAAATATATGATGTAAACTCAATATAAAAAACATAGCACCAACCAATCAAATAGGGACAAGAGGTGCTCAAATAGTGAGCTCATAAACAATGCATCATGCCCTAGCTTGTAGCCCGAGAGCCATCAAGACATTTCCTCATGAAATGATCATAAACAGGGAGTACCACATAGTGAATATCAGCAACAAAACAAATAAAGAGAGATCAAACACTTCACACAATGCCTTGAAGGTAATAGCAATGATGCCCTAGCTCTCAAAACTCGTGGGTCATCAAGCATTCCAAATGCTAAGATGTAAACAATGCCACTATTAACATTTATATTGTGCCATTAAATCAACAAATGCCATCAAAATGAAATTGATTTAATGAGAAGACAAAGCTCGAATGCCTAGCTCAAGTGCTAGTGCCCTCTTCCCACATGGTGCCGGCCTCCTCACGCACACAAAACTTGAATGCCCCCTCTGCGCCATGCAAAAGTGTAGTGCCATCTTCGCGATAGTTCTTGGAATTCACAAAAATTACAAATGACACTTTCTTTTTCTTTTTGTTTTTGTTTATAACCAAGCTAGTGTCACAATTAAATCAACTTATGTCATCAAAATGAAATTGAGTTAATGCTTGAATGCCTACCTCAAGTCATGGCTGCAATATGAAGTGCATTTTCCTAAGTGCACATGTTCTATAGCATAGTTCCTTTTAGAAGTGTATGGCTTAACTATGCACATGCATAATTGTAGTTGAGGATCAATAATATTGTTTCAAGCATTGCTTAGATCCTTTGGATCTAACTCCATCCTTTCTTTCCTTGCAATTTCTAGATCATACATGAGCATACTAGATTGAACCCAGGGTCAACACTTCATTACTTCAGGCAATATTAGGTAGCTTCATTATTTATGTTCATCCACTTATGTATGTTTGCATTCATTCATGTTCTTCTGAAAATTGGCTATACTCATATTCTTCTTGTGTCTAAGTCTTCTAACTATGATCAATTTAATGTTGTAAATCTTGACATAAAATTTGATATCAACCGATCATATATCCATTCCAAATGATATAACTCCATTTGAATAAACATACATGCCAACCATTTGACAAAATGTCCATATGAAATCTAGAGCAATACATTAATTTTATAGTGAATTCATGATTTATAATGCCTTTGGTTTCCTACAAAGCCTTTGGCGAAATCTATCAGAAAATTAAAAGTTTGGTCAAAGTAATGTTAGAATAACTGAGAGGGGGGGTGAATCAGTTATCCAGTGTCCCAAAACAATATGTATAATTCAAAACATCTTCTTTAATTTTTGCTCGTCAAAAAGCAATAATAACTCTCACTATCTGTGCTTTTACTGATTACCAGTCTAATGCTATAACAGTTTACCGATCAAATCTAACATGTAACATGCAAAGTATGGTAACAAATAAATATCACAATCAACACTTAACACAAGAGATTTAACGTGGAAACCCTGTAAAGGGAAAAACCACCTGGGACCGGCAACCCAAAATTGTTCACTCTTCTGAAGTGAGGTCGGTTAAGACCCAACCTTGTTAAAGGTTACAAACACATTGTCAGGTGTGACCTTGTTAGAGAATTTTAGACTAGAAGTTATTGTCCAACCAACATTCACTATGGGGTTGACAGGATAACAATATTCATTCTATGAATGATACATCATAAGACTTTCAGAGTCCACTCGGTTAAGAGATTTAGACTGTATAAAATGGTTAAATATGTAACAATAAAATGACCTGCCTTAATACAACTTCAATTGCAGATTACAGATCAATATTTAGTCCATACAAATCCTTTTGATTAATATTTCACTTTAGATTCAATACTATATCAACTTACTATCCATCAGTAATAGCTCTTTGTAGCTCAGTAATTGTTCTGCAGTTCGGTTCTCACTAACCAGTATGATCAGAATGCATGAAAGCTTGTTTATAAAAAAATCCCTACATCTTCTTCTTCTTCCAGCTCTTCTCATAAATAAATTATGTTCTCTTATATAGACAAGTAAATCATTTTCTTCTCCACCATCATATTTTTCCACTTAATCACATTCATAGATTTTTCCGCTTAAAAATTTCTCGATACTTATGTCAATAACATGTTTCAATTTGCTCCATTAGATCTTCTTTGAATTTTGTCAGCTGTTGATTTAATTCATTATGTCCTCAATCAATCTTATCATCTAAACTAATCATTTAATTCATTCTGTCCTCCTTGGTTAACAAAGAAATGCATCGGTGAACACTGCTCGGTTAATACTGTGGTTAGTATACACTACACTCCGTTGGTGTATACTAGAAATGCTTCATTTACCGACAACACTACTTTGTGTCTTTCAACTCTATACTTCATTATAGATGAATGCAACATAATAAAGTCAATATCATCAAGTCATAGACTCATCAACAAGTTACTCAATGTGTTCCTTATCCTCATCTGTCATGTACATCTTTCCTCATGTAGATTTCTTTGTTCTTCATCTCTTTCACCTTTCTTCAGATGTCTCGGTAGTAACTTACAAGATAAGTGTTGTCAAACTAGTTGACATCAATGACAACATAATACTGATTTAATCATATTACATATCTAATCAGCAACTTCTCAGTGATCTTGCAATCACATATCCTTCAATCAGATTCCAAATCATTTGTAGTCCAACAATCTCTCCCTTTGGCATTGATGGCAACTCAAGTAATATGAAATGTACCATACACATACCAAACATACATTCTACAACTTTGTGAACAAATGTTGTAAGTCAAATAGGCTTAATATGTTTAATCACTATGTTACTGAACCAGCATTAAATAATACAGCTTTACCATTCTGCAGTTGTGATCATTTTAGTTCTCTTGTTCCTGCTTCTACTCTTTGTAACTGATCTTCAATACTCTGTCTCATTCAGATTGTCTCTCCCTTAGATAGTTCTTGTTGATACTTGTATTTTCAAACCTTTCAACCTCTTTCATATTGTTCATCTCTCCCTTTGACAACAATACCAAAGAAATAAATAAACAATCAGCTCTATAGTAGCCAAGTAACTCTTTGTGGTGTTCAGTACTTCCTCTGTATCTCTGTATATTGATATCACATCAGTTCAAGTGCTTAAACTTAATCACAACCTTGAACATGATTCAAAGTGTGAGCTATGCTGCATCAACATGAATGATCTTCTGATAAAAGTAGGCCGATGCAACATCTAGATCACCTTAGTGACCGATAGATAGGGGACAGACCCCAAGTCTAGTCCTTAAGTATTCAAATGTGTCCTTTGGTAGGGGTTTTGTAAAAATATCTGCAAGTTGTTCTTTGGATGTAAAAAATTCTAACTTTACTTGCTTCTCTTGCACTTGTTCTCTTAAGTAATGATACTTGATAGATATATGCTTTGTCTTAGAGTGCATCACAGGATTCTTTGAAATATTAATAGCACTACTGTTATCACAGTATATAATCAACGGGTCAGTGATTACCTCATTCATTCCTTCCAACACTTATTTGATATATGCAATGTTTGAATAGTTAGTAGCAGTAGCAACATACTTTTATTTAGCTATAGACTGAGAAATACAAGCCTACTTTTTACTTATCCAGGTTACAAGTCTTTCACCAAAGAAAAATGCTCCTCTAGTGGTGCTTTTTCTGTCATCCACATTTCCTGCCAAATCAGCATCAGTGTAAACTTTTAGTTCAAACTTCCCTTCCTTAGGATACCATAATCCATAATTCTTTATTTTCTTCAGGTATCTTAAGATCCTTTTTGTAGCTATCATGTGTGATTCTCTAGGATTAGCAGAAAATCTTGCAACTAAACCCACAACATGTGCTATATCTGGCCTACTATGAACTACGTACATTAACTTACCAATCATGGATCGGTAAAGTGTCTAATTTACCTTGGTAGTTTCATCCTCCTTTTGTCAATTTGCATCCAGTAGCCATCAGTGTTCCCACAGGTTTAGCATCTTCCATGCCAAATGTCTTCAGTACAACCTTTATGTATTTAGATTGTGTGATGAATATGCCATCACTCTGCTGAACCACATGTAGTCCAAGAAATAACTTAATCTCTCCAAACATAGACATTTCAAATTCTTTTTGCATTTTGTCAGCAAATGCCTTGCAGACAAGATCTGAGCCACCAAAGATGATATCATTAACAAATATTTTAGCAATGATAATAGTATCATCAGTATCACCTTTCACATACAAATTGTTGTTTTCACTTGTTCTCACAAATCCAATACTTAACAAATAAGTATGTAGTCTTTCATACCATGCTCTTGGTGCTTTCTTCAATCCATATAAAGCTTTATGCAGTCTACATACCATGTCTTTATTCTCAGGATCAACAAATCCTTCAGGTTGTTCAATGTAGACTCCTTCTTCAAGTATACCATTCAAAAATGTTGACTTCACATCCATTTGATAGACTTTGAATTTCTTATGTGTAGCATATGCAAGTAGCATTCTAACTCCTTTTAATCTAGAAATAGGTGCAAATGTCTCACCATAGTCAATTCCTTCTTCCTGTGCATATCCTTTGCATACTAATCTAGCTTTATTTCTTGTGACTTCACCATTTTCATTTAATTTATTCCTGTATATCCACTTAGAACCGATAACATTCTTATCTTTTGGTCGGGGTACTAAGGACCAAGTTTTATTCTTTTCTATTTGTTCTATTTCCTCTTTCATTGCATTAACCCATTCTTCATTCTCTAATGCAACTTTCACAATTTTAGGTTCAAACTCACAAATTAGACATGTACCTTGTCTTGTTTTGCTTCTGGTTTGCATTCCAGCATGTCTGTCTCCAATGATTTGTGTCTCGAGATGATGTCTTCTGAAAAAACTAGCCAAAACTTGATTTCTCCTTTCTTGTTCATCCTATTCAGGGTCATTTTCTTTCTTGGTAGCTTCTTTAGCTTCATTGGTTTGTGGTGCCTGTTGTACTGCATTATTTCCCTATTGACTGGTTGTTACAGCTTGAAGTGTCGGTAGATACTCTAGATATTCAATGTAAGTGAATCTACCATAGTCTTCCGGTTCCTTTATACTTTCCTCTATGTACTTATCATCAAACTCATCAACACAAACATTAGTACTTTCAACAATCTTATTTGTAGCCTTATTCAAACATTTGTATGCTTTACTTGTAGTGGAATATCCTAGAAATATCCCTTCATCTCCTTTAGAATCAAATTTTCCATTTCTTTCATCTTTCAAGATAAAGCATTTACTTCCAAAAATTTTGAAATAACTTACAGTAGGTTTGTGTCCAAACCATAGTTCATAAGGTGTTTGGTTTGAGTCCTTTTTCAGATGTACTCAATTAAGAACATATACAGCTATGCTGACAACTTCCCTCCAATATGTCTGAGCAACATTCTTCTGTATCATCAATGTTCTAGCACAGTCAATTATAGACCTATTCCTTCTTTCAGCAATGCCATTTTGCTGAGGTGTCCTCGGTGCTGATACCTACCTCTTGATTCCATGCTCATTGCAAAAGTTGGTAAATTCATCAGAGATAAATTCACCTCCTCTATCAGATCTTAAACATTTTATTTCCTTTCTAGTTTCTTTCTCTACCTTAGATTTATACCAATTAAACATTTTGAAGGCTTCAGATTTTTCTTTCAAGAACATAACAATCATCAGTCTAGTGTAATCATCAACAAAAAGAATAAAATATCAATCACCATAATAACTCTGAGTTCTCATAGGACCACATAGATCGGTATGAACCAACTCAAGTATCTTCTTTGTTGAGTAGTCTTTGCTTTTAAAACTAGACATAGTCATCTTACCTCTTTGACATTCATGGCACATAGCATGATCAGGTTTTGTTAAGTTAGGCAGTCATCTAACTCTTTTCTTTCTACTAATCTTGATCATGTTGTCAAAGTTCACATGGCATAACCTTCGGTGCCACAACCAAGCATCTTCATCCTTTATTAGCAAACAAGAAGACTGATCTATATCAAGATAGAATAGATTACCTCTGGATTGTGTACCAGTTCCAACAAGTCTTCTTCCATCATTATAAATATTCACCTTTTTTCTCTCAAAAGCCAGTCGGTTGCTTGAGTTGTTCAACTAAGCCATACTTATCAGATTATAGTTCAGTCCATCTACCCAATATGCATTTTCACATTGTAATCTATCATTGATCATCAGTGAACCTTTACCTCTTACCATACAAGGTGCATCATTTACCATTCTCACAGATCCTCCATTATATTCAACAAAATGATCAAACTTCTCTACATCACCGGTCATATGATGTGTACAGCCACTATCTATGATCCATGTATCATTTCTGCTTACTTTAGAGATCAGTGTTGTCTCTTCATGTTTCTCTTCCTCTTCTAAGTCATCTTTCATAGCAACAAATACAACTTCTATATCATCATCAAAATCAGTTTCAGTTTCAATATCTTCAACTATGTAACATACCTTTTTGCCTTTTTCATCTTGGTTGTCTCTGTTGTTGTGTCGGTAACCTCTATTGACTCTTCTCCCATAGCTTCCTTCAGATCGGTCTTTGGATCTATCATCATCTTTCTTCTATGGACATCTAGCAGCGATGTGACTGACTTCTTTAGAATTAAAGAATGCTAATGGTAGCTTGCCTTTATACCTTCCTTTTCTTTTGGGCAATCTTTAGGCCATAAGTGCTTCAAGCTCATCAAGATCATCATCGGTAAAATCATCACTATCACAATTTTTACTATTCCTGCTAGACTTTCCAATCTTCAAAGAAGACATGAAAGTCGATTCAATAGAAGGAACAACACTGTTATCAAAATTGTTTAATTAAAAGGTTGTAAGTTTACCAATCAGAGTGTCAAGAGTGAGGTTGGATGTAGCTCTTGTTTCATGAATTGTAGAAATCCTAATTGCATAAACTAGTAGCAAAGTTCTGAGAATCTTGCTTATCACTATTTCATCATCAATTACTCTATTAGATGCTCTAATAGCATGTACCACGTCTTTGAGTCTATTTGAATATTGGACAATATTCTCACCTTCTTTCATTTTCATATAATCAAATCTGCCTCTCAAACTTTCAACTCGGGCTCTTTTGACATTCAGATCTCCACTATAGATTTATGCTAATTTATCCCACATTCCTTTGGTAGTTGTGCATGTCTTGATATCTTCAAATTCAGCGTCAGTACAAGCAACAACAAGTTCCATCATAGTAACACTGTGTTCATGCTTATCTTTCAGTTGATCAATAGTTAGGGGACCAATGTGCAGTTGTATGTAGCCATTTTCCATCAAATCTAGTGCTGAGTTCCCAATTCCAGATATGTGTAGCTTCATTCTACTTTTCCATACTGTGAAGTTCTCTTTATTCAATTTTTGTACTTCCCTCTTATACATCTTGAGATCTTTATCCTTAAGTCCTTAAAACTCTGTTCCGAGCAACTAATGTTCTGATACCAATTGTTAGAATAACTAAGAGGGGGGGTGAATCAGTTATCCAGTGTCCCAAAACAATATGTATAATTCAAAACATCTTCTTTAATTTTTGCTCATCAGTAAGCAATAATAACTCTCACTGTCTGTGCTTTTACCAATTAACAATCTAATGCTATAACAGTTTACCGATCAAATCTAACATGTAACATGCAAAGTATGATAACAAACAAATATCACAATCAACACATAACACAAGAGATTTAACATGGAAACCTTATAAAGGGAAAAATCATGTGGGCCGGCAACCCAAAATTGTTCACTCTTTTGAAGTGAGGTCGGTTAAGACCCAACCCTGTTAAAGGTTACAAACACACTGTCAGGTGTGACCTTGTTAGAGGATTTTAGACTAGAAGTTATCATCCAACCAGCATTCACTATGGGGTTGACAGGATAACAATGTTCATTCTATGAATGATACATTGTTAGAGTAGTCATATTATAGCTAATAATTTATTTATTTAATTATTAGTCTATTATTCTCTACACTTAAGTTAGACTTAGGCGTCTTATTATTCTTTAGGGTTTTCCCTTTTAGGGTTTTTTGATTCCTTTTATAAGGATTCACCTCTTTGTATTTCTTAAGAGAATTAGAAGATCATATTGTAATATTGTGCATATGATGTCTCTGGCTTTTTGGCCTCCATGATTTTATTGCTTTATGTTCTTTGCTTCTTCCATGTGACAGGGTTATGCATGCAGGTGTTCTTGGGAGATTAGTTTTTCACCTAATCTAACATGGTATCAGAGCCATCTTGCTGCTCGTTGTTCGTGTTTTTGTTGAATTGATTCAGAAGTAGGACCTCCACCAGCCACGGCCTCCATCTGCACTGGCACCGGCCACCATGTGCTCTGTCTCCGCTGCAGACTCACCACCGCCCACCGTGGCCCCCACTCCGCTTCGCTGCAGACTCACCGCCGTCGGCTCCTCCGCCGCCCCGCTAGCCTCCTCCGTCGGCCCCTCTCAGCTCCATCGCACTGTGCACCACCTCTTGGCCCCGCTCCAGTCTGCCTTGCTAGCCTGGTAGGTTTTAAGCCTCGCGGTGGTCACATGGGTGACCAGGAGTTCTAGGTTTGGCCCCCTGCGCGTGCCATGCGCCCAGGGGCTTAAAAATTTGTTTTGAAGCCTTTTAAGGGTACCTGGGCCTTTTTTGCTCTATCTGGAGCATACAGAGGTCTTTTTTGGACTTCTTTATATCATCAGAAAGCTTTTTCTGATTATGAAGGTTAAAGTTTTTGGCTCTGGTGATTTGACAATATTTTTTTCTGTCAAAGGTGATGTTTATTTTTTCCCTTCTGGGAGCCATATCTCGCTCATCCGGACTCATTTTTGGGCTCACCATATATCGTTGGAAAGCTGGTTCTATGAGTTATTCGGTTGTAGGGGTCTTTTATCCAGATTTTACTCCAGGTTTTCTCTCTTTTGAGTTTTTCACTTTCACACTTTGGCGAATTACTTGGGTTCTACAGGTCCTGGGATCTCTTCTTCTATTCTTCTAGCTCACTCTTCTTTCTGACTTCTGCACATTGTATGCTTCTCTTCTGTTGCATTCCTTTTTTCTATAAACGCACTGAGATAAAGTGCCTACTTTTACATATCTAGGATCTTGTACTCCTTGTGTTTGTTTGTACTCGCACTCAGTTATAAAGTGTCATGGGGGGTTATGATGTTTTGCCTTTTGTGCTCATCCACCTTTGTCAAGTGAGTGTACCTTCCATGACATTAGCCCATGTTGTGTGTCTATGACACTGCCCTTTATCATGTGCTTGTACTTTTGTTGCACTGTTGGTGTTCCTGATTCTTCTTCTTGCAGATGTTTCTAGCATTGCATTTCAGTGTTCCTCTCACCCCTCTCCCTATTCAGCATTATGGGGGGGGTTCACCTGTTGGTTCTATTACTTCCTTGGTTTGATTGAGTGATCTACGTATATAGTTTTTATTCCTATGTACTAGGTGGATGCAGTGGCTAGGCACCTATGCATTTTGGTGAGATGGATCATCTACTATATAGACACTCATTCATTCCTACTTTTGGAGGCCACCTCTTCGATTGATCAGCTCTTCAGACTTTGTCTTCTCTACCTAGTCATGCACTATTTCAGTGGGGGTTCCAGTAGTTTCTTCTGACAGTGTTTGTAGCTTCATGCTTCGGAGATGCTTCATGCTCTTTCTTGTTCCTTTCTTTGGGACATTCCCTAGATTGGAGGCTTTGTTTCCTTCATCTAGTTTATTTCTTGTACTTGGGTACCTGATCAAGCCTTGTTACCGGGACCCATTTCTCTTTCATGCATTTTTGTTTTCATGCATCTTTTAGTCCTTAGTTTGTTTAGCTTCTCCCTAAGTTACACTTAAGGGGGGGTGTTAGAGTAGTCATATTATAGCTAATAATTAATTTATTTAATTATTAGTCTATTATTCTCTACACTTAAGTTAGACTTAGGCATCTTATTATTCTTTAGGGTTTTCCCTTTTAGGGTTTTGTGATTCCTTTTATAAGGATTCACCTCTTTGTATTTCTTAAGAGAATTAGAAGATCATATTGTAATATTGTGCATATGATGTCTCTGGCTTTTTGGCCTCCATGATTTTCTTGCTTTCTATTCTTTGCTTCTTCCATGTGACAGGGTTATGCATGCAGGTGTTCTTGGGAGATTAGTTTTTCACCTAATCTAACATACATCATAAGACTTTCAGAGTCCACTTGGTTAAGAGATTTAGACTGTATACAATGGTTAAATATGTAATAGTAAAATGACCTGCCTTAATACAACTTCAATTGTAGATTACAGATCAATATTTAGTCCATACAAATCCTTCTAATCAATATTTCACTTCAGATTCAATACTATATCAACTTACTATCCATCGGTAATAGCTCTCTATAGCTCAATAATTGTTATGCAGCTCGGTTCTCACTAACCAGTATGATCAGAATGCATGAAAGCTTGTTCACGTGAAAATCTCTGTAGCTTCTTCTTCTTCCAGCTCTTCTCATAAATAAATTATGTTGTCTTATATAGATGAGTAAATCATTTTCTTCTCCACCATCAGATTTTGTTGCTTAATCACATTCATAGATTTTGCAGCTTAAAAATTTCTCAGTACTTGTGTCAATAACACATTTCAATTTGCTCCATTAGATCTTCTTTGAATTTTGCCAGTCGTTGATCTGCGTAACAAACATTATCTGTTACCTCAATGTTATACTCTTGCTAGCTTATCAATTTTATCAGCTAAACTAATCATTTAATTCATTATGTCCTCCTCAGTTAACAAAGAAATGTGTCAGTGAACACTGCTTGGTTAATACTGCAGTCGGTATACACTACACTCCATTGGTGTATACTAGAAATGCTTCATTTACCGACAACACTGCTTTGTGTCTTTCAGCTCTATACTTCATTATAGATGAATGCAACATAATAAATTCAATATCATCAAGTCATAGACTCATCAACAAGTTACTCAATGTGTTCCTTATCCTCATCTATCATGTACATCTTTCCTAATGTAGATTTCTCTATTCTTCATCTCTTCCACCTTTCTTCAGATGTCTCGGTAGTAACTTTCAAGATAAGTGTTGTCAAACTAGTTGAAATCAATGACAACATAATACTAATTTAATCATATTACATATCTAATCAGAAACTTCTCAGTGATCTTGCAATCACAGATCCTTCAATCAAATTCCAAATCAGTTGTAGTCCAACAAGTGTATAAATGAAGGATGAAACACATAGGAAGCTATGAGAAGCTATGAGAAGGTGACATGAAGCTAATGAAAGGAGGCATCTCAATGATGTTAAATCACAAGGGATTCTCTTTGTTCCCTACAATGGAGTGAGCTAATTCTGAAAGTATAAATAGATAATTTTAACAATGTATAAAATCCTTCACAAGATGTAATAAAAACACTGGCAAGGCACGAGAACTATTTGATGAAATGTCACAATAGTGGCATCTCATGCAATGCTGAGATGTTTAGTTATATGCAATGTTGAGATATTCAAAATATTGTTGGATAAATAGATAATTTTAACAATGTATAATGTCCTTCACAAGATATAATGAAAACTATGGAGTGAACTATGTTTGTCTAATTATATAACTATTATCTTATGTCAGGTATCCCACACAGTCTCATGGATTGTCAGGTACAAGTCAAGTCACTACATGAAGTGCAGGTACTAGAAAATAGGTATTTGTCATAATTGTCTTCCTTGAGTGAGGAAAATCTAGGAATGGAAGAAGAAAGTGAGACATTTAGTACATGTAATTCAATAAGATCGACTCGAGGTCAAAAGATCAGAAAGAAATTCAATAAACACATGAAATTTTTCCTTGCTCAAGGGGGGTTGTGTTCTTATGATGATGAGAGTAAAGGTGACTCTGAGCTACCGTTTAGGTACAAACATCTACAGAAACAATGGGTCCCCAATGAACTTCCTTCAATAAACATTGATTTTTGTGTTAAAGAGAGGATATATCACATAGCACCATCTTCATTACATGGTTTGGGCCTATTTTCCATGGATGGCATAAAGGTCTCTTATAAAAAAGTTGTCAAATTGATGGAGTATGTCAGACCTTGTTATGATTACAGTAGTTGGATGCAGATTGTTAAATATAAAAAAAGTATGTGTAGGTATGCACTTGCAGAAAATTATATACAACAAAAAGGTAGTGAACAAAGTAAAAAAGTAGCTATATATGTTGATGGAAGACCCAAAGCATCAGGGAATATTGTAGGTTTTATAAATATTACATGGCCTGCGTCAACTAAGAAGCAACTCAATTGCATATTTGAGGCGCATGAAGGAAATCGCATATTTGTATGTGTGATCAAATCAATATGTGGAGGCAAGGAGCTGCTTATTGATTATAATTTGAATCATATAGATATAAAAATCCCCATCACTATCATGGACAAGGTGGTACACATTTTGATAATTATCTATTATTCAACGTAACTTAGAATAAGAACACATGTGTATTAACATGTGTGAATGATTTTTTTTAAAATACAGAGCTATAGTATGGATCAAGAGCCACACGATATGCACGATAGTCATAGTTCTCATGGGACTTCTTCTTCCCGATAGGTAAATCTCATTATTGTTGTACAAATGCACATACAAGAAAAATGTTAATGCGTATTTTTTGTTATGTTAATGCATATTTTTTGTTGTTCTACTATTTTAGATTGCTTTTAAATAAAGGGCTAATAATATTGTTCTCACAAACGAGTGTTGATCAGAAAAAGGGAAAGGAACAAGTAGTCCATGAGGAGCCATAGAATGAGAAGGATCCATTCGATGTTGATTTTTTATTAGAGGTTGATCCTATGGTTGCACTAGAAAAGTTTCTTTGTGCAATATCAAAAGAGTTAGCTCGAATGGAAAATATTCAACCTCACACTCCTGAAATACAAAGGGTATCAGATATGTTGATTGGCCATGTTCATAACTATAGAGTAAGTATTAATGTAGTTTTTAATTATAAAAAAAGTTCAATAATGATTTTTATAGTATACTATTTTATTTATGTCATTAACTAAAATATATATGTGTTCTGTTTACAGGTTATTCTAAATAGATTAAAGGGCATTGACTTAGATGCAAATACTATGGATGGTACATCACATGTTTTATCCTCCATCTTGTCCATGGTTATCCATTTTTTTTTATGCTCTAACAATATTTTTGTTCAGCACCTGCTATTGAATCTATGTTGACTATAGCACCTGGTACGAGGATGAGATCCATAGAGGTAGTTCCACCTGTAATGTCGGCAACACGTAGCATGACCACAGATGCGATGGCAACACCTACTATTGGTAAGTAGACTCCTCTTTTTCTCTCTTATTTATCATGTGTTTATTTCACTTGAACTATATATTCTTTCTTAGGGGGAATTTTGTAATATTAGATTCATTTTATGTAGGAGGTGATGATGCAATTCCTGGATGTACTCATGTTAAATGTACAGGAACAATATAGTGTGATCAATTGCTCATGAGAAATGAAGATGGACTTCCCTTGAGAGTAGCCCAGCTTCCAGGTACTTTAAAGACTGATCCTTTCTTTTACTATATAATATAATACTCATAATGTAATGCACTAACCCCCTGTGTGGTCCCTTGCAATAACTAATTATAATAATCTCATAATTATCTTTCAGGGAATAATCTATTTAATGAAAAACTTAATGATGAATGTTTGCGCATTTTTGAGCTGACCATATGCACATGGTATCATATTTTGATTTCATTGCAAGATTAGATTTTGTTTCATCCCTTTCTTCAAGTATATTAAAAGGTAGCTTCACTCCATTTATGAATCTAATAGTTTTTTTTCTTAAAAGGTGGTCAGTACAAGATAAAGGGTTAAAGAATAAACTCATTGACTCTATGACAACACTTTTTGGACCCGAAGTCTTTCATAGACTTAGACTCCTTGATAAAGCGAGCATTGTTTTGAAATATATTAGGGACAACTACATGACCGAAATAGAACACAACCCTTATTACGAGCGGCCACCCTATATTCCTATTAACGAGTGGGAGGATCTTAAAAAGGATGCACTTGAGATAAGTGAAAGACATAGTGGATGAGTAGTATCACCTGAGGAAAGAAGGTACGTGATAATGTTAATAATGAAATTATGTACTATTTACTCTTTGTACTTATGTGATCTAACATCTTTAAAACATCACATAGGTTTCCTAACACAAAAAAGGCAACAACAGCAAGAAAACAAAAGCACAGGCAACACAGGCTTGGCTTGGGTGGATATTCAAAACTTGCTGCACGAGTTGTAAGTATTAGTAAATGAAAAATTGTATGCAAATATTCATAATTAAATTGCAATCAATTTTGTTTTGATGAAATTCACTACAATAAAATTTCATGATACCAATAAAAAATGCAGGCCTTGGAGTTCAAAAAAACAATTACAGAAGAGGACAAAAAAATAGGCTACAAACAAGGCTATAAAGCCGTGGCTAAACGATACTGAGCAATAAATGCACAAGGTTCTTCTGCTGGATCTATTGATCAGGTAAATAAGCCAATTGATTTTTATTTCTAGTTGAAAAATTTACCAATTACTATATTTGATGTTAAGTTCCAACATAAAGTGAATATATTTGTCTAAAACTTTAAAGTGAATATATTTATATGTATTAAACTGAATGATTAACATTTCTCAGTATTTGTCTTGTATTTATATGTATATATTGTCGATAAATGTACTAATTATTTACATTGGAATGCAACCTGTCAATATTGATACTACACCGGCCAAGCACGACGGAGGCATCGATTCTAATGTGAATTGTAGTACTCAAGGTATATATTTTCTATTCGAATTTTGATTAATGAATATTTAATACAAGCAAACATGTTAAATTGAATTTGGCATAGTAATAAAAATTTAATTATAATATATTGGGATTAATAAAATATTTTGTATTGCAATTGTAGGGCATGTAGAGGACGTTGTTCCCGATGAGCGTGTTGAGGTTCAAGCCGTCAGGCAAGATGATGTGGTTGGACAAGGTAAAGAGCATCACGTTTATGTTTTTTAATGTATTGAAATGCTTGTAACAATAATGAATATATTTTTAAATTAACCCCAATTATGATAATATGTTTTTAATTGAAGCCTTTTATTTGTTATTATAGAGGACCTGCCTTTGCAAAGGACAATAAGATCAAGTGCACAGCCGAGAAGAAATGACGCTCTGGACATGGATAAGCCTCTGCAACAATATAGAGAAGAAAAAAAAAAGAAAAATCCAAAAATAAAATGATTCTCGTTTATGCAACTTATTTGATAATGATTGATGTTTATTTGATAATGATTGATGTTTATTTACATGTGTTTGAGCTTAGTTCCATGTTTATACACTGAGTTTCCTTTTATACACTGTTGTAATGTTGGAGGGTTTTTCTCTAAATTTTAGTGGATTTCATATTTTGGGAGAAATTAGTATTAGAATGTTCAATGGGTTCTTTTCTAAAACATAATACTTGAACAACAAAAAAACTTGTAATACAAATGCTGATTGCAACTACCAAGTTAGAAGCTTCACAAAAAACCTTAAATCATCATCTTGTCTAGAATTGTTAATCAATTGTTTGAGGTGGATTAGTTGTGATGATGAGACGTGCCATTTAGATGTTAACTGTGATAGTCTCTTGGTTTTAGGAAATGTAGAAGGAGAGACCTAGTTCAATATGAAATCTCAATTCATATACATAGGATATCAGGTGGAGCTGAAAAACACAACAGGGTTGCATTTTTTATAGAGGTCTTTAATTGCGTATTTTAAGTTTTAGACCATCGCAAACATTGTAATTTTGACCTATTAAAAAAATGTAAATGTGTTGTGTTTTTTCAACTCCATCTGCTATCTGTGCATATTTTGCTTGTGTTGCATGTGCAGTCTCGATTCAGAGAGGGAAAAATCTTATTTTCGATGTGAGGGAGAGAAGCCATACACATAAATGATGAAGTTGAGGGGAGATGAAGGAATACCAAATAGTGAATTTGGAAATTTTAATCAAAGAAATTGCAGTAGAGGTCTGATCAATAGAGAAGATAGTAATGACCGTAGGAGAATGAATAGTGGTTACAGTTGTAGCGGGGAAGAAAGTGGAGGCCATCCATGAAGAAACTTGCTGACAGAGATGGTGTACAAGAAACAAAGGAGACTAGTGTACTTTTTAATAATAACAAAATTTCAATAATGATTTTAGATGTTAACTGTGACAGTCTCTTGGTTTTAGGCAATGCAGAAGGAGATGCCTAGTTCAATATGCAATCTCAATTCATATACATAGGATATCAGGTAGAGCTAAAAAACACAAGGTTGCATTTTTAATAGAGGTCTTTAATTGCATATTTTAAGTTATAGATCATCGTGAACATTATAATTTTGACCTATTAAAAAAATTTAAACGTGTTGTGTTTTCTCAGCTCCATCTTCCATCCGTGCATATTTTGCTTGTGTTGCATGTGTATTCTCGATTCAGAGTGGGAAAATATTATTTTCAATGCACGAGGGAGAGAAGCCAAACACATAAAGAACATGAAAATAAACACGAAGGATACAAAACATAAATGTAGGTATCACAATAGCTAAGAAACATAAATGTAGGCATCATGGTCCCAATTGTTTGGAGACACAACATAATTGAATGCTACACCCAGACGATGCAACACAACCACTACTCCTGCAGTTTGAAGTAGACACTGCGGGATCCAAAAACCAAAGATACCTGTAGTGTCCACTTCAAACTATAGGTATCTTTGGTTTTTGGATCCCGCAGTGCCAACTTCAAACTACAAGAGTAGTGGTTGTGTTGCATCATCTGGGTGTAGCATTCAATTATGTTGTGTCTCCAAAAATTTGTGACCATGATGCCTACATTTATGTTTCTTAGTTTTTATGTCCCAGGACCCCTTATGACCCTTTATGACCCTTTATAATCCCTAAGAATACATCTTAGAGGTCTTAAAGTGTCATGAAGGGTCATAAGAGGACCCTAGGAGGGGCCAAATGAGCTTCCACCTTCATGTGGTTGGCCCTGTTAAGTAGAGAATGTTAAACTATTATCGAAACAAAGAGAAGCTCAATAATTTAAGATCTCAATCAACGTATGACAAATATATATTTCTTTTTTAAAAATAGTGTGAGTTGTCACAATTACGACGGAAACCAAAGAATAATTGATGACAAAACTAAAAACAATGACTATCTATCGGAAACATCAATCACTTCAAGGAGCAATGATCACTTCAGCTCACCTCAAGAAGTCTTGACCCAAGATCAAGTCATATCGATCCATCTCAATGGCTACCAAAATCAAAAGATCTCTGCCAAGAACCCAATCACAAAGAAACACCATAGACCGCACCACAAACCTACTGTGAAGAGGCATCCAATGTCTCATAAGTCGCATCAAATGACCCACTTTTTGTAATCCAAGTCTCTTAGCTCAGTTCACCTAGAAGAATACTTCTCCCAAGTTATCACGCACACCATAGTGATCTACAAATCCAAGTCTCTAGACTCAACTCAATAATCTGCGAGCCGCTTTAAAATCTATTGCAAAGTCATCTTTGAATGACATAACCAAATCTGCAAGAACACCAATCGAGTCAAACTCAATCAACAAATATATATATATATATATAAATTGTGACTTCTATCACAATTATGATGACACTAGAAAAGCAATGACAATTTGTCAGAAACTTCTGATGGATAACCATCTCATGAATAGCATTTCCATTGGTAAACAATCTACCAATGACAGTTTGATGTTGGAACATTATGACGATTAGCCATTGTAGGTACAACATTTCTTTTGGTAAACTAACTATGTCTGACAGAGATCCATCAAAAGTGGGATGATTGTAAATAGACTCGATGGTGTATTCACCGTGTTGAAACCCCCTTTTTGTGATGACTAAAGATGTCACCATTACGACGCCAATCGTAGCTGTCACTTTTTTCAACTACAAAATTGTGATGCTTTGTGGTGTTGCTTAATTGATGGTATACTGTCTTAATTCTGACAATCTGCCATCAGAAAAATGTCTCAAATGTACTAGTGAATGCTTCCCATTCTAGATAGGAAATTTTACAAAGAATAATGTATGAAGATGCCTCTAGAAATTTCTCATGTATCACTAAGTCCTTGGATGATTAAGATGACACAAACTAGTCAGGTAGACACCTAATCATAAGAGAAAGCGATAAATAAGGAACCATTGGAAACATGTTTTGAACAAGATCCAAAAACAAAGATGAAGGGATAACATTTATCCCATGAGTAACATCATGTATGAGAGATAAACCTTCAAATATGTCATGAAAATCTAAAATGTGAGACTCTACAAACAATAAAGTGATGTATGTCAAATAGGAACCCCAATTAGGGAGAAAAATAGATACCTCTTGCAATGAATCATGATAAGTACCTATAGACACCTACAAATATCCTAATGTAGTATGTTGAATATCCCAAACAACTAAGAGGAGGGGTGAATCAATTATAGGTTAAACTTTTTATCAATTTCATAGATCCAAATCTAGAAAAATAATTATTTATCTACTCAACCAAATTAGATGTAAACATTAATAAGCACACACATGAATCATACACAATGAACACCAGATTTTTATGTGGAAACCCTAAGATGGAAAAAACCATAGAGAAGCTAATTCTCATGAATAAAACACTAGCTAAGGTGACACCAGATAAGGTAATTTTTACAATGGGTGGCTCACTACCAGAATGTTCACTATAGGTGGGATCACTACCCAAAAGGTTTCACTTCCCTAAGAAAGAAGAGATAAAAGGAATTCCACCACTGTAATACAACCATTGGAAGAAACATTTGGCTCACTACCTTTGGTATCTAGCAACAATAGCATGCACAAGATCTACTCACAACCCAACTTTGTACAGTACTTGACAAATGTTTCCCAAAAATTCATTCCAATCCATCAGACTCATCCTCTTATTCATATTAATCTTTTAAAATATAAAATTATCAAGTTGGCGAACAAAACATAATTTTAAATAGGTCCAAACTAAACATTTCCATGGTGGGGAGGAATGAAAAGAGGACCACACCATATACATTGCCTTGACCAAACCACATGTTATCTATATGCTACAAATGTCAGATCCCAAGAAGAAATGATACCATTAGAAACCACACCTTCAAACCACATCAACATGACCCAAACACATAATACTACAAATTAAAGCTCTAGAAGATATGAAACCAACAAAATAGTACAATATCTATAATAACAGATGATTCCATACCAATCAAACATGAACATCATTGAGAACCTTGTCGAAACACATTTTTTAGAGCACCAATCTCTGGACCAACAAAACCTCAAAACCACATTCTTAATATACCAGAAATACTAAGCATAATACCAACCATCAAAATAATATGTTTCCATCAATGAAAACCATACAAAAACAACAAAAACATCAACAATTTAACATCATCATCTCAAAAAAAATAATAAATCTACAACACCACTAGCTATGATCACTACAACAAAAACATCATCAATAGTTTTGCAACAAAATCCCTCTTTCAAAAATATCCCCCTTTGTCATTGATGGAGATATCCATTACACTTCCATTCTCATTCTCCCTCTTTGACATCAAAGAAAAAGGTAGGAAACAACACACACTACTCCCCTTGAGGGAAAGCCCCATATAGTAGCCCATACTAGGAATATGCAGTAATCTCCTTAGACTAATTAAGTGCAAAAGATACTTAGTTTGAGCTAGGAAGGGGTAATACCCCCAACCTCTCTCAGAGATACTCAAAAGTATCTTTGCACAAAGATTTTGTAAAGGTATTTGCAACCTTCCCTTTTTTAGGAACATATTAAAGTTTCACTTCATTGTCTGACACTTTTTCCCTCAAAAAATGATATTTGATAGAAATATTCTTTGTTCTAGAGTGTTGAACTAGATTCTTAGAAATTTTTATTACAATGGTATTTATTGATATTTTTCATTGATGTCAATGATTAGTCTGGTATTTTATCTATGGCTTATCTACCACTAGCTTATATGTTGTTCTGATGCAACATTACCAACACTATTATAAAAAATTATTTTTGGTCTAGTCCTATTCATGAATAGCATGGGATATTTATTTTTCATTGACATCATCAATATATTTTAGCATATAGACCTTGCCTTAGGTTGACTTGCAGAAATAAAGAACCAGTTATATATATATATATAGATATAGATATATATATATATATATATATAGATATATATATATATATATATCTATATCTATATATATATATATAGATATATCTATATATATAGATATATCTATATATATAGATATATCTATATATATATAGATATATATATATATATATATATATATATATATATATATATATATATATATATATATATATATATATCTATATCTATATCTATATCTATATCTATATATATAGATATATCTATATATATAGATATATCTATATATAAAGATATATCTATATATATAGATATATCTATATATATAGATATATCTATATATATAGATATATATATATATAGATATATATATATATATATATATATATATATATATATATATATATATATATATACTGGTTATATATATTGTTAGGATGAGGTAATACTGAGGGGGGGTGAATTAGTCTTACAACACTTTAATTCAAACTTCAACCAATTGCAAATAAACCATATTAATGCATAAATGAAAAGAACATTAATGCACAACACATAACTCATAACACCATGATTTTTTTTCGAGGAAACCCTGGCCAAGGGAAAACCCCAGTGGGGATGGTACCCACAACTATGCACTAAAATATAGTATCCCTGTTAGGAGATCTGGTCCTGTTAGGAGTTGATTATTGCATAGTACATTTCCTTGATAGAGGAATACAAAACCTTGTTGGGGGTATACAAAAAACTTGTTAAAGGTGGTGAGCTTATAACTCTTACAATCAAAATACTATCACAAAGTATTCTTCAAATGTGAACAATACAAGCATCTTTTATGCTTAGATAGTTATAGTTATAGCTCTGTCAAACACTAATCTCACATCTTCTCTTCACTCTCAAATTCACATCCATCACATCAACATCACTATCACACTTATCGCTTCCACAAAAACATTCTATACTTATATTAATTCTGCCATCTAGTCGGCTCTCAAAATACATTACAAAACATAATAATTACTAATGAAAATGATCAACATAGAGTCGGTGATCTTATATTATCAAAGTGTCAAAAATATACACCATCCATCTGACTTAGCATGTTTCCATACCAACTAACCTTTCCTCAATCACCGCGACTGCTCATATGCCTTGTTTCACCAATTCTTTGTCTTCACATACCTTCATATCACTGTATCTTCTTGATCTCATCACCAAAACATGTGTGACCTTAAATGAAGGTCTTACATATCCCAAAATGTCTTCTACTAACTTTTCAAGTCATAATCCATCATATATTATCTTCGCTGACCAAAATTGTAACACAGTATATTGTTATCATGATATTGTACTTAGTCATTTTCATGACTAAGTCTCCAATACCAAAACTCTCTACATGTGATCACTCCAGCATAAGTGTTTCCATAAATGAAAACCCTTAAGTGATTCCTAATGCTCCCAAAAAATCACTTTCCAACAATCTCTCCCTTTGGCATTCATGGCAACACTTAGTGAAAAATGACTAAGTTTATAAGCACTATCTTCCTTCTACATATATACATATCTTTTATTTTCTTTCTCTTTTTCTCTTTTTTTAATTTTAATTATTTTTCTTCTTCTTATTTTCTCTTCTCTTCCTCTTTTCATTTTTCTCTTCTCTTCCTCTCCCTTTAACATCAATGGAACAGGTACTTACAAAATTTCAAAATTTTAAGCATATAAGAATTCAATGCTTACTCACCAATCTTAGACTGTCTTGGAAGGAGTCTTCCAAGGTTTTTACTTCATCTTCCCATGACTTAATCAGAAGTTCACTGACATGGATCAGTCCATTTAGTGCATAGGATGTTGTCTCTACTATCTTTAGCTTGATGGGTAATGAACTTTCCATTGAGCCTTCTATTTTCTCCATCTCTATAAGATGAGCTTCAAGAATTGATAGCTTAGGAGTGATTAGACTCTTCAACAAACCAAAACTTTTCATCACTCTCCCTTTCTCTACATTCAAAGCACTAATCTTATCCAGTATCTTGGATTCATGTTTCTCCATCTCCAATACAGTCTATGAAGAGGTTTCACAACTGTCCATCAAGATGTCTAGGGTAGCCCTATCATTGGCTATGATGTCTTCAATGTTCTTCACATGTCTAATAGAATTTATACATGAACTATATATCTTCCTTCCTCTTTTCACATAGCTTTTGGCCTTTCTTGTAGTTATTTTCAAAATGCCCAATTCCCATGAGATGGACTGACAAACTTCCTTCAACTTCTTTTCTAGGAAACTCATTTTTGCCTTATCCTTTGTGGTCTTCAATGGTGACTCAAAGTGACTGTCAAATTTGTCCAATGTCATGCCTAGGTTCTCTGCATCATCCTTTCCTTGAAAAACAATAGGTGTAGGGAGTAATTTGTTCACTGTCTCCACTACCCTAGCAATCACCTTACCCTTTTGTCTCCTTTTTGTTCAGACCTTTCTTTTGCCTAAGAAAAATCCATGAAGGATAACCTCATGAGTTCATCCTCATCCATGCTTTCTACATATGTGCTCACTATTTTTTCCATTCTTGCCAACAACAGAGTAAAGGAGGTATCTATTTCTTTCTTTTGCTCAACTCTTATCTCAACTACCTACCTTTCTTCTTGTTGTATCTCCTTCTCCTTTTCCTTCTCTTCTTTTTTATCCTCTGCATGCTCTTCCTATATCTATCCTTCTTCTTCAACTATCATCACATTGTCTACATTGTCTTGAAATGGGTCATTCACATTAAGTGAAGTGTCAAGTGTCACAGGCACACCAGAGACAAAGAAGTCTGGTTGCATGCCAACTTCACTTTCTCGCTCACACACATCATCTATCTTAGAGCTTTCTCCCTTTCGCAAAGGTTTAGACTTGGTAACCTTGGGAGGTGAGGTATTCTTAGGCATGTCACTCATTAGAATTTGATCTAGTGCCTTTTGTGTGTCCTCTATGACTTCATCATAATTTTCACTAGTCTAGCTTTAGTCCTCAAAAAAGGTTTCAATTCTTTAATTATTCTTTCCCTTTCTTGTATTGAGGCAATAGGTAGCATGTATTCAATAGCTTTGTTTCTTATGTTCTCATCCTTAGACTATGCCAACTATTTTCTAATCTCCAACTTGCTATAAAATTCCTTAGGAATGCTTCCTTCTATCTCTAACAAATTCTTCTTGAAAACTAACAAGTTCTCAATTATAGTGTCCTCAATTATTGCTTGATATTAAGGGTCATACCTTTCATAGTATATGTTTATTTTCTTCAAATTTCCTTCCCTTATCACTCTCTTTTGTAACATTTGAATGTTTGGCTTCCATAGATCTTGTGGTCTCTTCTGTACTACTTTTTCTTCTTCTTTCTCAATCACTTTTTCTTCTTTATTATGTGTTTCAGCTACTACCTTTTTCTTCTTAGGGCTGCCTTGTTTGGTAGATCTTGTAGATATTCTAGGTGTTCTCGCAGGCACAACTTCTTCTGCAATATTCTCATGTGAGACTGATAAATCAATTATGTTTGGAGTAAGACTTACTATCTTTTCAGCTTTAGAAAGGGGAGGTGCATCAATTACCATGCTGGAAGATGCTTCTTTCATCTTCGTCCTTAAGTTGTTTAGTTGTTCCCTAGTGATTCCTACCTTCACAGTGATATCCTCAACTATTTTATCAATATTTCTCTTCCTCGTCCCTTTTTCCTATTCTTCTCTAACCTTTTTAGAATTTTCCCTATATGTTCCCCATCTTTCTTCAGAAGTGTTTATTTCTTCTACTAATACATGCTCAATTTTCATAGTTAGACCTCAGAATTGACCTCATATCTCATAGGGTAGCACCATTTCTTCCTAGGCTCAATTGCCTAAAATAACACACAATTTGTTTCAACCATGAAATAGATAGTGTCATTATATTTCTCAACTATATCTTCAAGTATCCTATATCTTTCTTTCATCTTCCTTTGTAGGATTTTGGTCATAGAAAATATTTCTCCATCTACCCAATTCTTGTTTTGTCTTTTGTAGCTCTCAGATATTTATATTCTAGTAGGTACATCATCCTTCCATTCTCTAGGGTACATTCCAAGGAATTTGCACTTAATGTAGATATACATATGAACCAAAAGTGAACCAAACCTGAATGTCTTAGACTTGTCTTTCTTTATAACCTTCACATTGTCCAAAAACTATTGTGCTAGAACTTCGCATAGGTTATACTTATTGTTTTCCTTAACCATTCTATATGCCATCATAATAACTGCAATTGATACTGAGTTAGGTCTGTTGCTATGGAACATCTTGTAACCTAATATCATAGCTACCAACCTCACATCTTGCTGATAGATGTCATTTACTATCATTACTCTCTTATCCCACTTAGAATGGGTTAGGATTTCCACTTTTTTATGATATTCTTCTCTGCTACTGGGAGAGCTCCAGTATTATCCAATCTTGTTATTTCATGGATCATCTGTGTGCATATTTTAATTGGTTGTTCTCCAATCCATATAAACTAGTCATAGATTATTCTTAATATTATCTTGAACCATTCAGTTTCATGGAATTCACTCAGTAGGGTTAGCTTGATAATGGACTAGTCTTCCAAGTCTTTAAACTCTTCTACCATCTTTCCATCTACTTCTATCATCCCATCTAATTTACTATAGATATAAACATCTCCTATGATCTCATACTTGTAGTGTATACATGCCCTTATAATATCCTCAACATGCAACATGTCGTAAGGGGTTTGCAAAAATGCTCCTTCTGGATCATCCTCACAAGACTTAAATGGATGTTTCTTAAACTTGTACCTCGATCTATCCACAACATCAAAAATCATGGGTGTATCCATATCTTCTGAAAGAGTATAAAGTCTAAATACCTTTAACACACTAAATTCTAGAACTTCTACTCGAAATAATCACACAAAGTATTTTCTAGATGGCTGAAATGCATCTTCACACTGCTCTCCTTGGTTGTTGATTATAAAATGGTGCAAAAATGATACGCTTCAAGATCTTTTATCCTTCACAAGTTGAGTAAGTCTTTTAATCACAGGTGGCTCAACTTCGCACACTGTCTAGTCAAACAAAATCTTGTGAACACAGAATATAAATCTCCAAGTGTTGTGATCACAAACATAAGCTCCATAGTGTCTATACACACCATATCTAAGCTTGCATGAGCTCATTCCACATAATCAAGGGCTGGATATATTTTGGTGTCTTCATCCAATGCTCCCCCTAAAGCCATGCATCCTTCTATGTCGATGTCTCAATGAAATCATCATGCAAAGACACAGTAGCATCTATTGTCTCTCCTTGAACCAATGCCTTATTGAAATCTTTTATCTTCCATATCTTCTTCATTTGAACATTTCTTGAAATGATTCTCAAACTCATCCATATACTCATTAATAATTTTTCCAATGTCACCAACATTCTTCTTTATAACCACGGGAGGTGGTCCTCTTGGTCCTCTTATGTTGTCCTCTCCATTTTATCTGCAAAACTTTTTTACGTGTCCAAGGTTGTTGCATTTGTAACATATAGGTGGTCTCCTTCTATCCTAATTTACTTGTAGCTTACAATACCTTGCAATATGCCCAAAATTATTGCATTTGAGGCATGTGATCTTGGCTGTTGACTCTTCTCTAATGTAGTCTTGTTTATATCTAACCTGATCTGGTTTTCTACATTTTTCTTTCTTATGTCCATAATCATAACAGTTATAACAATAACTAGAAAAAGGTTTGAAAGAACTATTACCTCTGCAATCTCCTTTCATGTGTCCAAGTTTGTTGCATCCAAAGCATCTACCTCTAAAAGGTCTGGTCTGATCTCTAGGTCTCTCAAGAGTAGGTCTTTCTTCATTCTTTGCTTCATGTGTTTCTTCATTAGTTTTAGAACATTCCACTTCATTGAATCCAACTCCATTCATGTCTCCTTTAGGTTTCTGTCTTTGGTGTAGGAGCACCCTCAAAAGATTGAATCAGAGGAAGACAAAGATTGAGGGGACTGATAAGAGAGGTGTTTTATGTTAGAAATAGTCTAGATTAGGAGTGTAAGGTATTTTTTAGGTCCTTAGAAGTCTTCGTTCATCACCATAGACCTAGATAGCATTGAGGTTTAAGGATATGCAACAAATTTGAAAAGTTACACAAATCTTGCAAAAGTTGCTAAAAAGTTACTTTGCAACTTTAGCAACTTTTTTTAAAAATATGTTATCACCGATGGGATCACCTCTCTAACCAACCAAAGATGGTTAAAATAGTTTGGAGGGGTCTATTTAATTTTAAATTCAGTCATACCAATGCAGAGAGTGCATGGTAATGTAATAGAGTTTGAGAATTAATAAAAATATACCCTATTTTCTATAATTTCTAGACTGAAGTAGCATTTGTACGGCCTAGTATGGTCAGTGGATGAAGGAAGATTGATTGGAGAGGTTTCTTATGGTTCTTACCTTCATCATCCAAGAGGTTTGAAGTCTTCAATCAATCAGGTCTTTGAGTGATCAAAAATTCAAACCCATTGCCCTGAAATTAGGATAGGCCTTAGGGTTTCAAATCTATTTATCCATTTCTTGGCTTTTGACAATGGGAATCTAATAAGACTTGGAGGAATGCAATAATGGCCTATGTAAATTAATAATCCAAAAGGAGATAATTTTTCATGCAGGGAAGGGTGGAGAAATAGGAAGCCCTAGGTAGGCATCTCTATGTGACTACCTATTAGTTAGACTGTAACCGACCCCATAACTTTTGATGGGTAATTAATCAAAGCACCAAACCTTGGATTTGGAGTTTCTTTCCCTATCTTAAGAGTCTCCAATTTTTGAGGAGAGGAAATCAATCCATTTGAGAGGAGTTACTTCTTTAAAGCCCCTATTTAGCCCTATTAGCCCTAGGTGACTTGTGTATCCTTTGGTGGGATAGCCTCAGAGTTGTCTCCTTTCATTTGTATAATTGAAGTAATATTCAAAAGGGTGTCCAAAACTAATCTTATATTGTTGGGTTGTGTGGGAAATTTTTGAGAAAATTCCAAATTACCTAATTAGGAGGGCTACAAGGAATTTGACTAGATTCCTTGAGCTATAAGTTGAGGAATGCTATACTTTCAAATTGATATTGTTAAGAAGGATTTAGGAGGGTTTTGATTCATGCATAAAGTTGGAAAGGAGGTTGTGGGGTGAAAAAAAACATCATTTTTCCAAGAAGTCCTACTTGTAGAGGTTCTATTCATTCCTAGTTAAGGTTTGTGGATTCAAACTTAGGGATTGTAGGATTGTCTACATCAATTGGTATCAGATCTCCTAAAGATCCTTAGGAGGAAAGAATACACCATGTTATAGAATAGTGAAGAAGAAGTTCCAAGAAGAGTAACTAATGCAGAATTGGCAAAACTTTTTAGAGAGAAAAAGGCAAGATATGAGGCCCAATTGGAGAAGATGGGAAAGGATATGAAGATGCTATTTGAGAAAATGGACAAGGGAAGCATTGGAAACTATGATGAGGATATAGTGGGGAGTGAAGAAGAACCCCCTGAGCAGGAGGAAGAACAAGTGCCTGCTGATCAAAGGATGTTCCTGAAGACATTGAAGTCCATGGAGAGAAGAACCATGGATGAAAGATTGGACCTACCTGTCTATAATGGGAAACTAGACCCTGATGTTTCCTTGGATTGGATTGATTCTCTATCTATTTTTTTTTACTATGAGGACATCCCTAAAAACTAGAGGGTGAAGATAGCCAAGTCAAAGTTGTAGGGGTTCGCTCTCACATGGTGGAATTTCACTCAAGATGAAACAGTGAAGGAAGGAAAGAAAATAGTCACCACTTGGAAGAAGATGGTGAGTCTATTGAGGGAAGCATATATCCCTATAGATTATGAAGTCCAACTTCATAAGAAGAGGATGGTTCTAAGACAGAGAGACCAAGATGTCTCTACATACACTGAAGAATTCAGGATGCTTGGGATGAAATCCAAATTAGCAGAGCCCGAAAGTGTGAAACTTGCTAGATATATGCAAGGCTTGAAGGTGTCTATTCAAGATGAATTAAGTATGAGTACCATAACTATTGTCAACAAATACTATCATTTTTCATTAAAGGTAGAGGAGAAGATGAGAAGGAAACAAGACCAGGTAAACAAAAGTAGAGGTGCAAACAATAGCAAAAGTTTTTGAGGTAGAAGTTAGCATAATGAAGGCAGACAGAACTCTAAGGAGTTTGTGGATTCAATCCAAGATAACCAAAGAGGGGAAAAAATTCCTAGAGATACCTTTAGAGGAAGAGGGAATAGTTCTAGAGGAATAAATGGGGGAAGAGGCCTAGAACGTTTGTGAAGTGCTATAGGTGCCATCAAATAGGACACTTGGCATCTAAGTGCCCTAAGAAGAAAAACAAGCAACGGGAGAAGAGAGCTAACCTTGTCAGGGAAGAAGAGGATAATGGGAACAATGGCAAAGGATCATATGTGTTGCCTGAGGAGGGAGAGAACTTGATTCTTAGGAGAACCTTGCTGAAGACACCAGTCACCCAAGAGCCACCCCAAAGGAAGAATCTGTTCAAGTCCTCATGCAAAATTGGAGGCAAGGTATGTAAGTTGGTTATTGATAGTGGTTCTACTGACAATCTGATCTCTATTGAAGAAGTAGAGAAGTTGAAACTAAGAAGGGTCCCACACCCCACCCCTTACAAAGCATCTTGGTTTACTAAGAGCTAGCAAACTATCATTGAAGAGAAGGCTTGGGTGGAGTTCCAACTTGGGAAATACAAAGGCAAGGTACTCTATGATATAGTCCCAATGGATGCTTGTCACCTACTCCTTGGGAGGCCATGGCAATATGATGTGGAAGCACATCATGATGGGAGACTCAACACTTACTCAATCATGCACAAAGGTGAGAAGGTAACATTCCTACCCCATTCTGATCATGTTGAAAATGATTCAAAGTTCCTATTTGTAGGTGAAAAGGAGTTTATAAAAACTATTAAGGAGGAAGGAGATCCTTGTTATGATCTTGTTGTTTTGCCTAAGAATGATAGCAATAAGAGAGAGGAATTCAAGGCAGAGACATGGCTAACCCTTGAACAAAACAAAGAAATGGCTAGGCAGATACAAGAACTTCTAGACAAAGGGTTGATTACCAAAAGCTTAAGCCATTGTATAGTATCTGCCCTTCTAGCCCCAAAGAAAGAAGGCACATGGAGGTTATGCACTGACTCCAGATCCATTAATAGGATCACCATAAGATATAGGTTTCCCATGCCTAGAATTGAAGACCTATTGGATCATTTATGGAGTGCAAGGTATTTTTCTAAGGTGGACTTGAAGAGTGGATACCACCAAATTACAATTAGGACTGGTGATGAATGGAAAACAACATTCAAAACCAATGAAGGCTTGTATAAATGGAGGGTGATGCACTTTGGGTTATCTAATGCCCCTAGCACATTCATGAGACTCATGAATGAAGTGCTCAAATCATTCTTGGGAAAATTTGTCATTGTGTATCTAGATGACATTCTTATTTTTAGTAAAACAAAAGAAGACCATCTAAGACATCTAAATCTAGTCCTCAAAAGATTACAAGAGGAGAAAATTTTCATAAACTTGGAGAAGTGTGTTTTTATGTAGGAAGAGGTTGTGTATTTAGGCTTTTTGGTTGCATGAGGAAACATAAAGATGGATCCTAATATGATAGAGCCTATTATATATTAGCCTTCTCCAAGGAAAATGATAGAGGTGAGGAGCTTTCATGGACTTGCATCATTCTATAGAAAGTTCATTAGGAACTTTAGCTAGTTGTGTGCTCCGATGATGGAGACTATCAAAGGTGGACAAAAACACAAGTTTGTGTGGACTAAGGAAGAAGAAGACTCTTTTCAACATTTAAAGCAGAAGGTATCTGACAGACCTATCGTAGCATTTCCTAATTTTCAAAAGGTTTTCACCATAGAATGTGATGCTTCTAACACTACAGTAGGAGTAGTATTAGGCCAAGAAGGAATTCCAATAGCCTTTTTCAGTGAAATTTATGAATGATGCTAAGAGGAAATACACCTCTTATGACTTGGAACTATATGGACTAGTCCAAGCACTGAAAAAATGGAGACACTATCTCCTGCCAAAAGAGTTTGTGGTCTGGACAGACAATAGGCTCTAAGTTTTCTAAATAGTTAATAAAATTTGGGCCACAAACATATGAAATGGGTTGAATCCATTCAAGCCTTCACAATCTCCATAAAACATAAGAAGGGAGTTGCCAAAAAAGTGGTAGATGCTCTAAGAAGGAGGACCATGACAGTGCAAGAAATCAGGCTCCAAAGTGTGGGTATTAAGTCTTTCAAGGACATGTACCTATCTGATGAAGATTTCAAAGACATCTTCCAAATTTTCTATGATTTTTCAAAGGCATATCACAACCAATATGCAGACTTCCTGATTTAGGATGGACTCTTGTTTAAGGGACATCAGTTGTGTATCCCAAAGTGTTCTATGAGAGAGAACATAATCAAAGAGAAGCATGTAGGAAGCATAGGAGGATACGTTGGCATGGATAAGACCTTGGAGTAGGTCAGGAGGTTCTATAATTGGCCCAAGATGCCCACTAAGGTAAGGAAGTTTGTGGAATCTTGCACAATATGTTAGAAAGCCAAGGATACTTCAACCAATGCAGGACTATACCAACCATTTCCCTTTCCCACTACGCCTTGGGAGAGTTGCAGCATGGACTTTGTCATGGGTTTGCCAAGGACACAAAGAGGACTTGACAACATCTATGTTGTAGTGGATAGGTTTAGCAAAATGACCCATTTCATCCCTTGTAAGAGCACAAGTGATGCAACTTATGTAGCCAACCTATTCTTTAAGGAGATTGTTAGAATCCATGGTCTACCCCAGACAATAATCTCTGACAGAGATGTAAGATTTGTAGGTCACTTTTGGAGGATCTTATGGAAAAGGTTAGGGACAAATCTCCATTTCAGTTCTTCCTATCATCCCCAAATGGATGGGAAGACTAAAGTTGTCAATAGGTCATTGGGAAACCTATTGAGATGTCTAACCATGTAGTATGGAGAAAAATGGGACAGTGTTCTTGCCCAAGCAGAATTTGCATTCAATGACTCCAATAGGAGTACAGGGAAGAGTCCTTTCCAAGTTGTTTATGGGTAGAGTCCAAGAGGTATTCTGGAGTTGAGGGATCTTCCTCAAGGAAGTCATGTGAGTGCCCATGGTGAATAATTTTCAACCAAAATCCAAGAGATGCATGAACAAGTCAAATAAGCACTACAAGGGAGTTCAATGAAGTACAAAGAAAATGCATACAAAAAGAGGAGAGACCTATAGTTTCAGATTGGAGATTTGGTGTGGGTATACCTCAAGACAGAGAGATTACCAAAAGGAAAATACACAAAGTTGACAATGAGGAAATTTGGTCCATGTGAAGTCATCAAGAAACTAGGATTAAATGCCTATGAGGTTGCTTTACCTTTAGATTTTGGGATCTCACCTATCTTCAACATTTGTGACTTAACCCCATACAAAGGCCCATTGGATGTGCCTGTAAGCATTCAAGATGAAGAGCTCCAACAAGACCTAGTAGAACTTCCACACCATGAGCCAAGGAAACCAGATAAGATACTTGACACCAAGGTTGTCAAATAGACAAGGAAGAATGTCTACAAGAAATATTTGGTTCAGTGGGAAGGATATCCAAAAGAAGAAGTTGTGTGGATGGATGAGGCAGAGATGAAGAGACTTGGCACAAATCTTGAAGAACTAGTCTCAAGAGGACTTGAGAATCATTCACCCTGGGAGTATGGTGTACGAGCACCCTAAAAATATTGAATCAAAGGAAAAAAAATATTTTATGGAGATCAAAAATCTTCTTTATGTTCCTAGGTGACTATGTAACCTCATAAGAGTCCTATTGTTTAATCAAGTGCTTTTGGATGGCCATATAAACCCAAGACACCTAGATTGAGGGGAATGATAAGAGAGGTGTTTTATATTAGAAATAGTCTAGATTAGGATTTTAAGGTCTTTTTTAGGTCCTTATAGGTCTTAGGTCATCACCATAGACCTAGATAGCATTGAGGTTTAAGGATATGCAACAAATTTGAAAAGTTGCACAAATCTTGCAAAAGTTGCTAAAAAGTTGCTTTGCAACATTAGCAACTTTTAAAAAAATCTGTTATCACCAATGGGATCACCTCTCTAACCATCCAAAGATGGTTAAAATAGTTAGGAGGGGTCTATTTAAGTTTTAATTCAGTCATACCAATGTGGAGAGTGCATGGTAATGTAACAGAGTTTGAGAATTAATAAAAATATACCCTATTTTCTACAATTTCTAGACTGAAGTAGTGTTTGTATGGCCTAGTACAGTTAGTGGATGAAGGAAGATTAATTAGAGAGGTTTCTTATGGTTCTTACCTTCATCATCCACGAGGTTTGAAGTCTTCAATCGATCAGGTCTTTGAGTGATTAGAAATTCAAAGCCACTGCCCTGAAATCAGGATAGGCCTTAGGGTTTCAAAGCTTTTTGGCCATTTCTTGCCTTCCGACCATGGGAATCTAATAAGCCTTGGAGGAATGCAAGGATTTCCTATGTACATTAATAATACAAAAGGAGAGAATTTTTCATGCAAGGAAGGGTGCAGCAACAAGAAGCCCTAGGTAGGTATCTCTATGTGACTACCTATTAGTTAGACTACAACCGACCCCATAAATTTTGATGGGTAATGAATAAAAGCACCAAACCTTGGATTTGGAGTGTCCTGCCCTATATTAAAAGTCTCTAATTTTTGAGGAGAGGAAATCAATCCATTTGAGAGGAGTTCCTTCTTTAAAGCCCCTAATTAGTCCTATTAGCCATAGGTGACTTGTGTATCCTTTGGTGGGATAGCCTCAATTTTGTCTCCTTTCATTTAAAGACTTGAAGGGACACTAAAAAGGGTGTCCAAAACTAATCTTATATTTTTGCGTTGTGTGGGAAAGTTTTGATAAAATTCCAAATTACCCGATTAGGAGGGCTACAAGGAATTTGACTAGATTCCTAGAGCTATAAGTTGAGGAATGCTATACTTTCCAATTGAGATTGTTAAGGAGTTAGGAGGGTGTTGATTCATTCATAAAGTTGGCAATGAGGTCTTGGGGTAAACAAAACATCATTTTTCCAAGAAGTCCTACTTGTAGAGGTTCTATTCATTCCTAGTTAAGGTTTGTGGATTCAAACTTAGGGATTGTCGGATAGTCTACATCAGTCTTTCTCTTTGTTCATCAATCTTATCGCTACTCATGTGCAACTTCTCAATATGTAGTTTGGATTGAGTGAGTTCTCCTTTTATGATCTGATTATACTTCTTCAATACCTTACACTTATCCTTATAGTGATTAAGTTCAGTTTTCATTTTTCCTATCTGCTCATTTGCTTCTTTTAGTGACTCTTCAACTTTGTATATTGCATCCTTTTCATGTTGAATCTCTTTAATCATCAGAAGATTGATTTTCTCTTTTTCTTGCTCTAGATTCTTTACTTGGTATGATGTATCATTTTCTGACTCCTCTTTGATCTTATCAGTAAGGTCTTGTTTCTGACTTCTTAAAGTTTCAAGCTATTCCTTTATTTTCTTGATGAAACCTTCTGCTCTTCTCAATTTCAATTTCAATTCACCATTCTCAGCCTTCTCTTTGTCTAGGTCATCAAGTGTTGCTTCAAAGTTCTCTTGCAAACTTTCTAAATCCATTTTGATCTCCCTTAAGCTATTAGGCCTTCTCTCCAAGGGCCAATAGCTCTGATACCAATTGTTAGGATTAGGTAATACTAAGAGGGGGGTGAATCAGTATTACAACTCTTTAATTTAAACTTCAACCAATTTCAAATAAACTATATTAATACAAAAATGAAAAGAACATAAATGCACAACACATAACTCATAACGCCATGATTTGTTTTTGAGGAAACCCTAGCCAAGGGAAAACCCCGGTGGGGATGGTACCCACAACTATGCACTAAAATATAATATCCTTGTTAGGAGATGTATCCCTATTAGGATTTTATTATTACATAGTACATTTCCTTGGTAGAGGAATACAAAAACTTGTTAGGGGTATACAAAAACCCGGTTAAAGGTGGTGAGCTTACTGCTCTTACAATCAGAATATTGTCACAAAGTATTCTTCAAAAGTGAACAATGCAAGCATCTGCTATGCTTAGATAGTTCTAGTTATAGATCTGTCAAACATTGATCTCACATCTTTTTTGTTCTCTCAAATTTGCATCCATCACATCATCATCACAATCACACTTATTACTTCCACAAAAACATTCTATACTTATATTACTTCTACCATCTAGTCGGCTCTCAAAATACATTACAAAACATAATAATTACTAATGCAAATGATCAACATAGAGTTAGTGATCTTATATTATCGAAGTGTCAGAAATATACACCATCTATCTGACTTAGCATGTTTCCATACCAACTAACCGTGCCTCAATCATCGTGACTGCTCATATGCCTTGTTTCACTGATTCTTTATCTTTGCATACCTTCATATCATTGTATCTTCCTGATCTCATCACCTAAACATGTGCGACCTTAACTAAAGGTCTTACATATCCCAAAATGTCTTCTACTAACTTTCCAAGCCATAATACATCATATATTATCTTCACTGACTAAAACTGTAACATGGTATACTGTTATCGTAATTTTGTACTTAGTCATTTTCATGACTGAGTCTCCAATACCAAAACTCTCTACATGCTATCACTCCAGCATAAGTTTTGTCATAAATGACAACCCTTAAGTGATTCCAAGTGCTCCCAAAACATCACTTGCCAACATATATACATATATATTTATATATTATATACTAGTTACATATATATACACACATATGAAAGATCATCTATGTAGTAAGGTGATGATGGACATAATATGTGAAAGAGAATATATGATAGTGAGCTTGTGATGTATATATCCTGTGAGATCATATATGCTAAGTGTAGTAATTGTATTTTATTTTTTTGTTCTTCTGTGAGAACTATACTCATGCATAGGTAGATGCAACTACAATAGTTCAATTCTGTAACATGTACTTTTTGTAGTTATCCATTTCTCAATTGTGATAGATAATTTTTTATTTCATGCAATGAGCCTCACCATAAGTAAGCCACCTTGGGAGTGAGGCACCATTTTGTATTATGTAATTGATTACTTAATACTTGAGAGTTAGCCCTCTTTATAGATTTCCCATCTTGGGTTTCCACGCAAAAACTTTGGCGTTACATTTTTTGGCTTCTATTTATTTCCTTTTTTTAATTTTAATTATGTTATGTGGACAACTATTTAAAATTTTTAAAATATTGTATTTCCCCGCCAGAGAACCCAGGAGATATTAACCTAAAACATGATGCTAAGTTTACAAAACAATTTTTTTCTTAAAAGTTTACAAAACAGTATGGAATAACAAAGTGGAAGTAAAATATAAAGTTCATACATACTCATATACACATTTTGAATTGTAGATTACAAATCTCAAAGGTTCCTTGACGTAGAATTATGTAAATGCAATTTAATATATTAAGTATAATAATCATCTAAATCTCCTACATAGTACATCATGTAGATACATCTGAATAATAAAGTATACATGATAACCCACATTCTCTGCACAAGTCATAGGGTATGTAAACATAACCCAGTACAAAGTACAAATAAAGAAAGAATAGGAATAAGTCTCCAAGGAAGATAGGATACGAAGCAACCACAACAAATATAATCCAGCATTGGTACAAGAACGTCAGAGTCTCAAATGGTAAAAGAATCACTACCTCTTGACCTCATGAAAACCTTTGGCTCTATTCCCACCTAATGAACTACAACTAATTGAATATCTGAATGAATTGAAGAAATAGTGATTAGAGGTCACCAAGTACTAAAATGATATGTAAGATGATTAAATCAGTCAATATATCATCATTGATGTCAACTAGTCTTGACAGTACTTATCGTGTTAGTTACAAACATCTGAACATCTGTTGAAGGAAGAAAAGATGAAGAACTAAGATATCTACATGAGAAAAAGATGGATATGACAGATAAGGATAAGGTAAACATTGGGTAACTTATTGATGAGTCTATGACCTTATATTGTTGATTTGAGCATGTTACATTAATCTATTTTGAAGAAGAGATTTGAAATTGAACAAGTCAATGTGGTCGGTAATTGAAGATTTCTGTATACACCAAGAAAGTGCAGTGTATACCTACTGATAGTATTAACCGAGCTAGTTTAACTAGTTATCACTGATGCATTTCTATATTGACTGATTATGGATGAAAATGTTAAATGAAAAGAACAACCGACTGAATTTGATGAGCTGGAAATTGTTATGATTTCAAAATTAAGGATGAAGTTTGCTATGAGATCCATGGCTGACATAATTCAGAGAAGATATGAAGGATGAGATTGAAAAGTGTTAATGACACATCTACCGAGGAAGGTTTAAGAGGCAAAATGGAAGAAGGAGATTAAGCAGAAAAATCTAATGGCTAATATGAAAATGGTTTACTTGTCTATATAAGAGATATGAGTTTCATTATTGAAACATGATAGAAGAAGAATATTGTAGAGATTTTGCGTGAAGGTTATTCATGCATGCCTTATCAGACTGGTTATTGAAAGAACCGAACTGCAGAGTTAACCCAACGTCAGAGAATCATTTACCCAGTGAAAGTAAGTTGAAGAATATTGAGGAAGTGAATTTGATTATTGATCAAAGGATTTGTATGGGCTTATCATAGATCTGAATATCTGCAATTGAGTTGTATTTGAATCAAATTATACTATATCAGTTTAACCATTGATTCAAAAAATCTCTTAACCGAGTGGACTTAACAGTCTTATATTTTGTCCTATGCCATTTAGAGAATGTACATTGTTATCTTATTGACCCCATAGTGAATGCTAGTCAAAAGTTAACCTTTAGTGATAAATGCTCTAACCAGGTCACACCTAACAGTGTGTTTATAACCTTTAACAAGGTTGGCTCTTCACCGAGCTCACTTCAGAAGAGTGAATTATTTTGGGTTATCAATCCTAGGTGGTTTTTCCCTTAATAGGGTTTCCACATTTAATCATTGTGTTATGTATTATTGTGATGATTGTTTTTCTATCATACTTTACATACTACATAATTGATTTGGTCAGTAATCATAGTTAGCAATTTTTTGCCACTCCTAAAGATTCACATATGGTTGTTGTAAAGAGAATCTTGAGATACCTAAAGAAAACAAAGGACTATGGATTATGGTACACATTGGAAGGAAAATTTGAACTTAAAGTTTACACCGATGCACATTGAGCTAGAAACATAGATGACCAGAAGAGCACAACCGGTGGAGAATTCTTTTTAGGGGAAAGGCTTGTGACTTGGATTAGCAAGAAACAAGCATGCATTTCTCAGTCCACTGTTGAATGCAGAGTATGTTGATTCTGCTGAAAATTGTTCAAATATAGCTTGGATCAGACAAGTGTTGGAAGGAATGAATGAGGTAATCACTAACCCAGTGATTATATATTGTGACAATATCAGTGCTATAAATATTTCTAAGAATCTTGTGATGCATTCAAAGATAAATCATATATCAATTAAGTATCACTACTTAAGAGAAAAAGTTCAAGAGAAGAAAGTACAACTAGAATTTTTAACATCTAAGGAACAACTTGCTGACATCTTTACTAAACCATTATCGAAGGACACATTTGAATGTTTGAGAACTAGACTAGGGGCATGTCCCTTGTCTACCAGTCACTAAGGTGATCTAGAGGTTGCATCAACCTACACTTATCAGAAGATCATTCATGTTGATGCACATAGCTCACACTTTGGATTTTGTCTAAGGTTGTGAAATATTGTAGAAGTTGGAACAAAAACAAAATTATCTGTACACTGAAGGTACATGATATGAACTAAACAAAAGTGAAATACTTGGCTATTGTAGAGCTATTTGTTTGTTTATATTTTCTTTGGCATTGTTGTCAAACACAAAGAGAATGAATATGGAAAATCGGTTACTAAGAACACACAAAAAGGGAGAGACTTAAATATTTTTTGCTGAGAAAAAAAAAGGGAATCTGAGAACTGAAAAGATCAAATCCATAGGGAGAGTCTGCACTTGTAATGCTGTTATAACATATTAAATTTGAGCTTACCGAGCTACAACATTTTTCTTACATAGTTATAGAATATATGTTTGGTATGTGCATGGCATATTTTCATATTGCTTGTGTTTCCATCAATGCCAAAGGGAGAGATTGATGAACTACAACTAATTGAATATCTAAATGAACTAAAGAAATAGTGATTAGAAATCACCAAGTACTAAAATGATATGTAAGATGATTAAATCAATCAATATGTTGTCATTGATGTCAACTAGTCTTGACAATACTTATCATGTTAGTTACAAACATCTGAACATCTATTGAAGGAAGAAAAGATGAAGAACTAAGATATCTACATGAGAAAAAGATGGATATGACAGATAAGGATAAGGTAAACATTGGGTAACTTATTCATGAGTCTATGACCTTATATTGTTTATGTGAGCATGTTACATTAATCTATTTTGAAGAAGAGATTTGAAATTGAACAAGTCAATGTGGTTGGTAATTGAAGATTTCTGTATACACCAAGAAAGTGTAGTGTATACCTACTGACAGTATTAACCAAGCTAGTTTAACTAGTTATCACCGACGCATTTCTATATTGACCAAGTATGGATGAAAACATTAAATGCAAAGAAAAACTGACTAAATTTGATGAGTTGGAAATTGTTATGATTTCAAGATTAAGGATGAATTTTGTTATGAGATCCATGGCTGACATAATTTAGAGAACATCTAAAGGATGAGATTGAAATGTGTTAACGACACATCTTTCGAAGAAGGTTTAAGAGGCAAAATGGATGAAGGAGATTAAGTGGCAAAATCTAATGGCTGGTATGAAAATGATTTACTTGTCTATATAAGAGATATGAGTTTCATTATTCAAACATGTCAAAAGAAGAAGACTGTAGAGATTTTTCATGAAGACTATTCATGCATGCCTGATGAGACTGGTTATTAAAAGAACTGAACTGCAGAGTTAACCAAGCGTCAGACAATCATTTACTGAGTGAAAGTAAGTTGAAGAATATTGAGGAAGTGAATTTGATTATTGATCAGAGGATTTGTATGGGCTTAGCAAAGATTTTAATATCTACAATTGAGTTGTATTTGAATCAGATCATATTGTATCAGTTTAACCATTGATTCAAAATATGTCTTAACCGAGTGGACTTAACAGTCTTATATTCTTCCCTATGTCATTCAAAGAATGTACATTGTTATCTTGTTGACCCCATAGTGAATGCTAGTCAAAATTTAACTATTAGTGATAAATCCTCTAACCAGGTCACACCTAATAGTGTGTTTGTAACCTTTTATAGGATTGGCTCTTCACTGAACTCACTTCAAAAGAGTGAATTATTTTGGGTTACCAGTCCCAGGTGGTTTTTCCCTTAACAAGGTTTTCATGTTAAATCATTGTGTTATGTGTTATTTGTGATGATTTTTTTTCTATCATACTTTACATACTGCATAATTGATTTGGTCAGTAATCACAGTTAGCTATTTACTGGTAATTGGTAAAGTGAACAGACAGATTGATATTTTATGTTACCGAGCTGCATAATTTGTTGGAACTATTTTATAAGGTACATCTTTGTATTTGGGAATGTAGGATAACTAATATAACTGATTCACCCCCCTCTCAGTTATTCTAACACCATCATACTGAGGAGATAACATCAAACCCCACTCAGATAACAATACCACAATTAAAAATTAGGTAATACTAAGCAAGGGTCCTATAAGTTCCTATCTTAAGGGTATAACTCAATAACTCAAAGAGATACATACTAATCCAAAGGCATCCAACACACGTAGGAAACCTATGATGAAATCAAGGAAGTGTCATCACATATGTCAACCCCTTGGAATGATCTCACTGGACTACGACTCCCAAGTGTGATTGTTGTTAGAAATTTGGCTAAGTAGGATATCAGAATGTTTTCATTATGGAAACATATACTCAGCATGAAGATAGCATAATCAAAGGAAGTAGTCTTATATGAGAGTATTAGAAAATTTTCTAAGTACAGCAGTGTTTACCAATCTAATCAAAGACAGTTTTGATTAACGATGTTCACAGAAGAAGGTTCAGTGCATGCACACTTGAACATGGATCATTTTATGTATATCAAAGCTACATATGTGAGCACAAGTCTATATGGCATGTATGAAAGAAGATTGTAAAGATTTACAGAGACAGTGTTGAGCCGACCTGAACAGAGATGAAGATAGAATATGATTACATTGATTTAAGGGATTATTTTGTTTATCAAAATAATGACTTAACTATGTAGGGAAAACATCCTAGATGTTAACCCTAAGACAACATGAATTGATTTTATATTTTGTGAAGAGTATAAGAATTGTAAGCCGGCTGGAATTTTGGAATTTATTTATTGTAATAACTTGTATATATGTAAGAAGTATGTAATGTGAAATGTACAAGTTACATTTAGTAATTGTAATAAGTTGACATATGATGCCAAGTTGTATATTGTAAGAAGAAAGAAAGTAATAGATGTATGTGAAAGTGAATAGCCTACAAAGATAAATTAGAATAGGAAAGCTATTTCACAGTAGTAAAAGCTTATTGTATTTTACCTTAGTATCAAAAGCTATTATTGTATATTGCATGTTTGGGCAGTGAGCTCATCTTGCAAACATTTTTTTTAAATAGAAACTCCTAATAGGTTTGAGGCTTCTAACAAGGCCTAGAGTCCTTTAATTAGGATAGAGACACTATATGTATGTAACAGACTCCTAATAGGGTCAACACCCTTAACCGAATACTTTTGATTAGTGGATCAGTTGTGGGTATCATCCCCACTGAGGTTTTCCCTTGGCCAGGGTTTCCTCAAGAACAAAAATGGTGTTATGAGTTTATTTGTTTTATTGCAATGCTTGTTATTCAATTTACTTAGTTTAGTCTCTTATGCAAGCTTCAATTTAATTTCTTATATCCATAATTGGGCAAAAGTAAAAGTTTGTGAAATACTAATTCACCCCCCCCCCTCATTATTTCCTATTTCTAACAATTGGTATCAGAGCTTAGTTACTCAGAACATAGTTATTCGGAGAAAGCCGTTATAACAACTTGAGTAAGATCTCTATGGATATGGATCAATTGTAGAAGAATCTTGAAGAAGCTCTTGAACATATGGATATACTTACTTGAGAAAGAGATACTCTAAAAGAGAAATGTGATGATGTGAAAAACTACATTGAAAAAAGAAAAGAAAAGATAGAAGATCTGAAATCAAAGAAATAACCTATAATTCAGGTCAAGGACTATGATGAAGTTTAAAAACTGAAGAAAGAAAATGAGATCCTTAAACACGAGTTAAAGATTGTAGATCTAAAGTTAAGATTGAAAGATGAAAATTGCAAAGATGAATCAAATCTGAAATCTGAGAATGCTAATTTGAAATATGAACTTACCAAAGTGACATGTAAATTTGAGAACAAGAAATTGCAATATGCTGAGCTTGAGAAGTACAATACAATTGTGAAAGGGGAACTAACTCATTCTAAACAACATCTTGAGAAACTGTATTCCAAACGTGAAAAGATTGATGAACAAATGTCTTATCAGAAACCATCTTATGATAAAACCAGCCTTGGATACCTTGAAGATAAGTTCCCTAAGAAGAGTGAGGAATGCAAAGAACCAGATGTGAAACACTCTAAGAGCAAAGATGAAAAGAAGCCTGATGAAGCTAACAAATTTGAAGATATACCTAATCCACCTAAAGATATGTGAAGAGAATTCAAAGGTAGATGTCTTTCATGAAATTATTTTGGAGACATGAAAAGAGATTGTGCAAGTAAGAAATTCAAACCTATCTTTGGTTATTGTTATAATTGTCATGGTTTTGGACATAGAGCTATTGATTGTAAGAAACCTAGATCTAATGATAATAATAGTAGTAGAATGTTTAGAGATACTAACCCTACATATAAGAGACCTATTGGATACATGAACAAAGGGAATGGAGTTGTGTGTAATAGATGCAACAAGATTGGACATATCGCCAGAAATTACAGATCATAAATCAGTCAGACATGACTGAGATAGGGAAACAATGGAGTAGTTTGTCAGATATGCAACAATTTTGGTCACACAATGAGATTTTGCAGAATGAACAACATGAGAAACCCTAATCCTAGAAACTACACAAGGAGAAATGTGAACACCAACAATAGTCAGAGAGAATGTTACAGTAACTTGGAAGAAGTTGAGTTTGTTAATGCCATGGATCAAGAGAGAACACTCAGTATACCAGGAAAACAGATAGGTGAAGTACCTAAGAGTAAGTGTGAGTCATTTCCTAATTCATCTCAAAGAACTTAAGTATTTATTTCATGAATTATGTATTAGAGTAAAGTATCAAAATACTGTAGAAGTTAGAATAGATTGAATTAAGTCTTGCAAAGTTAATATGAGCTAGTATATGATAAAATGAAGCTATGGTTAAGAGCACATGAATTTATGAATATGCATGTGAGTACACGAAAAGAATGAAGTTATGCAAGTAACTAGGAACAAATTTTTGGCATGAAGCAGCAAAGAAATTTAATGTGATGTCAGTATCTTGAAAGATTTGAAGGATAAAATTAGATGATTGGTATTAGTTGATCATTCAAGCAATTAAAAGTGATATAGAGAGTAGCCAGTGGAGATTGAGAGAAGTTTGCAGGATTTGGAGATGGATTTCTTGCCAAATCTACGCAATGCCCTAAATCGGGATTCTGAGGTATTTTACTAAGTATTCACTATCAAAGTAGTCATATTTTATAGAATCATGGATGGATCACTAGTTCACCACATCATAGATTCAGTCAGACCTAGAATGAAGAAGGAACCTATAGAACCATTAGAAGAAGATCCTAGTTTAGCCTTATCAATCATTCCAGATGCAATTTTGCATTTGGAAGATGTGAAAGGTTATCTTAAATGTAAGTTTGATACTATAGGAGATGGTAGCCTAATCATGGAATACGATAAGATCTATAAATAGGACATGTCATACAAAGAAGGGTTTGAACATTTGAGTGAAATATATGTTATCAAGTATACACTTCACTGTGAATTTTAGAATGATGAATGGACCAAGATAATATTGAGCAAAATTCATAATGGAAAGTTTTGGTTAGATGATAGAGTCATAGACATCACCGCAGAACTTATTCATGATGTAACTAGATTATCTAAGTCAAGAGTGATTCCTTTGAATGAAAAGAATGTCAAGAAAATAGTCTTAGACAATACCAAGTCTTCATACAATGGAAGAGGAATTGTTATAAGTAAGATTGAACAAGATGATGTTAGATATGTGTGTAAAATATTGACTACAATTTTTTTTGCAAGCTCAAAAGAAGATGATATAGAAGTTGGCATGGTACATGCAGCTTATCTTATGTGTGTAGGGAAAGTAAAAGTAGATATGTGTGTGTGAGCAAGGCTTTCGAGGGTACCTGTTATCTATTCTGAAAGGCTCAAATCAATCAAACATTAAGAGTTTAATCTAGCATACAATCAAAACAAAAACAAAGAAACTCTAAGCTAGCCACCTCAGATTGAGCCAGAAACAGGTGCACCCAAGCACTGTTTGATTTGCTCTGATAAGGGGGATGTGGGTGTGCTCTCTAAGCACTTTGGAGCATACTATAAATGCAATTAGGATGAATTGTAATCCATGAAAACCCCAAAATGGCACAAAAATAGGTATAGAACACCTGATTTGCCCCTAAGGCCTCAAGGATTCAAAAAATGTTTTAATGGAGATTGAGCTACATGATGAGGAATCTAAGATTGATTTTAGACCAAATTAGAGATGTGATATGATGCTATGTTATGCAAAACAATAAGAAAAGCTATGTTAATCCATTATTACTAAGCTATGATGAGTTAAAATGCTTGAAAGTAAACTAGATTAGAATGATTTGCTAAGGTCTAACATGAAAATGGCATTATAACAGTGCATGAGAATGAAAGTAAGCTAATTGATTTTTCTCTTGAAAGGAGGGGTATTTATAGGATTTGGGAAGGAAGAATGAGTGGCCAGGATTGAAATCCTTAAGAGAGGCCAAGATTCATTCAAAGGGGAGCACATGGATTGTGCTAGTTTAGGGATCACCTCTTTGTGACAAGTGTCACAAGGGCATTGGATTGAAAGATGGGAGGAATGTGCACCATTTGAGAAATGTGCCTAAGGTCAAAGGGTGTAAGAAAGGGGTGAGGGGCTTCTTAAATGCACCATAAATGCATGTAAGAGGGATAAGGAGGCCTTAAATGCCTTCAATGCATTTAAAAAAGGGAAGCCCTCTTTGTTGACTTTGGGGTAAGCTTAAGAGTTGGCTAACCTTGTTTAGGGAATGTGACAAGGTTAAGGGAGGAATTAGGATAATCTTAGGATTAGGATGGGTGAAGAGGTTGGATTTGAGAAGATTCTAGAAGAGTCTAGAATTCTCCTTGGTTTCATGGAATAAAAGCTTATTCATTCCAAAAGCTTAAGTTTTGGGAATATTTATTGAAATATTTTTAATAAATATGAAATTTAAATATTTAATCTTAATTAAATATTTAGCCTTGGGATTAGGGTTAGAAAAGATGGGATTAGCCTTTTAATCAAAATTATGAAGGAATTAGAAGATTTTGGAAGAGGTTAGTGGTCTAAAGGAAATTGGCCAAGTTTTGGCCAAAAAAAAAATTATTTATTTATTTTGGGATTTTTGGTCAATTTATTAATTAAAATAATTAATAAATAAGGAGATAATGTTTAAATAAGATTTAAACATTTTTGGAAGGGATTTCTTAATTAAATATTTTTAATTAAGAAAAAGGGATTTAATGACATAAAAATTAATTAATTAAATAAATAATTAATTAATAAATGATGATGTCATCAGAGATTTTTCAGAAAACAAAAATACTTTATTTTCTAAAGGATTTTTAGGTGTCTACATTTTGCCCCTCTTTGATGCGATGCCGCAAGTGGCATGGCATCAAAGACAAGAAAATAAGATGCCCAAGGCTAGAATTTGGAGGAATAAGGGATTGTGCCCCCTCAAGAAAATAACGCAAGGAGTAAACGTTGTGGAATTGTCTCGAAAGGAAACAAAGAAGGAAGGGCCTAGGAAGAAGGGGAGATAAATAACCAAGCTTCCAAGAGCAAAGATGGGTGAATGCAAGATGAGAGGGAATGCAAAATGCAGGATGCAACTATATGAGGAGGCAAGAGTAATCTATATGATGCAGGATGCAGGGGAGATGGGGAAGCTCCAAGTGCAAATGTGGAGAGCACAACCTAGTTTAATATAGCAATGCTAGAGACCTGCCAAGGATACTGGGATCATGAGGCCTTGTCACCAGTGTTGCATAGGACCGACGCTAAAAAGACACACAGGGTTGCCCCAGCATCACGCATGAACCCAAGAGGAAGCATGGTGGAAATGATGCTGAAGAAACCACAAACACACAACTGACTCACAGGCAGAAGCAAAAGATCAAAAGACCTTACCCCAGATTATCCTCATTCGCAGCACACCATGATATAAAGGATCGTGGTGACGTTGAGTAGAGAACAATGAGAAGCTGTAAAAGATTAACAAGACCCAAAGGACAAAATCCAAGGTCAAAATGATAACTTCAAAAGACAACCTTTGCCAAGGAGAGAGATTCGATTTGATTGATGGCGGGAAGATTGGTCTAAACATGTGGAAGGATACATCGACATGGACCTGGTGTGCTTGGTGGAAGATTAGGTTAGACAGGAAGGATACAACTGAGGGGACCCGTGATTAGGCTTAGGTTAGACAAAACAGAAGCATACATCTGTACGGACCCGATGCTGATGGGGAGAATGCTATGTTGCTGATTGGCAAATGATGAAGTTCAAAGATGGTCATGATGATCAAGGATAGTTGACAATTGATGTTGCTGAAGTGCGAGGTTGGATAGGATAAGATTTCTGATCAAATGCTGCTGCAGGACTAACAAGGATATATACAACAAGACGCGAGGATATTTACAACAGCTAGATATTTACAATGGCTATGTATAGAAGCTCAGGATTAGGATGTACAAAGAACCTGGGGATGAAGCTGAAACTCCAAAGATATGCAAGATGATGCCCCAGTTGGGCTGGAAGGCCAAGATGGACTAGTGATGGATGATGTGTCCTGAAATGACATGAATTTGGGAAAGACATATCCCAAAGATGATGATTGGATTGAGATCAAGGCTTGCTACAAGACTAAGGATTTGGATTGGATGGATTGGCTTGATCTTGGATTGGATGGATTGAGGATGTGGAGAGGATTGGAAGATTGCTAGAAGACTGCTATGAATGGTTGGATATGGATGAATGGCATTGGATTGCATGAAAGGTAGCCTATAGCTAGATACCAATGACAAGGGAAGATACTGGGTGATGGAAAGATGGAGGAAATGCTTAGGATGAGGATCATGGGACTGCTAGGAGATTCAGATGGAGGAAGATTTGGATTTGGATGGAGGAATTCTTGGGAAGATTGGATGGTGGATTTGCTTAGGAGATTTGGATGGAGGAAGATTTGGATTTGGATGGAGGAACTGCTTAGGAGACGTGGATGATAGATTTGCTTGAGGATTGGATAGAGGAAGATTTGGGGAGATTGGATGGCAGATTTGCTTGAGGTTTGGAAGATGGAATGCTGGAGGAACCACTGAGGGATAGGGATGGAGGAATGCTTGGGGAGATTGGATGGTGGATTTGCTTAAGAGATTTGGATGGAGGAAGATTTGGATTTGGATGGAGGAACTACTTAGGAGACGTGGATGATAGATTTGCTTGAGGATTGGATAGAGGAAGATTTGGGGAGATTGGATGGCGGATTTTCTTGAGGTTTGGAAGATGGAATGCTGGAGGAACCGTTGAGGGATAGGGATGGAGGAATTGCTGAAAGATTTGGGAGATGGGATATTTTGGATGAAAGATAGTCTCCAAGGAATATGTCACCAAGGAATAAGATGCCCCCTGCTTAGGATAGTTCATGTATTTTCAGAGGCATGGGGGATGCTTGGATGGATGATATGCTAACAAGAGGATAAGGAAGGTATATGGAAGCTAGGATGAATGGATTGGATAGAGGATATGTAGTTGAAAGGTGTGATGGATGCCAAGAAGGTGCCCAAAAGCATGTATACCTGGTAGTCTTTGTTTTTGTCATCAAGATCCAAAGGAGGATGAAGGAGGTGAGAGACAAATGGGATGGAGGAGATGTTGGATAAGACGGTGATAGAAGGGAATGGCCCCCAACTACAGAAAGGAACTGGGGGGACCTACGCATGATGCCTGTTTGCCAGGTTTTCACCATGGTACTTGTCCAAGGCACTTGAATTGCCAAGTTTTCACCATAGGATGAATGTTTTTCTCTTTTTCTTTTCTTGATACATTTCTCTTGATTTTTTCCAATTTTTATGGATTTTCTGATTTTTTCGTTGATTAGATGCTGACCTTCTGATATTTTTGATGTGTTGCTATCTTTCTTCACTGATCTTCTGACTTGTTGTTGATGTTTTCTGATTTTGCTGACCTGCTGATTTCTCTGATTTGTCACTGACTTTCTTCACTGATCTTCTGGTTTGCTTGGATGTTGGTATAGCTTTGCTAGGATGGATGGATTTATGCAAAAGCACAGATTGGATGGGGTAGATGGGATATATGGTGGTAGAAATTTTTTGGATGGAAAGATGGAAAGTGATCATGATAGGGAGATGCTGTCAGGACCAACATTGGCACATGTTGTGAGGAAGGTGGATGAAGTGGATAGGACGTGGAAGATAGAGGTGAATGTGATGGAGGTTTTACACTAGGAGATTTTGAATCTTTGGGACCCAAAATATATTTAGGAGATGGATGAGAAGACTGAATAGCTGGGGGATTAGCAACTTTGGATGCCATTGTAGATGTTTCTTTTAGATGCATTACATCTTTTTGCTTTGGGATCCACATCATTTTTGCTTTAGCTTTGGTGGGCCTTTGTGGCCATTGGTATGCATCAGATTTTGCTTTTGCTTTGCTGGGCCTTTGTGGCCATGTAGTGGATTTTGCTTGTGCTTTGCTAGGCCTTTGTGGCCATTGGGATGCATTGGATTGCTTGATTGGATTTTTCTTTGGTTGACCATGTCGTTTAGACTGGACATGACAATCTTTGAATTTGTGTGGATATTTCCCTTTATTCATATTGGATATGGCATCCAAATTGCGGGGAGCATTGGAGTGAATATGAGGAGATGTGTGGGATGGAGGAAATATGGATGGAGAGATGGAAGGAGATTGGTAGATAGGATATGTGGGAAGGTGCCTTTGTTGATCTTGACTAGGTATGCTTGGATTTTGGATGAAAGACTGAGTAGGATAAGATGGGGGATGATATTTTGGGATGTAGGGTCCCAAAATGGATTGGGTATGTAGAGGATATGTGTTGGTAGATTTTGGGACATAGGGACCCAAAATGGATTTGGAGGATGGAGGAATGTGATAGGTTGTCCTTGGTTGTAACGATGGAGGAGGAGGAATAGCATTGTATGTTTCGGGAGATGTGATGGTGGGTTTGGAAGGCTACTTGAATTTAGCTTTAGTTGTACCAACATTTCTAGAGGAAGTGCCTTCTTCTGATGTGTAACCAATTCCACATAACTTTGGATGTTTCTTGTCTTGGATAGGCTCCAGATTTCCTTGTTCATGGATGCCTAGGCCTTTGCCTTGATAATTCCATTTCTTGAGCATTTTATCAGAACAAGGATATTTCTGACTTGGGGAGTATGATAAACATCCAGTTTCTGGTTCCCTAATGGAAGATATGAAACTAATTTCTTCTGCATCAAGTGGACTGCCTTTCACAAAAGTAAGTGATCCAAGAGGATAGAGTGATGGTTGTGGGATAGTTTGGATTGGAAGATCCTCAAGAGGAGAGGATAGGATGGTGGGATTTTGACTGGGATTGGGGGATAGTAATGAATCTTCAGATGGAGAAACTAGGATGATAGGATCTTGGATTGGAGGAATTAGGATTGTAGGATTTTGGATTGGGGGTGATGGAAGAAATAGAACATGTGATGGGGGAAGTGAAGGGATTGGATCTTGATTTTCTTCTGCGAGTATTTCAACATGCTTTTGGGAAAGATCTTGACATGGTAGGATTTGTGTGGATAGAATGTTGGGGGATGCATGGATGGACTCTTCAAATGGGGTGGATGGAAGGATGGGAGATTCTGTAGTTGTGATGTCTGGAAGAAGGAAGAACTCTTCAGATGGTATGGATGAACGGATGGAAGATTTTGTAGTTGTGATGGTAGGAAGAGGGGTGAATTGTAGATATGCTTTGGATAATGCTAGGAGGAGGTGATGTTGGTGGTGATGGGATGGAGACCTCAGATGGAAGGGACTCAATGATGCTAGGAGATGGAAGAGGATCAATGAGTGGGATGTATGGAAGATAGATAACAGATGGGAGTGATGGATGGGCCTCATCAATGATGGCTTCACATGAAGTGTTGAGATGGCTTGGCTCTTCAACTTTAGGAGTCGGATTTGTTTTTGGCTTCCTTGTGAAACTCCTTGGAGACTTTCGTGGTGAAGAAGGATTGGAATGTGGAGGAGATGGAGAGCTAGGATATTCCTCATATGAAGATGGGGTGGAAGATTGTGAACTTTCTTGAGGGGATGACGGTGCAGACGAGGAGTTGGAGGATGGTGGGTTGGGAGAAAGGATTGGAAGACTTGGTTTTTGGTTTTGAGGATGATTTGGAGGATAAGTAGATGAAGGGTTCGGATAAAGGATGGGAAGACTAGGATTTTGGATTTGGGGGTGATTTGGAGGATGAGTGGATGGAGGTTTTAGATAAGGGAAGTAGCATGAAGTGTTTCGAAGGGATGGTGGCGATGGTGATATGACCATAGCAGGAGATGGAGGTATGCAGGATGCATATGGAGGATGTGTAGGTTTAAGATAGGGATAAGGTGTGGATGGATAAGATAATGGATTTTCCTTGCCAAGGACATGAAACAGAGTGCTAGTGGATAAGCGTGAAGGCATGATAGGATATTTTGGAGGAATGATTGGATGTTGGGGGATGTTTGGAGCAAACTTGCTAAGATTTTCAAAATATGCATCGTGATCTACAAGGCTTTCATCATCTTTGGGATAGGACAAATTGAGGGGAGAGACATAATAACCAAACTCATCATAATAGTTTTAAGACATGCTGACTTGCGGATGAGTTGGATAAGGATGAAGGATGAAGATGGATTGGAAGACTAAGACTTAGATTGGGATGACTGACAGGATCATACTAAGATTGGATTTGGCTTAAGATTGGAAGAAGACTGACTCTAGAAGAAGATAGACAAGGGGATGGGGGATGACCAAGATGACTCTACTAACCTAAGATAGGAGGAAAGGATGACAAGACTGGATTGAATATGACTAGAAGACCATGTTTTGAGATTCTGAAAGCTTTGGACATTTTCTGGATTTTGGGAGGATTTGGACTGACATGGCTGTTCTGAGCATTTTGAACCAAGTGGTAGATCAGTTTGATGTTTTTCCAATGGCAAAGGATAGATTTCAAAAAAGATTTTCAGATAAGTAATCTCCGCAAGGGACAAAGCAACCTTGCGAGATACAAACAAGATAACTGACTTTGATAAAGCTTTGAAAGTGTATGTTCCAACAAGTGTTTTCACGGAGTATTGACTGTCAAGCACTTCAAACAGATCTACCTAAGGAAGGTGAGTATCAAAATCGCTTGCCCACAGCTTGGTATCCCCTAAAAGGGAATACAAATGGTGAGTAATCTTGAGGTGATCCGGTAAACCCCTTGGAATCGGTCCTTGCATAAGGATTTTGATACTTTCAGATGTAGATAGGGTAGCCTCTATTTTATCAGGTTTTTAATAGTTCCGTGGAGTCTCCATACCCGGTTATGCTGACCGCCTGTGACTCACTTAAGAGCCTAGCCAACAACGCTGGGGGAGGAATATTTACCTTTCCCCAGACATTTGTATTTGGCACAAGACGCCCGGCGATTAGGAGATGTAAGTGAGTACTTTTTGCCTTCACTTTATTTATATACTGGCCGGGGGGGATACCAGTTTGAGGTCATTCTCTGAGGAGGAAGTGTTTTTCTCCCCGGATAGGCCTCGCTAAAAGTAGAACAAGTGAACTTGTCCGAGTCCAAATGTTCTACGTTGCTTACTTTAACAAGGATTTACAGAAAATGAAAGCTCCTAGATGCACATCAAGCAAGTTTGTTCATTTTTCCAAATTGATTAAGTGATGTTTGAACTTTGAAAATGAAGACAACCATGCTTAGATTTTGTTTTGTTCTTTCTTCAAAACGTAAATGATTTGAGCGGTTGCAAGTTCTTTCCTTTTGGGCATTCAAGATTGATATTTGCGAGTTGATTTAGGAACTTTGAAAATGTGCTTTGTTTTATCCTTAGATCATTCAAGATTGTGTTCGTTTACTTGCTTTTGAAATCTGAAACAAGAGAGGGAATAGAGTGTTCGTTCCCTTTAGTGCATTCGAGATTGGGTTTGATTTTCAAAATGACAATGACACTTTAGGACCTAAGTTCTTTCCTTTAGTTTCATTCAAGATTGAGTTTGACCTTTTGCAAAATAAAAAATAAATCCAGTGCCAGACAGAAAAACACCAAAAAGCGACACTGTCCAACTTATAGACGACGCTGGAAAGTTCAGAGGTGACATTTCATTCTTACAGGTGACATTCTGTACCTTTATAGGCGACAGATAACTATGTAGAGGCGTGATTTCTTTCTTCGAAGGCGTGATTTAATTACATGCAGGTGACAGAAGAAGAAGTAGAGGTACAATAGAAGTTATGGCTGGCGAAAATCTGCCAGTAACCAAGCGTTAAAACAGTGTCTGTACGCGTAATTTGATTTCTTGAAGGAGTTATTTAATTGCTTGAAGGCGTGACTGTATTTTGTGTAGGCAACATTTCTTTTCATGAAGGCGACATTTCTTTTCTTGAAGGCAACATTTAATTGCTATAGGCGACATTTAATTGCTTGAAGGCGACATTTCATTTGTTTCCTGCAAATACAAGAATATAAAGTATAATCTCATCAAAATGATTATGGTTTTGGTCCCACCGGGCGTGCCAAAATGTGAGCAAGGCTTTCGAGGGTACCTGTTATCTATTCTGAAAGGCTCAAATCAATCAAACATTAAGAGTTTAATCTAGCATACAATCAAAACAAAAACAAGGAAACTCTAAGCTAGCCACCTCAGATTGAGCCAGAAACAGGTGCACCCAAGCACTGTTTGATTTGCTCTGATAAGGGGGATGTGGGTGTGCTCTCTAAGCACTTTGGAGCATACTATAAATGCAATTAGGATGAATTGTAATCCATGAAAACCCCAAAATGGCACAAAAATAGGTATAGAACACCTGATTTGCCCCTAAGGCCTCAAGGATCCAAAAAATGCTTTAATGGAGATTGAGCTACATGATGAGGAATCTAAGATTGATTTTAGACCAAATTAGAGATGTGATATGATGCTATGTTATGCAAAACAATAAGAAAAGCTATGTTAATCCATTATTACTAAGCTATGATGAGTTAAAATGCTTGAAAGTAAACTAGATTAGAATGATTTGCTAAGGTCTAACATGAAAATGGCATTAATAATAGTGCATAAGAATGAAAGTAAGCTAATTGATTTTGCTCTTGAAAGGAGGGGTATTTATAGGATTTGGGAAGGAAGAATGAGTGGCCAGGATTGAAATCCTTAAGAGAGGCCAAGATTCATTCAAAGGGGAGCACATGGATTGTGCTAGTTTAGGGATCACCTCTTTGTGACAAGTGTCACAAGGGCATTGGGTTGAAAGATGGGAGGAATGTGCACAATATGGGAAATGTGCCTAAGGTCAAAGGGTGTAAGAAAGGGGTGAGGGGCTTCTTAAATGCACCATAAATGCATGTAAGAGGGATAAGGAGGCCTTAAATGCCTTCAATGCATTTAAAAAAGGGAAGCCCTCTTTGTTGACTTTGGGGTAAGCTTAAGAGTTGGCTAACCTTGTTTAGGGAATGTGACAAGGTTAAGGGAGGAATTAGGATAATCTTAGGATTAGGATGGGTGAAGAGGTTGGATTTGAGAAGATTCTAGAAGAGTCTAGAATTCTCCTTGGTTTCATGGAATAAAAGCTTATTCATTCCAAAAGCTTAAGTTTTGGGAATATTTATTGAAATATTTTCAATAAATATGAAATTTAAATATTTAATCTTAATTAAATATTTAGCCTTGGGATTAGGGTTAGAAAAGATGGGATTAGCCTTTTAATCGAAATTAAGAAGGAATTAGAAGATTTTGGAAGAGGTTAGTGGTCTAAAGGAAATTGGCCAAGTTTTGGGCAAAAAATAAATTAATTATTTATTTTGGGATTTTTGGTCAATTTATTAATTAAAATAATTAATAAATAAGGAGATAATGTTTAAATAAGATTTAAACATTTTTGGAAGGGATTTCTTAATTAAATATTTTTAATTAAGAAAAAGGGATTTAATGACATAAAAATTAATTAATTAAATAAATAATTAATTAATAAATGATGATGTCATCAGGGATTTTTCAAAAAATAAAAATACTTTATTTTCTAAAGGATTTTTAGGTGTCTACAGTGTGAAATTTTGAGGATTCAGTTGACTAAAAATCTTGAGAAGATCAGAAACACCAAGAATTCACAATTTAGATTTTCATCTCTGATCACATACATGTTTTTCCATTTGGTCAGAAGATTCCCAAACACTATAGGAGTTGACCGGAATGATAATAGAAATTCTATGGAAAAAATAAACAAAGTGTACCTAAGACACCCTATTGACAAAGTGAATTAAAGTGCTACTTTAGTGATTAAGACTTTTCAGAATGAAATGAAGAAAAGATCAAGGATTCCACCATCTATTGTGGAAAAGTATAAAGATGAGATATGCTTTTTGGTAGATATAGACTTTACCTATATTGAAGCAGTTGAGCCAAGAGTAGAATTTGTAGATCCTCTTGAGTATGAGGTTTCAAAAGTTGTGATTGAAGGTTATGTGAGAAGATTACTTAAGAGTGATTTAGATGCTAAGAGTCCTAGATTTGGGACACATGAAGAGAACTTAAATTCCGCACAATCATCACAAGCATAGAAAATTGCAAAGAAGAGAGTTGACAGTACCATCAAGAAAATATTGAAAGATAGTGGTATAACCAAACATGAGGTTGTCATTGCGAAGAAGAATGCAGCAATAATCAAGGATATTGGACAAAAAGAAGTATTATTAGTTCCACACTTGACATCCCTTGCAGCCCCTACTGAAGAAATTCAGGAAATTGATGAAGAAATTTAAGAAGTGGAAGTACAAGAAGTAAGGAAATCCATAACATCCTCCTCCACCACACTGACTAAGAGAGTAAAAGAGATGACAAGAAGATCAGGTAAAAGGCAGAAGACTATCTTTACCCCAGTACAAAGGAAAAAATCAACAGTTAAGATAGATGAAGAGGCAGGTAGCAACAAGAAGAAATGGAAGCCTAAAATAGATAAAGTGAACCCTTTGATCATAAATGAAGGGGATTTCACCAAGTTAAACAAATACTATGAGATGTATGATAACTTTGAGAAGTTGAACCTAGAAAATGCAGTTGTTAGACACATGATCCTTGCAGACAAGAAATTTGATGAAATCCAAGGCAAGATCCTTGACAATCTATATGATAAATTGATAAACAAGAAGAAGAGAGCTATAGAAGAAGATAAAGGAATAAGATAAATATTTGTAAGAAAGATTTGTGAGATAAAAGATGAAGATAATTTTAAAGAAATAATGAAGAACCTAAGTACCCATCTAAGGAAGAAGAGAAGAACAATAATTATAATGGGAGGAAATTATGAGGAGATAAACAAAGAAACAGAGGAAGCGGTTGTGAAGGTAATGACCTCTAGACCAGGTGAACAAATTAGTGAATCTAATCAAGCAGTTGAAACTGAATATTAGACTGAATCATCACTAGCTCCACCACCCTCCATCAACATTATAGATGAATCTATGAAAAATTGAAGGAATGAATATGACCCTAGACAGTGAAGAAAATCCTTTCAATGACCAAGGAGCCAATGTTGGCAATTTGACACAGATTGGTGAGCAGAAGGATATAGAAGAGAATAAGGAAGAAAAGATTGAAACAAGTAAGGAAGAAGAAAAAAAGGAAACTCAGATTGATACAGAAGAAGAAGAGCATGTAGTGCTATAGGAACAGTCAATAATCAAATAGAGTTGATCTCATCTCTGAATAAGATTATTGGAAAGAACAAAAAGGTAAAAATCTTGGAAGGAGCACTACTTGAGGTAACAAGTAAACTTCAAAGAGTTATATCAAGTCAACTTAGTGAGGCCGATCCCCAAGAAAAAGAAAAAGAGGTTATGAAAGCTTTTGACATGGAATTTTCAAATCTATCTGATGTTGCAATAGTCAACGCCCAAGCAGCCCATGATGCACAAGTATTTCAAGTTGTATTCCAAAATATCAAAAATGATCTAGACAACTTGGATGTATGCATAAAAGAATTGAGAATATGCCTAGAGAGAGGAAAACATTATACATTCAATGTAAATAATCCCATAATCACAGATCTAAAATATCAGAGAAGTTGAAGATCAAAGAAGCAAAACTACAAGTGACAGTAAATGTTTTGTAGAGCCCTAATGCGAATATCTCCAAAATTGAGAGGAAAACAAGAATTTTTTTTGATGATATGAGACTTCTAAATGATGAGAAGGAGAAGGAATTGAAGAGATTCACTCTATTCAGAGAGCATGTATAACTAAAAATCAATATTGTAGAGAGTCAGTTGGAAGAATGTATTTCATCGAATACTTCTTATGGAAAATTTTCTTATGCAAATCTTAAGGCAGTTGAAATTGCATCCTTTGGCCTATGCACATTTCTCAGTGTTTCTGATGCAGTGAAGAAGTCATGGGATAAGGAAATAGAGAGTCTGAAAGTTAATTTTGCAGATTGTGTTGCAAGTCTTTCGGCCTTGCAATATTGAAATTATGAGGTAAAACAATTTTCTTACATTATTTTTGACACCTTTGTCATTGTTGTCAAAGGGGGAGTCATATAAGTTGAAAAATTTATGTATAGATATGAAGTATACTCTTAGGGGGAGTATCAATTTTTGGAGAATTTTTGGAGAAATAAGTATTTATGTAAGATCCACATTTTGTAATGGCCACAATTTTGTAATTTAAGTTTTTGGGACATAGCCAATTTTCTGATATGTTGCCACCAATGACAAAGGGGGAGATTATTGGAAATTTGTCTAAGTAGGATATCATAGTGTTGCCATTATGGCAACATATACTCAGCATGAAGATAGTATAATCGAAGGAAGTAGTCTTGTATGAGCACATTAGAAAATTGTCTAAGTACATCAATTTTTACCAGTCTAATCAGAGATAGTTTTGATTAGAAATGTTCACAGAATAAGGTTCAGTGCATGCACACTTGAACATGGATCATTCTATGTATATCAAAGCCACATATGAGAGTGCAAGTCTGTACAACATGTACAGAAGAAGATATTAAAGATTTATAGAGATAGTGTTGAGCCGATCTGAACAGAGCAAAAGACAAAATATGATTACATTGAGTTAAGGGATTATTTTGTTTATCAAAATAATGACTTAACTATGTAGGGATGACATACTAGATGTTAACCCTAAGGTAGCATGAATTGATTTTATATTTTGTCAAGAGTATAAGAATGGTAAGCCAACTGGAAGTTATTTATTGTAATAACTTATATATATGTAAGAATTATGTAATGCAAAATGTATAAGTTCCATATAGAAACTTTAATAATTTGACATATGATACGAAGTTGTATATTGTAAGAAGAAAGAAAGTAATAGTTGTATGTGAAAGTGAAGAGCCTACAAAGAAAAATCAGTATAGGAAAGCTATTCGGCAGCAATAAAAGGTTTTTGTATTTTACCTTTGTATCAGAAGTTATTATTGCATATTGCATGTTTGGGCAGTGAGCTCATCTTGCAAACATTTATTTTGTAATAGAAACTCCTAACAGGGTTGAGGCTTCTAACAAGGCCTAGAGTCCTTTAATCAGGACAGAGACACTATATGTATGTAACAGACTCATAACAGGGTCAATGTCCTTAACCAGATACTTTTGATTAGTGGATCAATTGTGGGTATCATCCCCACTGAGGTTTTCCCTTGGTTGGGGTTTTCTCGAGAACAAACATGTTGTTATGAGTTCATTTGTTTTATTGCTATGCTTGTTATTCAATTTACTTAGTTTAGTTTCTTATGCAAGCTTCAAGTTAATTTATTATATCCATTATTGGGCAAAAGTAAAAGGTTGTCAAATACTGATTCACCCCCCCCCCCACCCTCTTAGTATTTCCTATTTCTAACAATATGTATAACCTCAAATCGTCTCATGAAGACAAGGATAACCGATCATTCCAGAACTCACTGCCACTACTAGATAGGAAAGCATCTTCTCCTACTCTCATCCTTAGCCTATACTAGCACTCAAGGCATGGGCCATTTAATTATATTATCACTTATTTAAGTAACCTACAAAGGATACCCAGGTAGCCACTTCTAGGCTATGGTGCCTCCAAAGCAAGTCACTTCTCATTTAACACCTAGATAACCTACCCTAAGTTCATAAATTTCAAAACATAACTCATAAGTCATCATGAATCATAACATCAAAATCTGGTTCCAAAATATAACAGGAACATGCATACTCAATTTCCATCATGATAAAATCAAGCTTCCATAAGGTTGGGTTATAACACAATCGAGTGCCACCGAAGTATAAATAAATAATATAGCCTTAGCGGATGTTGGAAATGTAAATATATACATGTATGGATGTATATATATGTGTGTGTGTATGTGTATATATATGTGTGTGTGTGTGTGTGTATATATATAACACACACATAGATATATACACATACACATATATATATACATCCATACATGTATATATTTACATAATAAAATATAATTAAAATAATAATAATAATAATCATCATATATAAATAAATAATATAGCCTTAGCGGATGTTGGAAATGTATATATATATTAAATAAATGAGTAAATAAAATATAATTAAAATAATAATAATCATCATATATAAATAAATAATATAGCCTTAGCGGATGTTGGAAATGTAAATATATATATGGATGTATATATGTGTGTGTGTGTGTGTGTGTGTGTGTGTGTGTGTGTGTGTGTGTATACACACACATAGATATATACACATACACACACACACACATATATATATATATATATTTAAAAAACAACATATATAAATTTTATAAAAAAAAACAACTCATTCCAAGGCTATTGGCCGATAGCTCTGGTGTCATCGTCGGCATGGTTGTCATAGGCAGCCATGCATTCGTAGTAGCTTGTGGCTGCCAAGTGTGGGTAGGGGTAAAACCTCTCTCTCTCACTCTCTCTCTCTATAAATATATATATATATATATATATATATATATATATATATATATATATATATATATATATTAAAAGAACAATAAATATTTATATATATATATATGCACACACACAAATTCTTTTATTTTCCCACAAAATTTTAATAATGAAGAATTCACATAACGATTGTTACCAAAAATATATATTAAAAATTCAATTGATACAAACCCTAAGGTTTTCTACCATAGATTTTTCAAACCCTAGCTAAATTAAAACAAAACTCAAGAATGGAAATTCATACCAAGCACAAAATCTCATAAACTTAATTCCAAATTTTCAAACATGATAGAAAAATTAACAAAATAGCAATATCACACAGATCTAACAAGAACTAAGAAAACAATCTTTTTGAAATACAAGAATTAAAACCTATGAGGGTTTTCAAACCCTACCTCAAACCACCAATTGAAGAAATATGATGAAGACTAGAAAAACACTGAAAACACTGAAAAATCCGAAGCTTTTAAAAAACTTTCAATTCAACCCTTCATCTAAAACCTGCAAACCTATGTGTGGAGTAATGACCAAATGCCTCATCATAAAGGAAAAGGCTTTGAAATTCCAACTCCACCATGCAAATCTGGAACTCAACTTAACTCTGCAACTTTGTTTTTATCACACTCATTTTTTGCCTAATTTATTCCATTTTCTGATTAATAACTCCATTTTCTGATTAATTATTCTATTATTCAGTTCACGTAACTAATAAGAATTACTTTATTTATTAAATTTATTTAAATTGAATGTGCAACTAATTGCATATTAATTTTAGCTAAAAGAATATTATTTTAATTCACTTCATTATTATTTTATTCAATTTTCCTCAAATTTGAATTTAATAAATATTTAAATATTTAATTCCACAATTAGACTTTTAAATAAGCCTTTTTAATTAATAATTGTATTTAGTTAATTTTTCTTAATTAAATACCTTCACATTAATTTTCTATATTTAATAAGATTTAATTATTTAAACCACATAATTAATCTTAATAAATTATTTAATTATTTCACAATAATCACACCAACTAGCCAAAGACCAATTGAACCTAATAAAATAATAATCATACTCAAGGGAAAGGCTTATGGACTCACGTCACCTGGACAAATTCAGAAGGGTAAAAATATCAGAAACTTTTCCACTATTTCAGGACAGTAAATGACTTAGGTTGGGATGTGGATCTGAATATCATCTCCCATCTCTTACCATTGAGACTATGTGATAGGGCACGCTCATCCTGACAATTCAGGGAAGTCAATGCCTAGTACCTGCAAACCTACATAAAAGAAAAGCATGTACATACATACATATAAATAACAAGAAATGGTAGGGATCAGGACATCATGTGGATTCCACAAGAAGGTAACTATGACTTTGTCCCTCAACCATATCAAACACATCAAACAGAAAGGTAAAACATACATGATAGCCATACACATGCAAGTATGGGATAAGTAAAATCATAAATATAAACAATATTTTAAACATATAAATAATCATCATCAAAGTAACTAACATCATCTAACTACAAACATATGATATCCCATGACTATCCAATATGAAATCACCATGTAATGTCATACATCCAAAACCACACGATAAATCTGTAATAATCAATGCACACATAAAAGTGGCCTAAAAGAGTTTGACAATATAGAACTAAAAAGTAAACTATGGGTGGGCACTACAAATATTCAATTGAATATTGATTCACCCCTCCCCTCTCAGTATTTTGGTTTTCCAAAAATTGGTATCAGAGCTAGTTCCTTTAGAAGAGTCTAACATCTCAAAGGAAATTTGAAGGGTTGAACATACAATGCCTAGATCTACCATGGATCAAGATGATCTCATATCTATGTTTTAAGATCTTAAAATTATTGAAGATGAAAACAAGGAGCTCCCAAAAAATCTTCAAATAGTGAATGATTTCATTCAAAAGCTTAAAGATCAAATCTGTAATTTTAAGTCAAGGCATAAAGAGGTTATTAACAAACTCAAGCTTGGAAATAGTACTATCCATGATTTGAAAGCTAAGAGTGAAGAAGATGAAAAGACCAAAGAACATTTGAAGAAAATAATCAAGGAAAAAAATGATGAATGCAAGAAGTTAGAACAAGGATTTGTATCTCTAAAATCAGATTTAGGAGAAGCAAAGAAGCAAGAAGAAAAATTCAAAGAAAGCTCATAAAAGCTTGATGAAATTTTAATAGCTCAAAGATGACCAGTAAATAAGGAAGGGTTAGGTTTGGAGATTAATGAATGCTCACATGATCAACCTATAGAGAATAAAAAATATTCTTTGGTAAAAGAAGCTACAGCAGACTTCAGAGATGGAGACAAAGGTAAGGCTCTAGTAGAGTAACAGGTAAGTGAGAAACCCTACTCTTTTAATGGTCATTGTTTTAATTGTAGTAAATCTAGTCATAAAGCATTAAATTATAGTAGAATAAATTAAAAAACTAGATCTTACTCTGGTAGATGTTATAATTGTAACAAGTATGGTCATAAAGATAACCAATATAGGTAATCAAATAAAAGTAACTTTAGTGGTTATTTTTATACGTGTTATGCATATGGACCTAAAGATAACTAGTGTAGGTCAAGGAAAAATAAGAAAACCAATAGATGTTACAATTGCAAAAAGTTGGACACATTGAAATATACAATAGAACTAGTGAAGTAAAGTAGACCGAATCTATGAAAAAAATCAACAAAGAAGATGTTAAGGATGAAAATCAGAAGATCTAGAGAAAGAAAGAAGATAGTGGATCCAAATATGTTGCAGACATCGGTTCTGGTAACTAGTCATTCTCTAAATTTGGATATGGGGGAGAAAAATTTAGAAGTCCTCTCTTCTCCTTACAAGGATAAATGATTACAGATATGTTAAACCCACTTAGTCTTGGAGTCTCTGATAAAGAGGAATAATGAGCCAACTAATTTCAAATATGTGATGATATCAAATCTGCCCGATTAATCACAAAAGAGAGTTATGGAGCATTTATTATGAAAGGTGAATTTATTACAAAAGTGGCATAAAAAGATAAGATATCAAGTCATTTGTTCACTTGAGAAAAAAATAATTTCAAAGAGCTAAGGAGAAAAAGAATTGACTTGCAAATGAGGGTTTTCAGATTGAGAAGAGGTATTTTTCTGTGAATTTCTATTTTCTACATTAGGAATTATGGCTACTGCTACTTTGGTTGATATAAGGTCTTATCCCCATCCTAAATTTAAGAAGTATCAAGATATTTCAATTGAAAACAATATGGATGGTTGTCTATCAAAAATTCCATGAGGTTTTCTTCATGTAGAATATTTTAGGGAATATATACATGTGAAACTTGAGGAATTCAATCATGGTAAATTCACTAATACATGGATAAAAGAGATTATTAGTAAATATTTCAAGGTTAAGCCTAAGTATCATGTTTTAGTTGAGCAAATGCTACATGTTTGGAATGGTTTTTTGTGTTTTTTTTTTTAAGATAAATGGGTTCACTTAGAAATGAGTTGGTTCCATGATATGTTTATATGGTTGGAAAAATCTCATTTAATCACTAAAGATGTGACGAAGGTTGTAATTGGTTTGAATGACACTGGTAGTCTTATGACACCTAAAGTAGTTAAAAACAAGGAAGTTGAAAACCTAATGGAAGCTATTTTTTATAGTAGGTCTTTGACAATTCATACAGTTAAGAATGTGGCGTTGAGATATGTTGCTCAAGTCATTGAAAATAAAATTTACTACATGAACAAAGAAAAATCCATCTTTGCTATAGCAGTCGACGCCACATACAACATAGTAGTAAATGGGGTAGATTATGATTTGTGAAAACTTATTAAAGAACAATTTCTTGAAAACCTAAATCAGTGCAAGCATAGAAAGACAGAAGTTCCATTTGGGTTTGGAACCCTCTCTCTACTTATTATTTTTCTTCATGAATTTGATTCCTAGACAAGGTTCAGTAATTTGGTCTACTAATATACCTATGGCTCATGAAATTTATTAGAAAATAAGAAGGTATTCTAATACCACTACACAAGAAATGGAATTTAATTTATTTTTTTCTTTATTACAATATAAGATGCACAACTAGGATAGGGTCCCTAAATCTGTTGTTACCAAATACAAGGATGATATCACTTTCATATTAATAAATGATAAGTGTATAATGGAATTAGTAGTACCAAGGAATCATTGGATACCTAAACTAGGTTATGAAGTGACTAAGGAGCATGTAGAACATCTCACAAAAGTTCTTTTGTACACCCTAGATGACACCTCTTAGAAGTGGTATGGGATAGAAGAGGAAAAGTATAAAGAAATCTAGAAAAAAAAAATTACAAGAAAATCAACAAGAAGGTTCAGGAGACTATGAAGGAAATCCAAGAAAAAGGAGATATGACAAAGGAGGAACTTAATGCACTAAGAAGAATCACTCACAGTAAAATCGGTAGTTATTCCAAATCATAAGTTGTGGAGCCTTTGGTAAAAACACAAAGTCAGCTTAGCAAGATGAAGAAAGGTCTTCCTACACCTTCTCCACTCAAGAAGACAAAAGACTTGAAAAAACTACTAAAGATAATCTTGTCATGATTAAATCTGAAGGAGAATCTGACTTGGAAAAGTACTGAACCAATGTCTGGGGGAAGAAAGCTAAAAAGAAAACCTGTGATCCTTTAGATGCATAAACTTTATTTGAAATGCTTACAGAAGGAAATTTTAAATAATTTGGTGATCTATATAATACTGCCACTTCTAAGGAGAAAGAAGATATAACACAAGCTTTTATTCAGTATTATGTTAGATTGGATGCAAATATAGATGATTTCAAAAAGGATATTCCAAATAGTCTCTGGGTAGGATTAAAATTTGATGTGAGTAAATGCTCAACAGATTGATAAGGAAATCATGAATGAGGCCATCTCCACTATCTCAAAACTCATCAAGGAGGATGATAGAGAAAGTTTTAAGGAAGCAAGTAAGGAAGAATAAGAATAAAGAAAAAAGGGAATATCTCCTTATGGAAAATAAAGATGAGTCAGATAAGATAAAATTAGATGTTATCAATATACTCACAAGCATGGTAGGAAAACTTGGGATGTTATCTGGTGATGACTCCAGTCTCTCATCTACCTCCAAATGTGCTCATGGAGCATTGGATACAAAAAATGTTAAAAATATTATTCCTAAATATTCAAATGTTGATGTGTACACTCTTGATCTGAATCCTCCAAAAATAGAACATACTTGTTCTTCGGTTATAAATTCAATTCCATCGGCTATAGAAGAAGAGAAGGAAAAGGAAACAAAAAGAGGGGAGGAAATGGAAGAAGTAGAGGAAAAGGAAGAAGGAGACTAAAATAAGAGAAGATATAACAATAGAATAAGTAGATAATAGTACATTGTAAGAGAACTTTGAGCAGGAAAAGGATAAAGAACATGTTGTAGGTTCTAATAAGAAAAGGGAAGAAATTCCCCATGGCTCCACTAGTACATGATCTTGTGATACTTTGGAAAACTTACTTTCCACACCACTTATGTTTTGGCCTCTCACCTCTTCCAAATTGATACTTTATTTTGATAAGATTAATCCATTTTAGAAATTTTAACTTGGTGAATCCATTTAGGCATCTGCTAAGAATCACATGTTCAATGTAATGCCCCATCAAGGAACCTAGGAGAAATTAACAATAAAACATGTTACTAAGTTTATCGAGTAATTTTTTTAAAGAGTTTGCAAACAAGAATGAATAACAAAGAACAAGTAATAACATAAAGTTCATACATACTCATATAAACAATCTCATTTACAAATTGCAAATCTCAAGGGTTCCTTAACGTAGAATTACGTAAACAAAACTAAAACTACTAAGTACAAAAATCAAGTACCACAAATTGATAACCATAACTATTTCATCTCACATTTAATTACATGATTACAATGTTCATACAAAACCTCTACATCATACGAATACATACAAATACTCCACCTCGTGGAAATAGTACAATGTTACAAGTGTGTGTATGTATAATAACTTCATGAAATTAGTTTGTTAAGATTCAACTCAAATTAAGATAATTTAATCTTTAAACCTATTAAATTGAAATTACAAAGCAATAAACATCTCATTGATCTCTAATTAAAGAAGCTAATGAAATGCTCTCAACTAGCATCCATTAGAGATAGCTTGCTCAGGATTAAATTGGAAAAAACTGAAAATCTAATTTTTCAAATTTTACTATGTTTTAGTAAACTGCATTTTTGAGGGTCTTCGGTGCATTTCTGGGCTTGGATGATGCATAGAATTTGACTCTAGCTCTTTTGAATACCTTTCCAACACATCAAATGGTTCACAAATTGGAGCTAGGACTAGAAAGTTATGCCTTCTCCAAGTAGACCTAATTTTTATATATAGTTTTTTGATCATTTTTGATAGTTTGAATAGTTTATTTGTAATAAATATTATGATGGCTCTTCATTTCATTTCCAAGGGATTTTGATGACCCTTGGGATCCATCGGACTTGTATAAACTGAAATATTCGAATAGAATGGATCAGTTTTTGGTTTGCAATTTGGTTCTCAATTTTTGTATTGAATTCTACAATACTGCAAGTATCACACTAGGTATTGTAATATGGTTTCATAAATCAAATCATAGCTCTAAAATGAGAATTTAATGCTAAATGATGGATTAAATGCCTATCTTTGCTCAATTATACTAAAATACTTAAAACTACGCTTTCAAAATCAAATTGACTATAATAAGGATGCAATTAATAAATGACAATGGATCCTTTTCTCCTGATTTTTGGTCTCTATTTATAGATTTTACCAATCTTAGGGGGTGGAGAAATTTTAACCATGATCAAGTTTCGGTCAAGTTGATGGTTTCAAATGATAAACAATTTAAATATTTTATCCTCAAAGCTTGGGACAAAGAGACGAAATGAGTGGTCAAGATTCATTCTCAAGATGAGTGATTGAGAATCAATTTGGCTTTGATCAATGTGAGCTCAATTCTCAATTCCTATTGGTTGATTTAATTCCTTCCCATGTGGTAGGTGAGAAATTTTAGGAATTAATTTATTTATTTATTTGATTTCTTTAGCCATGTGTACCCCTTGAATGGGTTGAATTTAATTTAATTCAACTATACAGTTAATTTGATTAAAATCAATTGCACAACTAAATGATCTTTTTTATTTAATTAATCCTCTTTAGCTTTGATTTCAATTAATTTATGATTTTTCCTTTGATTGCTCACTTGAATTAACCTGACTATTTTTAGGTGTCTACAAATGCCCCTCTTTGAATCAATGTGTGAATCACACATTGATTCAAAGAATGTCTGATGTTTGATTAAGTGATGCCTGATTCAATCTTGATGATGCAGATTCTTTGATGGAACCTTGATTGATTGATGATGTTGATCCTTGTTATGATGATGGATTCTAGATATGATGCTTGATTTCATTGATTCAGATGCCCCACTAATGAATTCAAAAAGTTTTGCATTTGATTTCTGATTTGAAACAAATCATCTGATTTAAATCGATGATGATATGATTGCATGCCCCCTCAAAAATGAAATGGAATATGATTTGATAAAAAAAATATTTCTTTGTGATCCTCTTTTAACAATTTTGTTATCACTTCAATTTCATTTCCGATAATGATGTGATGATTGACTAATGAGAATGCCCCTGATTCAGAAAATTATAGTGATGAATTTTGACCCTAGGTCAAATTTTCTACTAAATAGCCCTTTTTAGGTCAAAAGTCTACATATAGGGGTAAAAAGGTCAATTTTACTATTCATTTTCACTTTTACCCTTTGATTTTTCACTCTACCTTTTCTGTGAAATTAGCACTGGTGATCCCCTTCAAGAGAATCAGTTTGAGTGAGGTCAGAGATATCAGTGTCTGTGTGATTATGGACCTCTAGTGAGTACCCCAGTCTACTTCATTTGTAAATTTTGTCATTTTTAATTGCAAAATTTCATATTTTTAGGCATTGTTAGATTTTGTTTTTTATAAATTGAATGAAATAACATGTAGGATAGATTTAATAACATTAAAAAAATTATTTTAGCACATCCACATTGTGAAATAATGTGTATAAGTGATGAAATGATGCATATAAGATGATGTCCTAGGTAATTTTTAGCACGTATGATATATGAAATAGTGCTTATAGTTAGGTCACCATAAATTAATATTTTGATAGCGCGTACAAGGATTTAAAATAGTGCTTTAAATAGGAAATGGTGCTTATACATTATTTCAATGTGTTTGATACATGTTTCAATGCGTATAATAAAAATAATAGCGTGTACAAGTTTTAGTGTGTACAACTGAATAAATGACGTGTAGCTGACTTTCTAAAAATTTTACTTTATTGATAAATTTGTCCAATTTGATTTGAAAATGATTGATCCTATAATGAAAAATAAGTGGTTTGATGTTACTTTTGATCATGTTTGATGAATATTGATTGTCAATCCTAGTTGATTGGTATGATTGGTTTGATTTGATGTTTTATGTCTTCTCTAATTATAATTAGGAAAATGATGATGATGATGTTGATAGGATTCTGATTTGATTGACTTGTGATGATTAATCACTAATGTGATGTCACTTGATTCAATAGGTTCACCTGTGGAAGTTATATGTTTGGGTTTTGTATCCTTGGCCATTATATATGGTCAATCAGTTGAGTGCTCAGGAGTGATGATTGATTGGTTGTTGCAGATTATTCTTCCTATTGGACATGCCTTGATTTTACATGAATCAAGGTCTTCTCACAGCTATGGACGAGCAGTGGCACTTTGAACATAATAACTTTCATATACTGATGGGTAAGTTGACGATCACTCCTGAGGATGTCTATTGGTTGTTGCAGATTCCCACTTGAGGTGAGCTTGTCTACTATGATCAGGTGTAAGATGGGTCATCATGTAGATGATTGTTTGGAGATGCGACCATTGGTGATGCGAGCATTCCATGGGCTTAGTTTGTCTCTTTTCATATCCTTCCTACTGTCTAGGCATTTTGATCAGTGGATTCTTATTACTAGATCGGAGAGGTCACAAATTTTTCATGGGTTAGGGCAGGATCTTGGAGGATATGATTATGCAGCCATGTCATTTTGATTGGGGTTCATGTGTATTGGCATAGTTATATCATGAGTTTCATCACATTATCTATCAAAATGGTAAGACCTTATCTATTGATGCTATTTTGTTACAACTCTAGACTTTGGAGAATATTCTTGTCACTAGGCCTGTTACAGCTTGTACTAGAGATCTTGGATGGATATTCGCTTCCATTTATGAGGATATTGTTATCCAGCCTCATCTGGGAAAGGTTGATTATTGGTGTTACATGTTAGATGATATCGATCAGGTCATATGGTGACCTTATATTGGATGCAAGGCCTAAAGAGATGATGATACAGAGTTACCTTTTATGTTTATGCCTCAATAGATGATTGGATATAATCCTTTGGTTATTGAGAGATTATTCTTTCATACAGTACTCCATTAGTTCAGTCAGATACAGGGTATGCTATAGGGTTTGGATTTTTATGCTTGGGTAGAGGTTGAGAGATCCTTGTGGGGTCCTCAGATTGATTTTTGAGTAGCTCAAAATGAGTTCCTTGGTTTGCCACACTTGTCCTCGGATATGAGAGTTCACATTATCAATGTAGGGATGATAGATGATTATGATGAGTGGTTAATTCAGCATCCTTTCCCTCATTTTACTGATTCTATAGAGCCTATTCTCGATATAGATGATAGAACTGATGATGATAATGATGATGGGTGAGGGGGGATAGGTGGGAGAGCTAGGAGAGGGAGGAGAGGTGGGAGAGGTGGGTGGATTGATAAGTAGGTTATTACCTAGATACCTATAAGAGGTGGTGGTGTGAGGATGCGGGGTGGAGGAGGTAGAATGAGAGGAGGAGGACTTAGGATGAGAGAAGGAGAAACAAGAGCTATCCATCAGGTGAGGTTTACAGGTTGGATCAGATAGAGGTGAAAGTGGATTAGATACAATTGTGGGTGTTGGTGGTACTAGTTGAGCATTGATTTACTGCACTCTTATGTATCATATTGATCAAGACTTTATTGATGTACTTCATGGACTTTTATATACATTTGATTGACACTCTCTTTTGTTGATGTCATTATATGTTGGACATTGATTTTCTAATGATATGCAATTCTACATGCTTTTATCTATATGCTTATTTTTGTGTTTTTTCTGATGCAAAATGTTATGGATGCATTTAATTTACTTGCTTTGGATGGATGTCTGATATATGACATAGCTTAGATGGATGCAAAATGAAAATGACATGCTTTTATTTTACTTCTTTAAAAATTAATAATTTTATTGGTTTTATTTAGTAATGATTAATGATTCTATGATGCACCTGAAATGAATCTTAAATGGATACACAATGTAATGGATGATTAACATGGACTTAATTATGAATAATAATCAATGTACTTTTAATGTATAAGATCTTAATGGACAATGGTTAAGGAATCTATGATTAATGAATGCAATTTAATGATTAATGGATAATGAATTTAATGAGCTTAAATGTAACTAGGCTATCTTCTAAATGAATTCAATGAACTTAATGAAATTTACTTAATAAATGCAATGAACTTAATGCTTTTGATTAATGAATGCAATGAACCTAATGCAATTTGATTATTTTTTTTGTCCAACATATTCGATCAAGTAAATTAATGATGAACCATTTTGATTTTTACTTAACTCTACCCCCTTTTTCTTTCTTTATGCATTTTGAGAAAAAGGATACATCTATGTAAAATAACATGCAATTAATCTAAAATTAATGTAGCTAGATGTCTCTATTCAACAAAATAAGGATTCTATTTTCATCATTGAGCTCTTTGAAACTAAAATTGATACAATCCTCACCGGTTCAACCATGATGATATGAATACCTCTTTCCTTCTGAATTGCGCACATGAAGATGGTACAAATATCACTGGTTATATTTTTTACCATGATAGTCTGCATACCGCTTTTGTCAGATTTAATGTTGCAAATAGATTTTGGCATTAAGATACGGAAGATCAAAATGGACAAGGTATCATGTTGCGTAAACAAAAAAATAATTAAGTTTCACCATATGTAAATGTCCTTGATGATTCTTTGATTATCATGTCATTAGACAGATGTTACATACTTTGAAGCTTAAACCTAAGACAGTCATGTAGAAATCAAGAAAATATCATGCTTTTATCATCACTCTTCTAGTCCAAGACTTCATTGATTTGCTAAAAAGTCATGATTTCAATAATCAAGTAACACTTAAAAAAATAATTCCCTTGTTTTTCAAATCCATCTTTCAAGTAGAACTTCATCCATTTCAATATTTGTTTGTTATTTTTAATCTTGATAAAGATAAGATCATGTGAAATCTAGGATCAAAATGTTAATCATTGTAAGATCAAAATTTGGATTAGGATTTGAATCAAAAGTCTAAGTGTCATGCTTGTGGTTAGATGCATTGATTTGTGTCAATTGGTGTCTATTTGATGAATCACTTTGACTTAGGATAAAATGCCCCCAGTTTGATTCCATCATGATGTTGGACTTAGAAAATTCTCCAGATCATGATGAAAGCCTTGGGTATTTACAAATGCAACTCTGGGATTTATTATGCAATACATATAAATGTTGGTGAATATAATATATACAAGGTGTTACTATAACTGATGGTGATGATGATGAAGACCGACCAAGATCAGAAGAATACAAGATTGTAGAAAGATTAGATTAGTTATTATCTTGTCATTGATTTCAAGAAATTGATATCTGATTTATATTGTGTTACCATATCATTCAAAGTATGATATAAGTTGAATGAGTTAAGAAGAAGAAGAAATTAAATGTTGTGAAGTTGAAGAACTTAATTGGGAAACTGATATAGATCAGACAATGCTAAGGTAATTTTCATATAATTGTTTTCTACCTAACATATGATTATATCAAGTCGGTAAAGACTGGTAATAAAGATTAGTCAAGTTGGTAAGCAGAACAGTTTTGGCTATTGAGAAGCAAAATTAATTTGGTAAGAGCCAAGTAAGATTCAATAAAGGCAAAGGAACTCAAGACACCAAGCAGAAGGGTTTAGTCACTGATAAAGGAACATAAATTAAATAGAAAGGATCTAAACAACATTTAATGATGAGCTATGATGAGCTGGAAGTTTATGATGATGAGGAAGAGTTAGTTAGAGAGATCTACGATTAGGAAAATTCAAGGTGATGATCTATGGCATATATCTATGCAGCTAAAAAAAAGGAACAAGTTTCAAGAAAGTTCAAGTTCCAAGGTGAAGGTAAAACGTGTTACCTAGATCTAAATACATTGAATTAGTTTGTGAAATGAATTGGACGACTGAGATTAATCAAAGGAAAACGTATAAAGGAGATTAAGAGGCAAAAGAAAGTCTATATAAAGGATGAATTTGTATGAATAAATGGATCAAAAATTGAAGGGTTGATAAGTCACCAACTAATGTAGTGAAGAAGGAAAAGATAGATTCTGAATCAGAAAGTAGAATTTGATGAAGTGTTGAAGCTAGTGGAAAGTGAAGGATTGAAGTGAAGATAAAGAGTGCACAAAGGATCTAATTATGCAAAGGATATTTGTGAATCTATAGGTCAATTATTTATTATTTTTTATTAGCATTTGTAACAGATAAATCTCTTAACCAACTGGACTTAACAGTCTTATTGTAAAATCCTTGCAAAAGGTAACATTCTAAAGAGTGTTCAAAGCCCTTTAACTAGACCACTCCTAATAGGGTGAAGATCCTAAAAGATCTGATGTAAATCCCTTGACCGGGTCACACTTAGCAATGTGTATTGTAATCTTTAACAAGATTGGCTCTTAACCGAGCATACTTCAAAAGAGTATATTTATTAGTGGGTGACAATTCCCATATTGGTTTTTCCCAAAGCTGGGTTTTCACGTTAAATACTAGTGTTACGTGTGTTGAATGATTCATGTGTTTGGTTTTCTGATTGTTAAATTTTATTTACTATTATCAATAAATAGTGAATTGTGTCTAACCAAGTTGACACCAAGTTAATCAGAGAAAAAAATATAAGGCACAAAGAATCAAGGATTGTTGATTCACCCACCATCTCTGTAATCCGACACAAGGATGATAAGGAAATGTAGATGAAGGAATGATACTTGACTTGACTTTCAAATGGCACATGTTTACCAATTTTTCACCAAGTGTATTTATTTCTCTTTTATATGTATTTTTTTCTACCAAGGCGCCTATTTGCTAGGTTTTCACTAAGGCACTTTTTTCCTCTTTTTTATTTTTTTTATATTTTTCTCTTTTTCATTTTTTTTGTTTATTATCAAAGTGCCTATATGCTAGGTTTCACCAAGATAACAATTTTTTTCAAGATCCATATTTGAATGATTTTACTTTCTTCATACTCAATTTTCCATTATTTTTTATTTCTTTAGAAACACTTTTTTCTATTTTTGGATTTCTTCAGGAACTCTTTTTGTTGTTTTTGGATTTCTTGCTTTATATTTTTTTTTCCTTTTTTCAGGGTCAATTTATCAATGTTTTTATTCCTGAGGTTGATTTTGAAAACCATTCCATGATGAACTACAACTAATTGAATACCTAAATGACTTGAAGATCAGTGATTAGAGATCACCGAGTTATTGAAATGATATGTAAGATAATTAAATCAATCATTATGTTGTCATTGATGTCAACTAGTTTTGACAATACTTATCATGTTAGTTACAAACCTCTAAACATATGTAAAAAGGAGAGAAAAGATGAAGAACTGCGATATCTACATGGAGAGAGATGGATATGACAGATGACGATAAGGAATACTTTGGGTAACTTATTGATGAGTCAGTGATCTCATATTGTTGACTTGATTATGTTGCATTAATCTATTATGTGAAAGGAAGAAAAATTGTACAAGGCAATGTGGTCGGTAAATGAAGCACTTTAGAATACACCAAGCTAGTCTAGTGTATACCGAGTGATAGTATTAACCAATCTTGTGTTTGCTGACACATTTCTTTGTTAACCGAGTATGGATAAAAGTATTAAATGCTTAGTTCACCCGATAGAATTTGATGAGCTGGAAATTGTTATGATTTCGAGATTGAGGATAAAGTTTGTTATGAGATCCACGACTGACAAAATTTGAAGAAGATCTAAAGGATGGAATTGAAATGTGTTACTGACATAACTACCGAGGAAGGTTTAAGAGGAAAAATCAACAGAGAAGGATAAGTGGCAAAATATGATGCTTGATATGAAAATAGTTTATCTGTCTATATAAGAAATATGAGTTTCTTTATGAAACTATACCAGAAGAAGGAAGACTACATAGATTTCATGTGAACATAGTTTCATGCATGACTGATCAAACTGGATGAAGGAGAACTAAACTGTAGAATAGAATCAAGCGTCAAAGATCCATTACCGAGTGAAAGTAAGTTGAGGAAGTGAATTGAAATATTGATCAGAGGATTTGTATGGGCTTAGAATAGATCTGAACATCTGCAAGTTAAGTTGTATTGTAATCAAACCAACTACTAATTTAGTTTAACCATTGATACAGAAAATCTCCTAACTGAGTGGACTTAACCATCTTATGTTATGCCCCTATGTCATTCAAGGAATGTACATTGTTATCTTATTGGCCCTATAGTGAATACTGGTCAAAATTTAACTGTTAGTCTTAAATCCTCTAACAAGGTCACACCTAATAGTGTGTTTTTAACCTTTAACAAGGTTGGCTCTTCATAGAGCTCACTTCAGAAGAGTGAAAATTATTTTTGGTTACCAGTCCCAGGTGGTTTTTCCCTTAGCAGGGTTTCCACATCAAATCATTGTGTTATGTGTTTCTGTGATGATTGTTTTATTGTCATACTTTACATACTGCATATTTGATTTGGTCGGTAATCACAATGAGTTAATTAATTGGTAATCAGTAAAAGGCATGGACAGTTATTAGTTTATGTTACCGAGCTGCATAATTTATTGGAATTATTTTAAGTATTACATTTTTGTATTTGGGGCTGAAAGATAATTGATCTAACTGATTCACCCCCCCTCTCAGCTATTATAACAATTGGTATTAGAGAACTGGTTGCTTGGAATAGAGTTTTAAGGACTTCAACAAAAAGATTACAAGATGTATAAGAGGGAAGTGTCGAAGCTAAACAAGGACAACTTTAGTACATGGCAAAGTTAGATGAAACTTCATCTATTTGGAATTGGAGAATCTATTATCAGTTAAGAGAATGGCTACTTACAACCACCTGGTCCTTTGACTCTTGATCAATTAAGAGACTGACATGAACAAAACATCACTATGATAGAGATAATGGCTACTCTTACTAATGCTGAATTTTAAGACATTAAAGACTGCAGTACTTCAAAGGAAATGTGGGAGAAGCTTTCCCTAGTACATGGTGGTGATGAAAATGTGATGAGAGCTAGAGCTGAAAGCTTGAGAGGTAGATTTTATGATATGAAAATGAAGGAAGGAGAAAACATAGTACAGTACTCAAATTGAATTAAAGAGGTTTTCAATGCTATTTGTGGAGCTGGTGGTACCATTGATGAGGATACTGTGGTAAGTAAAATCTTGAGAACACTTTTTCATGTCTATGCAATTAGAATATCTACAATTCATGAAATGAGGTCTGCACCTAATAGCACACTTACTCTTGATAGTCTAATTGGAAAGTTAACCACTTTTGAGCTAAGTAATTATGATAACAGTGTTGTACCAACTGTTGAGTCTTCTTTTATGTCTTATCTTAAGATTGGTAAATCTAGTAGTAAGCACAATATAAGGAATGAAAGTGATAGCAATACCGATGATGAGCTTGATGAACTAGAATCACTTATGGCCCAGAGACTACCTAAAGGTAAAGGTAGATATAAGGGTAAATTACCTTTGGCTTGTTTTAACTGTAAATAAGTTGCTCATATTATTGCTAGATGCCCGAATAGGAAAGAAGATGAGAATGATAGAGACAAATCCAGAGGTGGAAGCTATGGAAAAAGGAATAATAGAGATAACTGACAGTACAATAGAGATAAACGAGATCATAAAGATAAAGGTAAAAAGGTATGTTACTTTGCTGAGGAGAATGATATAGACACTGACACTGATGATGATGTTGAGGTAGTATTTGTTGTGATGAAAGATGATTCTGAGGAAGAGGAAAGGTATGTATAAACATCACTCATTTCTAAAGTTAGTAAAAATGATACTTGGATCATAGATAGTGGTTGTACAAATCACATGACTGGTGATGAAGATAAGGTTGATCATCTTGAGTACTATAATGGAGGATCAGTAAAAATGGGTAATGATACACCTTTCATGGTTAAAGGAAAATGATCTTTATTGATAAATGATAAAATCAAATGTGATAATGCTTATTGGGTAAAAGGACTGAATTATAATTTTCTAAGTGTAGCACAACTTAACAACTCAGGTCACCGAGTGGCATTTGAAAGCAATAAGGTGAAGATATATGATGAGAGTGGAAAGCTTGTCGAAATAGGAGGACAATCAAAAGGTAACTTATTTTATCTTGACAATGTTGAGACTTCTTGTTTACTAGTGAAAAATGAGGATGCATGGTTATGGCATAAAAGGCTATGTCATGTAAATTTTGATAACATGATTAAGATCAGTAGAAAGAGAAAATTTAGAGGACTGCCTAGCCTAACTAAACCTGATCATGTTATGTGTCATGAATGTCAGAAAGGGAAGATGACAAAATCTAGTTTTAAAAGTAAAGACTATTCAACAAAAAGAATCTTGGAGTTAGTTCACACCAACCTATGTGGTCCCATGAGAACTCAGAGCTACTACGGTGATAGATACTTTATTCTATTTGTTGATGACTATACTAGATTGATGACTATTATGTTTTTAAAAGAGAAATTTGAGGCATTTCAGATGTTTAAATGGTACAAGGCTAAAGTAAAGAAAGAAACCAAAAAATAACTAAAATGCTTGAGGTCTAATAGAGGTGGTGAGTTTATTTCTGATGAATTCACTAACTATTGTAATGAGCATGGCATCAAAAGATAGGTTTCTACACCTAGAACACCACAACAGAATGGGATAGCTGAAAGGAGAATTGATCTATTGTTGATTGTGAAAGAACACTGATGTATGTAGTACATAGTAGGCCTAATACTGCACATGCACTGGGGATTGTGGCTAGATTCTCTGCTAATCCAAAGGATTCACATATGGTTGCAGTGAAAAGAATCTTGAGATACCTGAAGAAAATAGAGGATTATGGTTTATGGTATCCTAAGGAAGGAAAATTTGAACTAAGAGTTTACACTGATGCAGATTGGGCTGGAAATATAGATGACAGAAAGAGTACAACCAGAGGAGCATTTTTCTTTTGTGAAAGACTTGTAACTTGGACAAGTAAGAAACAACCCTATATTTCTTAGTCTACAGCTGAAGCAGAGTATGTTTCTGCTGCTACAAACTATTCAAACATTTCTTATATCAAACAAGTGTTGGAAGGGATGAATGAGGTAATCACTGAGCCAGTGATTATATATTGTGATAACACTAGTGCAATAAATATTTCTAAGAATCCTATAATGCATTCAAAGACCAAGCATATTTAAACTAAGTATCACTACTTAAGAGAACAAGTACAAGAGAAGAAATTAAAATTGGAATATGTTACATCAAAGGAGAAACTTGCTGATATTTTCACCAAGCCTCTATTAAAGGACACTTTTGAATACTTGAGGACTAGACTTGGGGTCTGTCCCTTGTCTACCGGTCACTAATGTGATCTGGAGGTTTCATCATACTAATCTTATAAGAAGATCATTCATGTTGATGCAACATAGCTCACACTTTGGATTATGTCTAAGGTTGTGAAAGATTTGAGGAGCTAGAACAGAGATTTGCATATCAGTATACAGAGATACATTGTCTGCACCAAACAACAGAGAGTTACTTGGTTATTATAGAGCTGTATGCTTTATGTTTTTCTTTGGCATTGTTGTCAAAGGGAGAGATAAACAATATGAAAGATAATCTAAGATCAAATCTATATAAGGGAGAGATAATCTAAGCAGGGAGAGATTTGAATATTTGTTGCTGAGAACAGATGGAATCTGAGAGCTAAAAAGATCAAATCCGCAAAGGAGAGTCTGCACTTATAATGTTGCTATGTAATGTACTGATTAAACATATTAAAAATCAAGCTAGGAAGAGCTTACCGAGCTACAACATTTACTCACATAGTTGTAGGATACATGTTTGGTATGTGTATGGCATATTTTCATTTTGCTTGTGTTGCCATCAATGCCAAAGGGAGAGATTGATGAACTACAACTGATTGAATACCTCAATGACTTGAAGATCAATGATTAGAGATCACCAAGTTATTGAAATGATATGTAAGATAATTAAATCAGTCATTATGTTATCATTGATGTCAACTAGTTTTGATAGTACTTATCATGTTAGTTACAAACATCTAAACATCTATAAAAAGGTGAAAAAAGATGAAGAACTGAGATATCTACATGGAGAGAGATGGATATGACAGATGAGGATAAGGAATACATTGGGTAACTTATTGATGAGTCTATGATCTCATATTGTTGACTTGATTATGTTGCAAATTAATCTATTATGTAAAAGGAAGCAAAATTGTACACGGCAATGTGGTCAATAAATGAAGCACTTCATAACACACTGAGCTAGTGTAGTGTATACCGAGTGATAGTATTAATCGATCTTGTGTTCACCGACGCATTTCTTTGTTAACCGAGTATGCATGGAAGTATTAAATTCTTAGTTCACCTGACAGAATTTGATGAGATGGAAATTGTTATGATTTCAAGATTGAGGATAAAGTTTGTTATGAGATCCACGGATGACAAAATTTGAAGAAGATCTAAAGGATGGAATTGAAACGTGTTACTAACATAACTACCAAGGAAGGTTTAAGAGGCAAAATCAATGAAGAAGGATAAGTGGAAAAATATGGTGGTTGATATGAAAATGATTTATCTATCTATATAAGAGATATGAGTTTCTTTATGAAACTATGCCAGAAGAAGGAAGACTGCAGAGATTTCACATGAACACAGTTTCATGCATTCCTTATCAGACTAGTTGAAGGAGAACCAAACTACATAATAGAACTGAGTGTCAAAAAGCTATTACCGAGTGAAATTAAGTTGAGGAAGTGAATTGAAATATTGATCAAAGGATTTGTATGGGCTTAGAATAGATCTGAACATCTACAAGTTAAGTTTTATTTTAATCAAATCAACTACCGTTTCAATTTAACCATTGATACAAAAAATCTCCTAATCGAGTGGACTTAACCATCTTATGCTTTTCCCCTATGTCATTCAAGGAATGTACATTTTTATCCTATTGACCCCATAGTGAATGTTGGTCAAAAGTTAACTATTAGTCTTAAATCCTCTAACAAGGTCACACCTAACAGTGTGTTTGTAACCTTTAATAGGGTTGGCTCTTCATCGAGCTCACTTCAGAAGAGTAAAAATTATTTTGGGTTACGGTCCCAAGTGGTTTTTCCCTTAGCAAGATTTCCACATTAAATCATTGTGTTATGTGTTTCTATGATGATTGTTTTATTGTCATACTTTACATAGTGCATATTTGATTTGGTCAGTAATCACAGTGAGTTAATTAACTAGTAATTAGTAAAAGGCACAAACAGTTTATTAGTTTATGTTACCGAGCTGCAAAATTTATTGGAATTGTTTTAAGTATTACATCTTTGTATATGGGAATGAAAGCTAACTGATTCACCCTCCCCTCTTAGTTATTCTAACATTCCATAGTTTTCCCTCCAATTCTTCTTGGGAATAATCTCATTAGGTAAGTGGTTTCTTGCATGAACTTAATGCTTAGAGCACAAAACTCTCTCAAGTGGTCTTGTGGATTAGATTTAACCATGTATTTTTCATATCTTGGAAAGACCACATTGGGAGGAAAATTCACCATGATCAAATTTATATCAAAAGGAAAATGGTATAATGCTTCAATTGAAAATGGTTTGGGTTCAGCCACCTTTTTCATGCTATCAATTTGAGCTTGGAATAATTTGAGTTGTTTATTCATGACTTCTAATGGATTCTTTTCTTCCTCATCCTTCTTCAAGGTTGATGTGTCATAATCATGAGGAATTTTAACACCTAATTGAGCTAAATTGAGGAAAAACATTTCTTTATCCCATTCTAGAAATTTTTCCATGACTTTGAAGAATATTGGATCTTGGATAGCCCAATTAGCCCTCTCTTCAATTGTTTCTTCATGTCTTTGATTTATTTGATGATTCTCATTTTGGTTTTCATGGTTTCGCCCTTGGTTAAAATTATAGAAATCATTATTTCCTGCCATAGGATTAACTCTTTCTTCAAATAGATTTGGAGTTATTTTGTCTTGCTCTTGTTCTTCTTCAAATGGGGATTGGAAGGTGAAGTCTTCGTAGGGAATCTCTTGACTAATGCATGTGTCCTCTCCTTGAAGATATATTTTTGATGAATAGAGGCCATTCTATTAATTAAAAGGTATAAGTACACTATCAACAAAAAAGGGGTCTGGGGATACAAGATCACCCCGCAAGAGTTACACAGTAACAGTTGGATACATCAACTATTCATAAATAAAAACCAATATAAACCCTCAAGCAGCAAGAGCAATCACAACCAAGGGAGGAGGATCCTTGTCTTCATGGTTTCCTCACACATTAGGGCCTGAAAGAGGGTTAGGAATAGACCATACATCATCATCTTCTTTTTCTTCTTTCTCCCACTTGGGAGATATAACAAGATCCAGGTGACGAAATTTATCACAAACATTGGCCAAAGGCCAGCTAGTAGTAACAAAATATGGAGAAGGAATCATAGGCCAACCACCAACCAAATTCTGGTGAGGACGGGAAGTCGAGCGGTGCCACCAATTCACTCTACTGTTGGAAGAGAGGCAAGGGTCTTGAGACATGGGGGTTTGGGAGTGCCGAGAAGAAGATCTCTAGCCATGGTGATGGCCACAGGGTAAAGTGTGATCAACATATAGCAATTTTGGTGGTACTCTGGCAACCGTAAATGGGGCATTACCCCAATGTTGTAATAGCTCCTGCAAATGGGCCACTTCAAGAGACACTTTATAGACCTATACTTGAATCTGCATCATTATATTATTAAAAATACAATATTTAATGTACATAGAAACATTAATATCCAAATAACTATGAGTGAAAATAAAAACATTCCTATCCTTCAAAATAGTGAAAATAATTTCCATCCTGAAAGCATGCCAAATCAGGGTTGAAGAGATATTTTCAAGTGATGAGATCTAGTAAAAAATGGCATTAACAAGAGTTGAGTCAATTGAAACTATTCCTCTTGGTAATTGTTCTTTTTGAATTAGGAATATTTTTAAAAGATTAATTGAATTGTAATGGATTCTTCTTCCTTGTAACGTGTATTATCAAATGCAGCAAACTCAAGAACACTTGTTTTTAATATTGACCTCTAAACACAAAGTTTTGAATATGTGAGAACATTTTCATGGGTCTTCCACAAGAAATCACTTCAAGCAATCTACCTAAAGTCAATTTTGGCTTTTAAACATGGCTCTAATGAGGTAGGATTGCTAATTTATCAAGGCACTTGTATGGATTCTATTCAAAAGAAAATCAAGTTTCATCCCCCATTATAGGGTCCTCCCACCACTGGTATTTTGGAGTTTTGCGCAATCCTAAAGGACTACTTAAGGAGGTTTGATTCTTGATCTTCATTTGTCACTCACCCCATTAAGGATGAATGCATTTTATTTTATAGCAGGTTGTATTATTGCAGAAAAAGAAATTGTATCCCACTTTGGGTTTTCCCTCTCATCGGCCTCGTTAAGGTATGTTCTTGGGAGGCGAGCCCACTAGATCTCCAACATGTTCATGAAATAAATAAAATGAAATGAAAAAGTAGGTTTGGGGATTTGATTCACCAAAGTTGAAGAGCATATCCCTACTACTTTCAACTTCCAAACACAATTAACATGGTTCAGTTTCTAAGCCTCTTTTTTTCTAAGGGGATTTGAGTACTTCTAGCTTTCTGATTCACCTAAAAGGTGAAGAACATAATCACCTAATACTCTCTTCCACAAAAAATTAGGCTTTATTTAGTGTTGGTTCATTCCTTGACCTTTCATTTAATTGAAGGACTTGATAGGTTTGACATTTTGATTCACTAAAAGAAGTGAAGAGCATAGGCCTACTACCAAGTCCAACAAACAGTAATAGGTCTCTAATTATACTATATTTAAATCAAATTGCCACAATTTAAGAAAATTCATAAGATTTTAGGCACACCTTTTTGAAGCTAGCAAAGCTAGGGGGATTTTTTATTTCATTTTATGCATTTTATACGCACCTAGTGGTGATTGTTCCAACTCCTTAGCATCCTCTTCTCAAAAATGTTAGTCCAAGACAATTCAAGGAAAATGTGAAGAAATCAAAGAAAATCAAATTTTCATTCCTTCCTTAAATTAATTAATATTTATGAATTCTAAGGAATAGAAATTCAATTAATAGATGCAAATTTTGATTTATAAGCTTGAATCACTTGCATATACCTCTCATAGTCTTCTCCTTTTTCCTTGGAATCTTCTAGAAAATTATTCAAGTGAACTAGCTTGTCCTTTTTCAATCTCCTTTTTTTTTTCTTATCCTCTCTATTGGCTCTAGACTCTAGTTTTCAGACCTTTTTATGTCCCTTCATATGCAAAACACAAAAAATTTGTCATTTAACTTGCAGAATTTAAATTTTACAATAAATAGTACTACGCACTACAGAAACTATTGTATGCATCATTATGTCTACTATACACACTACAAAAATATTATGAGCACTATTTAAATATTTTTACGCGCTACTTAATCTTTTAAATGTTGACAATTAAATCCTATAAAGTGTCATTTAAAAGATGAAAAATTATGTGAGCACTGAAATAGTGCTTGTACGGACTGTAGGGTCAGGGTATACACACTAAGAGAATGTAAGGCAGAAGATAGAAGATATTGTTATGCACTAACGCTTTGTGTAAATGCATCTAAATTTTTTGTAGAAGCGATGTTTGACTATGTAAAGGCATCTAACTTTTCCTTGTGCGTGCTATTTGACTTCTTGTATGGACTATTTGACCTGCAAAATAGATATTTCAAACAAAAATTCATGCAAATGTATCAAATAAACATGAAATTTAGTTAGTAGAGACATCTTGCCCCATGGTGGGCACCATTTTGTGTATGTATAATACCTTCATGAAATTAGTTTTCTAAGATTCAACTCAAATTAACCTAATTTAGCCTTTAAACCTATTGAATTGAAAGTACAAAGTAATAAACATCTCATGGAACTCTAATTAAAGAAGCTAATGAAATGCTCTCAGCTAGCTTCCATTAGAGAGAACTCTAAAATGATAATTTAATGCTAAATGATGGATTAAATGCCTATCTTTTCTACATTATACTAAAATGCTTAAAACTATGCTTTCAAAATCAAATTGACTATAATAAGAATGCAATTACTATACAACAGTGGATCTTTTTCTCCTAACTTTTTATCTCTATTTATATATTTTACCAAGATTAGGGGGTGGAGTAAGTTTAACCGTGATCAAGTTTGGGTCAAGTTGATGTTTTCAAATGGTAAGTCAATTTAAATATTTTGTCCTCAAATCTTGGGAAAAAGAGACAAAATGAGTGGTCAAGATTCATTCTCAAGATGAGTGATTGAAAATCAATTTGGCTTTGATCCATGTGAGCTCAATTCTCAATTCCTATTGGTTGATTTAATTCCTTCCCATATGGTAGGTGAGAAATTTTAGGAATTTATTTATTTATTTATTTAATTTCTTTAGCCATGTGTACCCCTTGAATGGGTTGAATTTAATTTAATTCAACTATACAATTAATTTGATTAAAATAGATTTCACAATTCAATGATCTTTTTTATTTAATTAATCCTCTTTGGCTTTGATTTCAATTAATTTTTTATTTTGTCTTTGATTGTTCACTTGAATTAACTTGACTATTTTTCAGTGTCTACAAAGTGAAACCACCAATGATACCAAATGCAATAACATCCTCTGCACATGTTGTAGGGTATGTAACAATATCCAAATATAAGGTACATATACATTCCACCAAATATTACAATCAATACAAGATATAAGAATAAAAGAATACTTCATAAAAAAATTAAATTAAATTTCCCAAAGAAGAACAAAGGAAGTTGGAATAGTTGCAAGGATCATCCAGCACTAGTACTAGGACGTTGAAATCTCAAATGGTAAAAAGGATCATTACCACCGGACCTCATGGAACCGAAGTGGTCCACTCCCACCATATGCTAAGGAGATAACAATAGACCCTACTTGGATATCAAAAAAAGAAGGAATACAAAGTATACCTAAGCAAGGAATCCTATAAAGATCTCTATCTCAAAAAGGTAAACACACATGTAGGAAACCTAAAATGAAATCAAGGAAGTGTTATCACATGCATCAACCCCTTGGGATGATCTCACTCAACTCTAATCCCCAAGTGTGATCACATGCGGAATCAAAATTCCTCTCGTATAGACAAGGATAACCAATCATGCTAGACCTCAATGTCACCACTAGAAGGGAAAGTGTAATGCCCCTCCAACCCTAACAATCTTGGTTATGTTCTCTAGGAAGTTAGATTGTGTTATAAGTGATTTCATGGTTAAGAGAATTATCCTTCTTGAGATGGTTTATTCCTTATCATTATAACTTCATATTTTAATGTGGGAAATAATAATATTTCATAGGTATGTTCCTATACATCTTCTTGTGTGTCAGTGATAGTTTAGGACCTTAATGCTAAAAGGATCACCTGATAGACTTATATGCTTCTATGTGAAATGCTCATTATTAATATTTAATATTATCTTAGGTTAATTAATTATAATCACTTAAAGGGGTTAGATGTGTTACTTACTTTAATGATGCTACTTGTTATACTTGAGATTAGACATGATTTCTATATTTAGGGTTATATGATTTGTTTCTCTTGATTTGATAATGGGACATTTCGAGTACATGCCTGATGGTTAAGGAGGTTTGTGAAAGTTAATAGATGATTTACATTCACATGATTATGTTAGGATGCATTCTTGTTATACAATATGGAAAGGAGATTATTCTCGTACTAACCACACTAATCCAATTATGCTTTGTTGATGTCATTGTGTGATATAAGTGTAGGATGAGGGGAGGCAGTTGTAGTTACTCCTATAAGAGATCCACACGATGTCGCACTCTCCCTCCTTATTTTCCATTGTTTGCACACACACGCAGATATATATATATATATATATATATATATATATATATATATATATATATATATATATATATATATATATATATATATATATATATATATATATATATATATATATATATATATATATATATATATATATATATATATATATATATATATATATATATATATATATATATATATATATATATATATATGTTGGTGTACTCTGTTGGTGTTGCAGGATGTAGGTACCAGGCATCGACTCCACCTAGCCACATAGGTCTGAGCATGCCTTAAAAATCCTCGAACAATTTTTGTGTGGAGATATTACCAATATTACTCTCAAGGTTACTTGTGGACTTAGATTTCCATTTAGGAGGTTACCCTAGTTGGGGGATTTGGAATGCAGTTTATGTTGTGGTCTTGTGATTTATGATTCGATGTTGTCCTAAGATTTATGTTGTGAATTACAATTGTCCATATATATATATATATATATATATATATATATATATATATATATATATATATATATAATTTACATCAATGTTATAATTGATTGTATGTTATATAGGTATGTGTATATCTGGGTGCACATGCATATACCCATACTTATATAAATAATAATATTTGTATGTTTTACTGATTGTGTAAATGGTATGTTCTTTATAATAATTAAATAAAGTGAAATAAATAAAGTTAAATAAAAAGTGAAAATAATAATAATAATAAGAAAATCTCTTTGTAGTAAAACTAGCTATCTAGGAGGGAGTTGAACTTGAGACCTCCTAGAAGTTAGGCTAGTTGTTTTCCAATTGTGCTATGTGTTTTCCTTGGAAGCTATTTGTTTATCTTTTTTGTTATGGTCTTATTTTAAAGCTATTTTAATTAAATTTATTAAAGATTTTTTAAGTTCTTATGGGAATGATTTGTTGATTTTCCAACCAACTATGGAAGTTGGAGAAGTTTCTTCCCGTAAAGAAACTCCTCCAACCACATAGTTGGAGGATAAATATTTGCAATTTTGTGTGGTTTGGGAGGAGAATTTATGGAAGTTTTTTGGGAGTTGTCTGCAATTGTTTTTTCAAAAAATTATTTGAAGTTTCTATGAGTTTGAGAGTCTCTATTTGGTGAAGGAAAGTGTGTGTGGATTTGTAGAGTTTGATTTCTAGAGGAAGCTATCCAAGAGGTTATCTACTCAAGGCTTGAAGATTTGCAGAGAGTCTCCAGTCAAGGGAAGAGGATTCTCCGCAAGACCCCAGGTAGGGTCTAAACTTGGAAGAATCTCCATTCTTCCTATGTGTGTATGAATTTTTTTGTGTATTATATGATATTAGATTATCATATGATTTTTTACTATGTATTAAAAAGGAAATATAAATGTGTTAACTTCTATGTATTTCAATTGTGCTTCTGGGAAGTAATTCTATAATTGTTTGTATAGTTTTTATGGTAAAATCTTTCATGGGAGTGTGGAATTTGTTGTGACACTTCTTGTTGGTGTTTATGAGAGTTATGTAATGGTTTAGGGAAGTTTAGGAAGTTTTGGGATGGTTTAGGAAAGGTTGCAGTCATTTTTTCCCTTTCCTTGCTTCTGTAGGCTTCCACTATGAATTGTTGTTTTTAATTTGATTTAATCTTACCTAAGACTTAGGTAGTGTTGATGATGTGTTTTGGATGTGGTACTAAGGTCCCTGCATTAGGTTGACCTCAAGGAACCTTTCCCAGGCACTCTCCATGCCTAAAAAAGTTAGTTTTGGTGTTTTCAGGAAATTTTAAATTTAATTTCATGAAAGTATTTTTCAGTGTCATATGACATTGTAGTCATACCCATATGACACTTGGTCAAATATCATATGGGAATGCATACATTGTCATATGGGTTCATATACAAAGTTTTTTGGAGTTTTTGAGGGTTTCAGGGGCTCAAAATTTATAGAATTTATGTTTAGAACCTGTAGAACTCATTCCTTATGATTGGGCTACAAGTTGTATCACCTATGTGTGTCATTTACTTGTTTTTTTTATGTTATTATGTCTTACTTATGGTTTTTTAGTAATTTTTTTGTACTTAAGTTCATTTTACGAGGCCAGACCTTGTTATGGTGGCAAGATTTATACAAATATAACATTTAAGTATAAGTTTGAAAGTTATATTTGTATAAATACCTTCCAAGATGTTTGAGATAGGTTTCAACTTCATAGGAGTTAAGATGCAGATTCTAGATTTTGGAGATTTCTAAAAAATTTCAGACTTAGCCAAATTTCAGGCACGGGAGGTTTCCATATATGGAATGTTGTGTTAATGCATGTGGAAATTTGTATCACCTATGTATGTTCATTACTTTATTTTTTGAGGTTATATGGTTTACTTATGATGTTTTTGCACTTGGCATATACTTGAGCTTAGTTTATGAGGCTAGGACTCGTCTCGGTGGCCTATGTGCATGGGAGGGTTACCTTATCCTATAAATAAGCCATGGAAAGTTATATTTATGAATGTGGAAAGTTCTATTATATGATTTAAGGTCTCTTGTGATAGACACTCTTCCAATGGTTCCTTTTAAGTATATGGCTAAGGTTAGGACTCGCTCTAAGGGCCTGAGTGCACAAGGGAGTTTCCTAAACCTATGAATCAGGACATGGAAGTGTTATTTTGTATCTTTTGCTTGTGATGGGGTAAGGGAATAGGAACCCTAAGTGAGTGGCTCACCATAGGTGTTGGAACCCTAAATTGGTTGCTAGATGATCCTATGGGTGGGTTTGTAAAAAGTGATAACCTTTAAAAAAACTAACCTAGGAAGGGGGGATTCAAAAGATAATGAAAGAAAATATAATAAAGGCCACACATACCTGATTGGAGTACCAGGACCAGGGATAACTGCCAGGATGGATCCCTATTCATAAAGGGGGGACCGGGGTTACATGGTTGCCAAGAAGGATCCCAATATACAGGTTGCGTGATGACACTCACTTAGGTGGTCTCCTAGAACCTTAACCTCAGTGTTATAGTATGATGATATTTTATGTGCTTTATTCTAGTTCTTTTGAGTCTTGGATTTATTTGTATTTGAGACTTAGATTGCCTTAAGTTCTTGAGAGTACCTTGGTTCTATCTCCTAGCACGGGGGGTGGAACTTTACCAGTTTCACATGGTTGGGTGGAAAATCTCTTTTGAGGTATTGTTCATGGTTCATGTCATGGCTTGGATTCTGAGTTGTTTAGTGGTGAAGTTTTTGTTCTTGTATCTCTATCTTTTGTAATTGAGACGTAAAGATGTATTGTAAGCCTTGGGAAACTTGTTGTAATTATCTCATTGTATGCCTCCGAGCCATGTGCAGTAACTGTAACTGTAATTATGTTTGTAAATGGAAATTGTAAGAAAGAAGTTATGTATGTGGGAAGGGTAGGGGATTGGTTAATCAGTTATGGATTATAATTAAGTAACTTTCCTACCCTGTCTCTCTTATGTGTTTTAAAATGAAATTGAAAGTAATGGTTCTATGCAAACCTTTGTAATGCAAGTACTTATGGATGTAAACTTCTTTAAAAGAAAACTTATTTTGATATGTCGATTAGTGAAAAGATATGCTAAGGGTTGATGGGTATCTCTAGGTGAAAATAATAAGGGAAAGGAAACATGTATGTTATTGAAAGTAGTAATGAGATGTGATTTCTTAAATATATAGTTCAATGTGAGTAATGTGTAGTTATTTAAACTAGGTTTTTATCTTAATCCTTAAACTAGATATATACAATGACATAGATGATAATTTGTGGTTTTTATAATTGTGACAAAGATGATTCAGTGAATGGGTTATATTGGTAAACATTAGATGGTTAATTACTTTACACTCTTTTTCTATTCAGATCATTGAAATGAAAATGGAAAGTAAAGACTTTTAATAGAAAGTCTATGTGATGATAGAACATGGACAAGGTTAAGGAGAAAATAAATGAAAGAGGAAAGGATAAATGTATCTAGTCTATTAGATAAATGATGGGATTCTGATTCATTTCTAAAAGTGAATATTTATGCAAATTAGGTAAAGAAAATAAATTCAATTAGTTCATTAATGTAATTGGTTTTGATGTGGAATGAAAGCAATGTCTGAATGTAAATTGAAGTTGAAAAGGAAATAGAATTCACTTGATTAAGTAAAGAAATGCATTGCTTGATAATGGTAAGTGAATTCATTAAGGGAACCTTAAGGAATGTACTTGTGAATGGTAACAATGATATGTTAGAATGTTAAGAAAAAAAATTGTTAGTTGCAATTTTGGGTCAAAGACCTGATTCCTTATGGGTTCCCTAGTGGGGACATTATAGAAATCATCTTCTCCCACTCCCATCCTTAGCCTTTACTAGCACTCAAGGCATGGGTGAGGCTTATCTTATAATTCATTTTAAATCCCTCCATTTAATGTATTATGTTATCACTGTATTAAGTAACTTACTAAGGATACCCATGCAGCCACTTACAGGCTCTAACACCTCCAAAGAAAGCCACCTCCCTTCTAACATCTAGATAACCTACCCTAATGCCCCCATCCATAATGAAACCAAAAGAACCAAAACAACAAATGTACTAACCATAAATCATAAAATCATAAAAAAGTCATCATAATAAATGTTGGAGCATAAAATTATCTCATCCTATACAATGATCAATCTATCCATCTCAGTATGGAGCATAACATAAATGATGCATCCCATAATGGATATCACCACATAAAAATAAACATCCTCACATACACATATCATGAAACCACTCATTATCACAACATCCAAACATCTCTCCAATCATGGAGTAAAATATAAGTCATCAAAATTAATTATTATACCATAGAAAGATAATGGATCACAATGAACAAGGTGACCAAGTGGAAAATATTAACGCAAAGAAATAGTCATCACCTTTTAATGATTGTTACCCTCTTTTTCTACATACAAAATGATGAACACAAATAGGAAAGGGTTTCATAAAGGTACATTCATTTAATGCTACTTTTCAGGTGATGTAGATTAACATTTTATTATTGCATTCATATCAATTTTTACTTGTACTCTAAGTTTTGATCACATTCAAATTTTCAAATTCATAATTGATCATTACATTGTGCATACAAACTGAATGTAATTTACAAATGTTCTTTCATCTTTCATGTCAATAAAGAGTACAAGTGGTAGAATAGAAAGATATGATAGAGGTATGAGTAAGGTCCCATGCATTTCCTTGAGGAGTCGTCTGCATCTAGGAGTTCGTAGTTTGTCTGGTCTAGGTCTTCAAGTCCACTGTCTGTGTCTACATGTCTGGTCCTAGGTCTTTAAGGTTTGTCCTGCATCATGGAAGAGTGAAGAGATGTTAGATCTAGTTGGATCTAAGCAATGCATAAAACCAGAGCATCATACAACAATCAATTTTTCAAAGCTACACATATATCTGGTATTTCAATGCAATAAGAAAATGCGCATACACAAAAACTGAAAAGTAGTATTAAAGGGACATAATTTTATGAAACCTTTTACTATTAATGGCCATCATGATGCATGTTGTTTTTATTATATAAACTAGATATCTAAATCAAAGGGACTTAGTGTTTATAGTTGAGAAACCTTTTTCAAGACAACAAGATATATTAGGGTAGTGAACATACCAGTTGACCGACACTAATTCATAAATGTTACCGTACTTGGCATTTTTACAAAACTGATATTTTGATCATGTTCACTAACCTAACAAGATGGGTTGATGTTGTTTTTAAAGCTTGACAGAACAAAAAGAAGCATTGCTCAAATGGACTGGTATTTCTTGTCACAGTCATGAAAAAAGAAGGTGCACCAGGAAATGTATTTCAAAGTATCAAGTTCAAGGTCACAAAAATGTGTTTATGGGTGTCACAAGCCCATGTTCGAGCCTCATAAACAAATTTCATTGCTGGAGTTACATCTATTTTAAATCTTGATATTTGATATGCATATCTGAATTTTGGATCTACAACAAAATTATCAAATGGTATGCAACCATGCATTATGGTGTTCACTGTCAAAAGCACTAAAAATGATACAACTTGTGCATATGTAGTTGGGAAAGCATTCATTACTGGTATGCATATATGAATCATGGATCTTCATTGTTATCAAAAAGTATGCTTTGTTACAGGATGTACATTTATAGGAAAGAGAGATAGTCATGCTTTGAATACAAAAATGCTATAGCAAATATTCAAACAGTGCTATTAGTTGTGCATGTATAGAGGAAAATGGATACCAGCTATATCTATTGTTTGCAATATTTTAAAATTGACTACTGGTGATGTGCATAATGTCAAATATATAGGAAATGATCAGTGACAACCTTATTAAAAGATACATCTTTGATGACAATACTGGTTCATAAGGAAAAATGCTATAGGAAATGTATTTCAAGATATTAAATAATGTTCAGCATTCTTATGTTGTGGGTGTCACGAGCCCATGCTCGAACCTCACTAACATATGTTCTTACAATATTGTAATTTATGCTTTAAAAGGAAATCAATTTAATGCATTGATTATTATCATTTTCCAGTAAACCAGTCAAGTATATATACAAACTATCAAGAAAACATTGCAAAGTTTTATCCAGCAGATAAATCAAAATATGGTGGCTACTCTCAAACAAGAGGCAGAGATAACAACAACTTGGGTATGATCACTACAAGAAAAGGGAGGATAGGATAACATAGAAATCAAGGCATGAGTTTTTTGTAATATGTTGGTGATTACAAGTAAGTCATGGTGATGACAAATAAATTGAGTTGCATAAAGACTGGTGTATACAAAGAAACCCAAGTTAAGCTTTCTCAAGTTGCAGCCAAAGGAAACCAAGCTACAGTCAAAAATAGTTTAAAAAAACATGGACATCAAAACAATAACTGGGTACACAATGAAACCAAGCTAGAGGTATAGTGAAGAGTAAATGTTTCCAGCATGTTCACTACCATAAAGCAATAATCAGCAACAAGAAAAGAAAAGCCCTAAATTTATGCAGGTGAAAGGAAGATCTTCAACAGCAAGTTAAACAAAGCATGCACAGGAAAATATGTAAGAGTTACTTATCTCTTAGTAAAGATGAGATGAATGCAAGAAGTGCCATGTGCTATGCAATCACAGTCAAGTTCCAGCCTTGAAGCTGAATCACAGGCCAAAACAAAGCAATCAGTTTCGAGTCATAGTTGTGAAGAGCTTGAGCCCTTGTGATCAAAGCCTGCATTCCAACTATTTATCTTTATGCTCATCGAGTGATCAAAGTTGACTTCCAATCAAACAATTGAGTGTTTAAAGCATAAGTTCCAGATCAAGGCTGAGCCTCACCAAATATAAAGAAACTTCCAGCCTAGAGAGCCCGAGCTCTTGAGAACAAGTCACTGTTATAAGCTCGAGCCTTATGAGTTCAATAAACAAAGGCTGAGTTCCTTGCTACCAATACTAAGTATCAATTAAATACCGATTTGTATGCCAAGAAAAAGCCAATTTCTTTTAACTAAAGCCAAGTTGTAGACAAGGCCTGAGAACTATCAGTCTAAAGCCCGTAAGCCTCTACTCTAGCTCAAGTTTAGCTATAAACCCAAGATCTTCCAGTCATGGCCGAGGATGCTAAACACACATAGAAAAATAGATATGGGATCGAATTCTTGCAGGAGAATCATGATATAAATAAGGGTTCAATCTCCAATTTTCCCCAAATGCAAAATGAAGTGCATAAATCAAGAAGAAAACCCAAAATTTCATAAGCTTTGGAGTCTGGTGACACCAGTATTAAATGCCAATAAATGTTGCAATCACTTCTAGCCAGTGCTTCGAAAATTTGAACTGCCACCTTGCATATTATTTTTGATATTTTCACATAGGTTGCGAGTTCATAGAGTGGTCAAGTTGACCCTTTACGAATTTAGCTTGGTATTATAACTTAGGTTTTGGTTTTAGATCTAAGTTTTGATCTTTTATGGGTTGGGTTTTGGAGTTTAATTTAAACTTAATTATTGTAAATGTTGGTTATTTTTTTTTTTTTAAAGATATTTATCATAAAATGCTAAACATTTAGGAGCTGATTTGGTGGCATGTTTTTTTGCTACTAACTAGTATTTTGGGAGCTATTTTAGGGGCTAAAATTGCATGTTTTATGCTATTATTTGGAGTTTTTTTTGGAGCCAAGATTTGGGGGACTAATGTTACAAGTAGTGGTTGTCGTTGAACCAAAAGATCAACCTATTAATGCCCAATACAACCACTAGACTTATAGAAGACACATGAGGTGATTAAGCCATGTTGCGAATCCCAAGGGGAGTGCTGACCATTTTTCCAACAATCTCCCCCTCAACGTTACCTGAGGGGATTCAAACCTGTGACCAAGCTCTGATACCACTTGTTACAAGTAGTGGTTGTCGTTGCACCAAAAGATCAACTTGTTAATGCCTAATACAACCACTAGACTTATAGAAGACACAAGAGGCGATTAAGCCATGTCGCAAATCCTGAGGGGAGTGTTGACCATTTTTCCAACAACTAATTAAGAGTGATACTTGTAACTTAGAGCTATTTTTGAGCTAATTTTGGAGCTAGTTTAGGGGGCCTGGATTTTTGAATTCAGCCTGAGGAGGGTACATAACTGAGAGGCTTTTTCAATTTTAGGGGTTCAGAATCATGGAGAAGGAGGGCTTAGTGAGAAATTGAGTTCCTTTGCCCTTTTTGACACATTTTTTGTAACCATTTTCAGCTTTTGAAGGAAAATAAAGCAAGTTTCTCTATATTGCATCAATTTATGAGTTTGTCCAATTATATTCTTCCTTTCTGCATTTCAGTATTTATTCATTTTGTCACAAGGAGAAGCAATTTATTTTTTAATTCCTCCTCCAGGTTACAAAATACCAAACATTTTGTAGAATATGTATGCTTGTTGTCAGATTTTCACTGTTTGTGGTGTGTACCCTAATAGTGGATTTTAGTCAGTCTATATGTTGAATAGTGAATGTTAAATAGAAATCTCAATAGTTGTGATTGTGGATGACGGTTTGAAGTTCCTGATAAGTCTGAAGCAAGTTTTGGTGTGTCACCCCCTTTTAAATTCAATTTTTAAGTTATCTTTTTCCCTTTCCTCATTCAAGTTTCAGTCAGCAGGTGATATTTCTAAATCCAATGGGAACCGGCCTAGAATCCAAAGATTCCTTCTCAATCAAAGTCCACCTATAGCTCAAGAAGGTTTCCATTGTTAGGATGAAACATCAGTGAACCCTAATGCCTGAGTTAGGGTGATATTTTCAAACCTAAACAATGATTAACAATAAAATGATCGAGACTTGAAAATACATAACCACACCTCGAAACCAAATTCATGAATTATCTATAAATCAATAGTCCAAGTTGGGGTAAAGTAATCATGGTTAAGACGATATCATACAAAGACACTTAATCCCACACAAGACATATAGAAAACCAACTCACAACATGAGTCCTAGTTATGCAAAAACCATTGATATGTTTACTAAGTTTAGTTCAATAAATAAATAATTCACATAATCACCAAATAAATTAATTTATAGACTTTTTATATAAATTAATTTATTTATCATAATTACTAACTAAATAATATAATTAAATATTTAACATAACTTCTTAATCACCAATAAATCAATTTGTAAGGTCTTTATATAAATTGGTTTATTTAATATAACTACTAAAAGCCTAATATAATTACATAGAAATTAAATTAAGCAACCAGTCATGGGTTGTAGAGGGAATGTATAAATTGCATAAACAATAATTTGTTCAAATAATTCCTATTTAAAAATCCACCCAACATACCCTATATATAATAAAGAACAATCATAATAACATTTCAAATAAATTCATTTTCTAGATCCATTAGTTATTTCTAAAAAGAATTTTTCATATTAAAATAGCATATACTCGCAAAAATTATACATTTACATATATACTTATATATGTAAATATATATTTATTAAATAAAATATTTAAAATAAAACTATATATATATAAATTTCATAATTATCAGCTATTATTAATACTGATTAAATATTAATATTTAATAAAATATTAAATAAGAATATTTAACATTATTAAATAGTATTTAATATTAAATAAAATAAATTTTAATAAAAATTATATAAATAAAATAAGGCAAGGGGGGTTTCACCCTCCCCCGGCTACCACGGTAGCTGTTGTCTATGACAACAGATCTACCATGCGATAGGTATAGTCTGTCGCTAGCAGACTGGCCTGCCGTAGCGGCGGGACCTGCTATGACAAGTACTACTGCCAGTGGGGGTGGGGATTGGGCCCCCCTGCCCCCCAATATAAAGGTATATAATTTTTATTTTTATTTTTTATTTTATTTTATTTATTTATTTAATAATTTTTTTAAATTCACACACACACACACAGATATATATATATATATATATATATATATATATATATATATATATATATATATATAAAATACAATAAAAATGCACGTCTATTTTATTAATTTCTTTACACCAAATTGAAACCCTACATTTTCTTAAAACCAAAATATGTTCCAGAAGAAGATCCTATGAATAGTTTAATCATTTTTCCTTGTAATTGATATATTTGTAAATTAACAATCTAATAAATCAATAAAACAACTGAAAACCCAATTCAATCAAAATCACTCAACACACATAACCTCCACTAAAATATGGTTGACATGATGTAGAAAACATTTCTAAGAGAATAAGAAAATTCGCAAAAAGAAAGGGTTTCCAAATTCCTACCCGAAATCCAAATGTGAAGACCCAAGTAAATTCTTCGACCAATAATCCATCCAATCTAGCTTTAACAAATTCTTTCATTTCCAAATTCCATCCCAAAATTTGCAACCTTTCAAAACCTATAAAATTCTCTTCCTTCCTCTCCAAAAATGACTCCCAAAAAGACTTTTAATAAACAAACTCAATTAGGTTTTCTAACAGAAACCCTACCACAACTAACTCAACATGAAAGTTGAGAATAATTATTATTTTATAATTAATCTTGCTATTAAGCCTCTCAACTTGACCTCTAAGTTTAGAACTGACCAATCAATTCTTTTTAGTTGATGTGCATATAATATGTTGTTAATATTATTTAGAACTACAAAGAGGGGGGGTGAATCAATTGTTCTCAGGTCCAGATGTACCAATTGAACTTTTAAACACTTAAACAATCTCAGATCTAATCACCAACACAACTCGGTCTCTAAAGTATATATATCAGAAACATATAACATGCAGTCCACTATCCAAAAGTAATTAATTTGCAGAATATAGAAACATTCACACAAGTATAGCATGATGATTTATAGTGGAAACCCAATTTGGGAAAAACCACTTTGTAACATGTTACTGATATTTGAACTCTTCTGAAGTGAGCTCTATGAAAAGCCAACCTTATTAAAGGTTTACAAACACACTGCTAGGTGTGACCCTATTAAAGGATTTAAACACTCTATCAAAAGTGACTTGGTTAAAGGTTTTAAGTACATTCCATTAGAATGCCACCTTGATTAAAGGATTTAATCAATGGTTGTTAGGTCAACCTTGATTAAAGGATTTAGACTGATAAAATGGTTAGAAAGTAGTTGTAATTTCTGATTTGAAAAACATACAACTCACTTTGCAAATAACAGATCCAATTCGCACATATATGTTGATTCACTGACTGGGTTCCATTTCTATCTCCATCCCTGATCTGCTCAGAATTTGCTTCAAGAAATCACAACTCTGATCAACTCCTTCAAAATTTCACCTTCAGCCTTCTGCTTAGACTTGTCAGTCAATAACATCAACAACTTCAACACACGATGTAACCTCACAATTAGGTTTTTCTTTATACCTCTTCAATTAGGTAGATCCATCTTTTTTCACTTAATCTACTCTGTAGATCTTAGGTTTAGGTCAGATTCATTGAATCCTTCCAACATTTAAGTTCTTCATCCTTCCTTCTAGATACATCTTCAAACTTCTCACTGAATCAATAATAAAATGATTTACGATGCATTAAATTCTCCATACAATCAATTGATAAAGTCAACACAATTTACATAACCCAAGAATTCAACTATGTTGGCTGGGAATCTGAATTCTTTCCCCAAATGTAAATTACTGACACTCAGTCAATATTGTGTTCATCTCCTCGGTCATCACTATGTAACTCATTCATCCCTAAAAACTATCTTCCTCGGCTAACATTATTTTGCTCGGTAATTTCCTATTGCTCGGCATAAACTAATGTTCAGTCAACACTAAATTTACTTGGCATATACTTGCGCTCAGTCGACACTAACATCACTTGGCTTAAACTTGATTTCTTCACTTTTTCTCAGTTAAGCCTATTTCTTCAATCTTTCTTCTTACTTAGATAAACAATACATTATCTTATCAATGTGCCAAATAATCAAGTACCCATTGAAGTATCAAATAAATCAACCTTTCCTTAGGTTCTCTTTTTATCTCCCTTTCCCTAATCATTTTCATCAATCAAATAGATATAGTACTTTCATAGATAACAACTATCTTACTAGTTAAGGTTTGACATCAATGACAATACAACAATTATTTCAATTGTAGTTTCCAACAATCTCCCTCTTTGGCATTGATGGAAACACCACATGAATAACACGTGATTTACCAACCAATCCAAAAACTTTGTCAGTGCATCAAAAATATTTATAATATCCTTAGCTTCATTTGGATTCACAAAAACTTAGCCTTACTTGACCATTTACACAATTACTCCCTCTGAATCTTTTCTCTATCTCTCTCCATCTAATTCTTTGAATCTTTGAATCTCTAAATCTCGGAACATATACCTCAATGTTCTTTATTTCTATGTTTTCATCTAAATCTCTCCCTCTTTGACAACAATTCCAAAGCAGTATCTAGCACTTACATCTTCATATGTAAATGTCATCTTGTCAGTTCAGTATCAGTATTTCTCCCTATGTCATCTTGCTTATGACTGATTATCAGCTTTTCTGTACTTTTCACAACTCTAGGCAGCTCCTAAACTATGATCTTTCCTACATCAATTTGTCAGATATTCTGTGTAGCACATTTGATGTAGTTCTCCTAGTTGACTAGGAAGCCTTAGTTAGGGGAATCACCCCTAATTTACCTCTAAGATATTCATGAGCATCCTTAGGTAAAGATTTTGTGAATATGTCTGCTAGTTGTTCCTTTGTATTCACATATTCCATTCTCACTTCTTTATCTTGTACCAATTCCCTCAAGTAATGATACTTGATAGCAATATGTTTAGTCTTTGTATGAATCACTAGATTCTTTGATATGTTGATAGCACTTGTGTTATCGCAGAAAATAACAACCGGCTCAGTGATTTTCTCTTTCATTCCTTTCAACATTTTCTTGATCTATACCAGATTTGAACAATTTAGTGCAGCTGCTACATACTCAGCTTCTATTGTAGATTGGGAAATGTAGTTATGTTTCTTTCTTATCTAGGACACTAATCTATTTCCTAGAAAGAATGCTCCACCGCTTGCACTTTTCTTGTCATCAACATTTCCTGCCCAATCTGCATCAGTGTAGACTCTCAGTTCAAATTTCTCATTCTTCTTGTAATACAATCTATAAACTTCTATCCCTTTCAGATATCTCAGTATTCTCTTCACTTCCATCATATGATTTTCCTTAGGATTGGCAGAAAATCTTGCCACAATCCCAACTTCTAGGGCTATATCTGGTCTATTGTGGACAACATATTATAGCTTTCCAATCATGGATCTATATAGGGTTTGATTCACTTCAGTAGTATCATCAGTATTAGATAGTTTATGTCTAGTAGCCATAGGAGTACTTACTAGTCTAGAATCCTCCATACCAAAAAAATTTAGTATCTCTTTGACATATTTAGATTGTGTGATAAAGATACCTTTCTTGATTTTTAATCGATTTAAGGTATAAACAACTTTACTCATAGCTTCTCTCTAGTATTTTTGAGCAACATTCTTCTCAATCATTAGTGTTCTTGCACAATCCATAATTGACCTATTTCTCCTCTCAGCTATACAATTTTGTGGAGGTGTTCTAGGTGCAGACATTTGTCTCTTGATTCCTCTATCATTGCAGAATAGATTGAAATCATTTGATGTAAACTCTCCACCTTGGTCAGATCTCAAACATTTTAGGCTTTTACCTATTTGTTTTTCAAATTTTTCCAAATACCACTTAAACAACTTAAATGCATCATATTTTTCTTTCAAAAACATTACAGTCATCATCCTAGTGTATTCATCAACAAATAGAATAAAGTATTTAGCACCACAATAACTTTGTACACCTATAGGTCCACAAAGGTCAGTATGAACCAAATCCAAAATAAATTCAGAAGTAAATGTCTTGCTCTTGAAACTAGACTTGTCATTTTACCCAATTGACACTCTTTACACATCACATTATCAAGTTTCTTCAATCTCGACAAACCTCTAACTTTCTTCTTTTTACTAATATTTACATGATTGTCAAATTTTACATGACATGGCCTCTTATGCCATAACCATACATCATCAAATTGTGCAAACAAACATGTCTCTTCAAATAGATCTAGATAGAACAAGTTACCTCTAGTTTGTTCTCCACTTCAAATTAGTTCACCAGTAGCATCAAATATTTTAGCCTTTCTGTGATGAAACTCCACTCGGTAACTAGTTTTGTTAAGATGTGCAACACTCAACAAATTATAGTTAAGACCTTCAACCCAATAGGCATTTTCACATGTGATCTTATCAGTTAACTTAATTGATCCTTTACCTCTCATGGGACACGGTGCATCATTACCAAACTTAACACTTCTACCTTTGTAATGATCTAGGGTTTCACATTTACTTTTATCACCAGTCATGTGATGTGAGCAACCACTATCAATAATTCATTTATCACCTTTACTCACATAAGAAATAAGTATAGTTTTCTCATCTTCATCAGAATCATCTTTCATAGCAACATAAACTACTTTAATATCACAATCATCACTGTCACTATTAGTTTCTTCTTCAGCAATATAAAAGGATTTCTTACCTTTGTCCTTGTAGTCTATGTACCTTCGGTGATCTTTGTTATCTCTCTTATCCTTGTACTTGCTTTCTCTTTCCTCATCCTTGTCATTTCTGTCAGGACATCTTGCTGCAATATGGCCAACTTTGTTACATGAAAAATAGATTATAAGAAGTTTACCTTTATATTTTCATTTTCCTCTTTTTAATCTTCTAGCCATGAGTGCTTCAAGATCATCTAGTTCCTCATCAGAAGTATCACTATCACTTTCACTTTTCACACATTTTTATTTTTCTCTCTTAGATTTATGCAAAACCATTTGTGACTTGAATGCATATTCAACATTAGGAATAGTGTAGTTATCATAGTTAGATAGCTCAAAAATAGTAATCTTACCAACAAGACTTTCCAGAGTTAGAACATTACTAGGGTTACATCTTGATTCTTGAATTGTAGAAATTATGATAGCATAGATAGGAAGAAAAGTTCTCAATACCTTACCAATAACAGTCTCATCATCAATGATTCCATTAGCTCCTCTAATAGAATTCACTATCTCCTTAATTCTACCATAGTACTGAGCAATATTTTCACCTTCTTGCATTTTCATTTCATCAAAATTGCCTCTCAAGATTTCATATTTTGCTCTCAGTACATTTGTATCACCACCATAGATGGTTGTAAGAGTATCCCACATTTCCTTTGCAGTAGTGCAATCTTTGATATCTTCAAATTCAGGATAGCTTAAGGCAGATGCAATCTCCAACATTGCTTGATTGTGTTCCAGTTTTTCTTTCATCTCCTCGATAGTCAAAGGTGTAGCAGGTATAAAATAGTCATGTTCAACATAGTACTTCACCGAATCACCAATACCAGTTAGATGCAGTTTCATCAAACTCTACCATGCAGGGAAGTTCTCCTTGTTCAAGTTTGGTACCTCCTTTTTATACATCTTGATCATTAGCTTCAAGTACCTTTAAAATTTTCTCTATAAGAACCAAAATCTCTAATACCAATTGTTAATATTATTTAGAACAACAAAGAGGGGGGGTGAATCAATTATTCTCAGGTCCAAATGTACCAATTGAACTTTTAAACACTTCAAAAATCTTAGATCTAATCACCAACATAACTCGGTCTCTCAAGTATATATATTAGAAATATATAACATGCAATCCACTATCCAAAAGTAATTAACTTGCAGAATATAGAAACATTCACACCAAAACATTCACACAAGTATAACATCTAGGATTTATACTGGAAACCCAATTTGGGAAAAACTACTTTGTAACATGTTACTGATATTTTCACTCTTCTAAAGTGAGCTCTATGTAAAGCCAACCTTGTTAGCAGTTTACAAACACACTATTAGGTGTGACCCTATTAAAGGATTTAAACACTCTGTCAAAAGTGACTTGGTTAAAGGACATTAGAATGCCACCTTGATTAAAGGATTTAATCAATGACTATTAGGTCAACCTTGATTAAAGGATTTAGACTGATAGAATGGTTAAAAAGTAGCAGTATTTTCTGATCTGAAAAACATACAACTCACTTTGCAAATAATAGATCCAATTCGCACATATATGTTGATTTACTGACTGAGTTCCATTTCCATCTCCATCACTGATCTACTTGGAATTCACTTCAAGAAATCACAACTCTAATAAACTCCTTCACAATTTCACCTTCAACCTTCTACTTAGACTTGTCAGTCAATAACATCAACAACTTTAGCACACGTTGTAACCTCACAATTAGGTTTCTCTTTATACCTCTTCAATTAGGTAGATCCATCTTTTTTCACTTAATATCCTCTGTAGATCTTAGGTTTAGGTCAAATTCATCGAATCCTTCCAACATTTAAGTTCTTCATCCTTCCTTCTAGATACATCTTAAAACTTCTCATTGAATCCATAATAAAATGATTTATCATACATTAAATTCTCCATACGATCAATTAATAAAGTCAACATGATTTAGATAACCCAAGAATTCAACTATGTCGACTAAGAATCTGAATTCTTTCTCCAAATGTAAATTACTGACACTCGGTCAATAATGTGTTCATCTCCTCGGTCATCACTATGTAACTCGGTCATCTCTACAAATTGTCTTCCTCTACTAACACTATTTTGCTCGGTAATTTCCTGTCACTCGGCATAAACTGATGTTTGGTCAACACTAAATTTACTCGGCATATACTTGTGCTCAGTCAACACTAACATCACTTGGCTCAAACTAGATTTCATCACTATTTCTCGATTAGGCCTACTTCTTCAGTCTTTCTTCTTACTTAGATAAACAGTACATTATCTTCTCAATGTGCCAAATAATCAAGTACCCATTGAAGTATCAAATAACTCAACCTTTCCTTAGGTTCTCTTGTTATCTCCCTTGCCCTAATCCTTTTCATCAATCAAATAGATATAGTACTTTCTTAGATAGCAACTATCTTACCAGTTAAGGTTTGACATCAATGATAATACAACAATTATTTCAATTACAGTTTCCAACATATGCATGATTATATTTTAATAATAATTAATAACTTTAGCGTAAATAACCATGCAATAATCAATTTATTAATATGCTTGATTATATTTTAATAATAATAAATAACCTTAGCATAAATAACCATGCAATAATCAATTTATTATTAATGCATGTTCTGATTAAGTAAAAGAAGGATTTGAAAGGTCCCAAAACCTTTTACAAAAAGATCAGAAGATAAACATTACTGGTCATCCCAAAGATAGAACTAAACACAAAAAAATAGAGGCATACAACCCTACAAAGGAAAACAAAACAAAAATTCACAGTAGTCCCAGACAACTAATACTCAGCAGAAAGGAAAAAGGGCAGAAGCTAATTAATATCCATTAACTCTTTAGCTTGAACGACTAAGAGTTCCATGTTGCCCGTTGATACTTTCAGATCTTCGAGATCCACATCTTTTTTCTTGGTACTGGCACGGGTCCTGATACTAGTCCCCATGATCTCTTTAGTCTCCCTGATCTCCTCTCCCTTGTTGGTTTCAAGCTTCTCTACAAGAATCTTACTTTGGTCCGCAAAAGCTTTCATAATGTGAAAGCTTTGTTCACTGATCTTCTTGAGAGTCGTTTCCAAATTTTGAACTTTGTTCTCCAGGGTAGTGATTATGTCTTCATACCGACTGTTATCTGAATCTTTTCTAATATTATTAATTCATGTTAATTTTCTTAATTAAATTAATTTTAAGCTTAATAGCTCATTAAACTCTTTTACCTTTTAAATTTAGAATTAATATCGTAGTATAATTGATAATTAAATATCAACTTTAATAATTATTACCTTTATTTTAATCACTTTAAATTTTATAACCAATTAAATTTCCTTTTCTATATTTAAGCCTTTTATTAAGTCTTTTTATTTGACAAAGGTATTTAATTAATTTTCATTAATTAAATACACTCTCATGTTCAATATTTGTATAAATCAATAAGGGTTAATTATTTAATTCACATAATAAATCACATACTCTACTCAGCTATTAAATCACCAAAATCATATCAAAATCACATCACACCAATATGAATCAAACTAAATAACTCAAGACACTAGAAATCATACCCAAGGAAAGGGCTCATGAACTTACGTCACTTGAGAAATTTGGAGAGGTAATCAAAAGAATCTTGCCCATTATTTTAGGGAAAGAAATGGTTCAGGTTGGGATTTGGGTCTACTTCTATCTCCCCCCTCTCACCATTGAGATGTTGCGATAGGACATGCTCATCTTGGTAATTCGGGGAAGTAGATGCCAAGTACCTAAAATCTTGCATAAAAGATGAGCTTGTACATACATGTATAAATATATAACAAATAATGGCAAGGATCGATCGATAGTGTGGATCTCGCAAGCAAGTAACTATAACTCTGTCCTTCAACCATTTTAGCAACATCAAAAAAAAATATAAAACATACACACAATCCATACACATGCAAGTATGGGGTAAGTACCACTAGTAAAATATGAATATAAATAACATCATATCCTAACATATGAACTCTATCATCATGAAGATGCTATAATTGTCAACTGAAAGCACATAGTATGACATCATCATAAAAATAACTATAATCACTAACTAAGAGTATATAAAGTATTAAAATTATGAAAGTAATCTAACCATCAACTAAATGCATAAAATGTCTCAACTAAGCAATGACTCATGATATATAAATCCAAACATAAAGAAATATTGTACTACTATGGAATCAAGTATCACTGAATAAATCAACACATGCATGAAAACTGGACTAAAAAAGTTCAACAATAACTTTGAAAAGGTAAACTATGGGTGGGCACTACATCTACCTCCCCTATAATTAGGCTTACTCCTAGAAGCCTACAAAGAAAGGATGATGATTTTTGCACCATGGTGCTATTATACAATCACTTGTTATCATCACTATCATTATTAATAAAGTAAAAGCATCTAAAATAGAAGTGGCTAAAACTCCTTATACAACATTCCTACCAACATATATGACTGCTTACTAACAAAAGCATTTACAATTATTTCTAACAATATCTTCAATGAAGTTTATATATTTCAATTAATTTCCTTTTAAAAATTACTCAAAATAGCATAAGAGAATTATTCCTTTCAAACACATGGATAACATCTAACATTTATTTTTATAGGACACGCATCTAGACTCCTATCGAATAAAAATTGAACAATTCACATAGTGCTATTAATTATAACACATATACAAGCATACATGGTACAAAATACACTTAGTTTCCCCTAACAACATAGAAGAATCTTTGTCATGTCCTCCCTTATACATACTACCAGAGGTCTAATACAAACATGATAGAAACAATATGTATCACAAAAAAATACTATCAATACAAAATATTTGAAATAGTCACAATGTAATCCAAAAGAAAATCCAAGTGGAGGAATGTCAAGTTCAACAATAAGTCTTAAAACATGATGCATCAATTTCAACAATAAACCAAGTGTGACCAGTGTCACAAAATAGATAGATTCAAAAGAGGATCTAACATAAGGAAGGCTAGATAAGTGGGTCAAAGGCTCACCTAATACCCGACCACCTTGCAGAATCTCACACAGAAGTAATAACTCTGAAACAGAGAGAAAGGAAGAAAATCTGATTCATTTATTCATTCAAACTTCATACATGTTGAGATGTGAGGCCTTCTCAATTACGACTTGTACAAAGAAGAATCAATTGAAGAACATTAAAATCCTCATGCATGTGAGATCCACAATCTCCAACCTTCTGAATTCCTTCTGGAATTCACTACCCTAAATCTAAAATTGACTATTACATTTATAATTGAGGATGTTGAACAGGTCGGCCCAAAGAATAATTTAGATCTAGCATTAGAGAAAGAAATGACCCAGATTTAGGTCTACACATTTCCCAATGAATGACCCAACATTAAGATCATGCCCAAAATTAAATGCACATCTTGGCCTCAACAAAAGATCCAAAATAAACCCCTCAGTGAACTAGGCCACCGAGAAAAATAGACACACCAAACCAACTCAATGAAGGAACACAAAAAAGCCACTCAGTGAAAGGCACTGAGTAGAAAATAGGTAACTGAGCTTGCCAATGAAAAACAAGAACACTCCACTGAGAACTCCAAAGAAGTTATCGAGCACATCTAACAATCTACTAAGATACAAGATTGCCAAAAACCCAAGATGCTCCTGCATCAGACACCTGGGATTGAAAAGAAATGATTCTTTGAATCATGTGTGAGGTACAACCTTAACTGAATCCAACTTAGATTGAGAAATCCATGAAGAGTCTTCAATCGGTCTGTTCTTCTACTTTACCAAGTATTCCATGTAATTCTTTCCTCTTGTGCTTCTTCCAACTCTTTGCTCCAAAATCTATTCAAATTATTCTATCTGCTTCTTAGGATAATCACTCGATACTGCCACTTGCTCATGATACTCATAAAAATCTGCAATGCTGAATATTGGTGATATGTCCATGTCATCAGGTAAATCTATTTCATAAGCATTTCTACTATCAAACTTCTTCAATACCTTACAGGGACCAAATTTCTTCATCTTCAACTTACCATATGTTCCAAAAGGAAATCTTCCTTTCTTCAAATGAACCATTACCTGATCACTAACATCAAAAACTTTATGTCTTCTTGACCTATCTGCACTATCCTTATATTTATGATTACTCTTCTCCAACTTATGTTTCACTTCCTCATACAATGACTTCATAAAATCAACAAATTCTTCCCCTTCAACACTCCTCTTCTCTTCTCCAAAAATATCTTTCAAGTCTAATATACCTCTTAGTTGTATGCCATTAACAATCTCAAAAGGTGACTTTCTATTACTCATATTCACTTAATTGTTGTATGCAAACTCTGCTTGTGCCAACATTAAATAAAAATTACTCAGTTTGTCTCCAACTAAGCATCTCAACAAGTTACCCAAACTCCTATTTAAAATCTCTATTTGTCCATCAGTCTATAGATGAAATGTAGAACTATACGTCAACTCGTTATTCATCTTCTTCCATAGAGTCTTCCAAAAATAGCCAATAAACTTATTGTCTTGGTCAGAGATGATATTCCTCAATAATCCATGCAATCTAACAATCTCCTTAAAGAAAATATCTGCTACATGCACTACATCTGATGTTTTACTACATGGTATGAAATGTGCCATCTTGGAAAATCTATCCACAACAATAAATATGGAATCATTACCTCTTGTTGGTCTCGGTAAGCCAAGAACAAAATCCATGCTTATATCTCTCCAAGGTTTCTCAGGAACATAAATCGGTGTATACAATCTAGTATTCTACTTACTCCGTTTCCAACTTGAAAAACTCAACTCTTCACAAATTTTTGAACATCCTTATACAAATGAGGCCAAAAATACCTTTCCTTATTAAGAAAACTCAATGTCTTATGAATGCCAAAATATCCAGCTAAACCACTACTATGCTTTTCCTTTATAAAATTAGTTCACATTGATCCTCTTAGTATACATAATTGAATTCCTTTGAACAACATACCTTCTTGAATGAAATAGTCTCCCCACTTACTCGGTTGATCTTGAATAGGTGCTCTGCACATTCTCCACAGCTCAGAAAAATCAGGGCCAATTTCATACAAATTCTTCATGTCATCAAAACCAAGAACCTCAATTCTCATTTCAGTCAGCAAATATCTTCTTCTACTCAATGCATCAACAACTCGGTTAGGTACTCCACTCTTATGTTTTATCACAAATTTAAAATTTTGCAAATACCCAACCCATTTCATATGGCTCTGGTTCAACTTATTCTAACTACCCAAATACTATAAAGCCTTATGATCAATATACAACACAAATTCCTTTGGTATCAAATAATGTCTCCATTTCTTCAATGCTTGAATAATAGTATAGAATTCTTGATCATACACAGAATATTTCCTTTTAGCATCATTCAACTTCTTACTAAAGAAAGCAACGGGTTTACCTTCTTGACTCAACACAACTCCTATTACACTTCCACTTGCATCACATTCAACTTGGAATACTTTACTAAAATCAATTGAATATAACATAGGAAATTTAGTAAACTTATGTTTCAAAGTCTCAAAACTCTTATCAGCTCCATGTGTCCACTTGAATTCTCTTTTATCTCCTCTCATTGTCTTGGTCATAGCATTGCAAATTGAACTAAATTTTCTGATGAACTTTTGGTAAAAACTTGCTAAACCATGGAATGATCATACATCACTAACATTTTTAGGTGTAGGCCACTCAAGTATGGCTTCAACCTTCTCAAGATCCATCTTCAAACCATCAGCTGAAATCATAAATCTCAAATACACAATCTCCTCTTTCATAAAGGAGCACTTTTTGAATTTAATCAACAACTTTTCCTATTTCAATCTTTGCAATACCTGTCTAATGTGCAAAAAATGATATTATCTAGTTTTACTGAATATTAGAATGTCATCCAAGTATACAATCATAAATTTACCCAAGAATTTGATTGGAACCTCATTCATTAACCTCATAAAAGTACTCATTGCATTAGTTAAACTAAAAGGCATAACCAACCATTCATACAAACCTTCTTTTTTCTTGAAAGTAGTCTTCCATTCATCACCTTCTCTGATTCTGATTTGATGATATCCACTCTTCAAATCAATCTTGGTAAAATATTTTTCTCCACTCAAACAATCCACTATATCATCCATTCTTAGTATAAGGAACCAATACTTAATTATTATCTTGTTGATTGCTCTAGATTCAGTACACATTCACCAATCTCCATTCTTCTTATGTGCCAACACAACTAGTACTACACATGGAATCAAACTTTCTATGATCAAATCTTTCTGCAATAACTCTTGAACTTGTCAATTGATTTCCTCATTCTCAATTGGTGTCAGTTAGTGTGATGCTTTATTCAAAAAAATAGCTCCTGGAATTAGATCCATACAAGGAATAATACTTCTCAATAATGGAAAACCATCAGGTACATTATCTGAGATGATCTCCGTGTACTCGATGAGAAACTTTTCAACCTCTTCAGGAGCTTTATCTACTATTTTCTCATAGCTCCATTTGTTAGGAATCACAACATAACAAATATAATTTTTCTTCAAATCCTTAACAAACTATCTACCTTCCATCAAACAAACTTTCATAGATGTACATATCTCACCAACAGATTCTTCAATCAAAGGTAAAAAGATTTGTCTCTTACCATCAACCCAAATAGTATATTTGTGCAATCTTCCATCATATATAGCATGTCTATCATATTGCCAAGGTCTACCCAACAAAATATAACAACAATCCATAGGGATAATATCACACAACACCTTATCATAGTACTTTCCAATTTTTAGGTTCACAAAACATTTTTCACTTACCATAAGTGTATGCTCATCCTTGATCCATGAAATCTGATAGGGCTTTGGTGCTTTAATCTTTCCAACAACAACTTTGTAACCATTTCTTCTTATGCTAAATTCTCTGACCTTCCACTGTCAATGATCACATTCCAAACTTTTTTTGCAACTCTGCATCTGGTCTTGAACAAACTCTTTCTTACCAGATCTTCCTTAGTCCTTTCACTCCATAATGCTCTTCTGACTGTTAGCCCATTTTCCTGTCACAGCAAAAAATCCTTAGAAAATGGTCTATCCCTGAAAAAAAATTTCATGGCGGCATCATTGTTCCTTTGGTCCCTGTAGAATTTTTTGTCTCTAGCCTAAACCCTAGGTTTAAATTCATAATTCTAGCCGTTGCATAGAAAAAAGCCCTAATTTGCTGTGGCCTTGTTATATTTTAACGTTACCTTTTTCAGGCCACTAAACCCCAAATTGCCCATGTGCTAATGGTTGCCCCCTTCAGTCATCTTTTCAAGTGTTGGGCGGTTTTTCGCATGATCGCATAGGCCATTTTCATGCTATGCGATCATGCGACTAAGGTTTGATTTTGGGCCCCTTTAATACTTTATGTCTATGCCTAGGTCTCCCCGTTAATTTTTCCTAAGTTTATCTGCCTAGCGCTTTTAATTTTTCCCTAAGTCCCAGCACTTTAATATTTCCAAGTATCAGACCTTTTAAAATGTGTGGTTGTCGCATGATCTCATGAGCCTTTTTCTGGCTATGCGATCATGCGATAGGGTGCCACCTATCCCGGTGGGCCCGTTTATGGTATCTGAGGTGGCGGCTAGTTATTGGTCACAAGGCAGTGAGTCGGCAAGTTGTCAGCGGGACCCAGTAGTTCTCAAATTCTTGAAGATCTAACGACGGTCGTGTGTTCACAAGGAATCTTTCCAAGCCATGTGAACATACGACTGGCCGTTGATCTTGCATAAAGCCAAGCGCGATTCCCAGGTGGGACCAGTAACTTAAAAGGAATAAATGACGGCGAGTGGATGCTAAGCGGTTTGTCACATGTTTGCATGAGCTTCTTTCAAGCTATGCGATCATGCAACTAACATTTTATTTGAACAATGAAGGTTATACGGGATTGCCGCCAATAGAGAGACTTGTGATGGCCTATTGCATGTTCGCATGAGCTTCTTTCAAGCTATGTGATCATGCGACTAACTGTTTATGATAACTCTAAAATCAGATGGAGTTTTTTGACATTATAAGATGATGCTTACAGTTTGTCACATGTTCGCATGGGCCTTTTTCGGGCCATGTGATCATGCGACTAGGTAGTTGTCTTAACAATTTTCTTTGCAAGGTTTTGAAGCGGTGGCCATATAAAACAAAAGCGGTGGTTCAGAATTGATTTTCCTGATCGGTTGCAGTTGGAATTTGATGAGTAAGACATAGGTGGCCGTGTAGATTTGATTTTGCTATCTTGGGTGCCATGCTGAGTAATTACAAAGGGACTATGATTTGATTCAGGTGGCTAGGGTTTGAGTTTGTCAGAGATTTCCATGACTTGTACATGCAAGATTTTATAAATAGTCAGCTCTAGCATTAAATTTTTTTCTTCCTGCAACAAGAAATCAGTTCAAGTTGTATCTACAGTTACCCTATGGTGATGAAACCAATAAAATTGTACATCAGATTTTATCTGATTTTCTAGGGTTTCAAGGTTTATCTACATTCTTTATTTCTTATTGTACTGGGTGGTTGTAGACCTAATTTTTCCCTAAATGATCCTTTGCTTGTTGCAATCCTTGTTCCTATAAAAGGATTTTCAAGATCATTTAGAAGGGTTCAATTTTTCTTCTGAGAGCTAGTTCCATGAATGTTCTGCCTTGTAAATATTGCTTTCTTCTCTGCATATAGGGTTCCCTCTTTCCTTTCTAGTTTGGAGAATAGAATACATGTTGTAACAGTTTGTCTAATGTATGAGATTCAATATATATTGTACTGTTATCAGATTGTCTCCATTTGAGTTTTAGACTTATTAATTGAAGCATCAAGGGTGTTTCAGCCTTTCTATTTGCATTTCCTATGTGTCTACAATAGAGTTGTTTTCGCAGAAGCAACTAGGTCTAGGACTGGTTTTCAGGTGTGTATGAGCTGAGGTATCAAGGGTGTATCATGCTTGTCTTCCAGTAGATGTTGGTTAATGTATTACTTGTTTATAGGTCTCTTCTAAGGGGAGGGTTAAAATCCTTTGAATAGGTGATAACATATTTGGATACACAAGTGGTTTGATAATGTATGGTCTGGTTAATGGTGTATGATTGATGTAAGGCATTAACATATTTGAATATATTACCTTCTTGTTTCATAGCTCTCTATTACAGTAAGGTATTTGACTCTGTTGCCCATTGGATAAGGCATTGGTCTATGAGAGACTGAGGGTATTTCAAGGGTCCATTCAACCCAACATAAATCATTCAAATCAAATACCTTTCCCTTTCATGTTGGTAGTAGTAGTAGTTGGAGGTCCCTCTCTCTAGGTTTCAGACTCATTCTATGCAAATAGGGATGTTGCATTAGATTTGGTTTTATTGGGGTATTGGGTACCCATAGGGGTCTAAAAACTATTCCACAATAATCTATCTGCAGGCCTTTTATTCATCAAAAAGGAGTCATGAGTGTGTAGATAAGGCAATACCCACCTGAGTGATGTGGAGCTCAAAGAAGAAGGAGGATTCTTTTCAATCCTCATCAATTGGACTATTTTCTTGTCAAACTTGAGTACCTACCCTGAGAATCAAGCCCATCTGTTGATTCAAGTTTGGTCCTGCAAGGAAAAGCTCCAACACTGACCATTAGGTTTCCTTCCTTCTCAGGTTCATTCGGTGATCCTTCATGTACCAAATTATTGTTTTTGCTATTGACCTTATTGCTTGCATGTATACATTCAAATGATCTATGTCCCTCTTCACCACAATTGTAACAAGTTCCTCAAAATCGTCCTCTGCCATAGCCACCTTGGAAGTAGTTACTTCTTCCTCAAAATTAACTTTCACATTTCCACTCATTCTTTCCTTTGTCTTGATCAAATCTACTATTTTCACCATAGGATCTACCTCTTCCTCTAGGGAATATACAACCTCTTCCTCTTTGTCTTTTCTCATGCCTTTTATTCAATTTCTCCTTAGCCTTTAGGGAAAACTAATAAGCCTCCTTAATACTCTCCATCTTCACCAAACTGATTTCTTCTTGAATAGAAGTCCTTAACCAATTCAAATACCTTGCAATTATTTCCACCTCATCTTCAATATGTCCAAATTTGATATCTAACCTATAAAATTCCTTGGTGTAATCCTTTACTGAGACATCTTTCTGCCTCAAACTTTGCACTCTCCTAACTAGGTTAATATGATAATCACAAATAAGAAAATTCCCCTTCAAGTTATTTACCATCTTTTCCCATACCTCAATTTTGGTTTTACCTTTCTTCTTTCGATCCAATTGTAGATGCTCCCACCATAAGGATGCATGACCTTTCAATTTTTTGCTTGCAATTTTCACCTTCTTCTCATCTGATATGTTCTCATACTCAAAGTATTTTTCCATCTCAATGATCCAGTCCATCAACTCATTCAAATCCAGTCGTCCACTATACTCAGGAGGGTTAAATTGTGGTATAGACTTCAAAATAGTCAATTCCTTCAAGAATATTTCCTCTCCTTGATCTATTATAGGTGCAGGTTCAGCTACATCCTGCATTTTTTTGAATTCATCATCAAGATGTCTTCCTTAGTGTTGGGTCATCTCAATGTCTTCTAATCTAGCATCAATTTGCCTTAACATATCATCTAATCCTAGATTTGCATTTCTTCCTCCTTGAACCATCTTGAAACCCTCAACAATTGTAGGTTAGATCTCAATCTTCCACCCCACAACAAATCAACCAACTAGGGTTTACAAGAAGGAATCCTCTAGATATAACCTTTCTCTAATACCACCTGACATAAGGAAGGCCAAATAAGTGGGCCAAAGGCTCACCCAAGTACCCGACCACCTTACAAAATCACACACAGAAGTAATAACTCAGAAATAGAGAGAAAGGAAGTAGATCTTATTCATTTATTCATTCAAACTTCATACATGTCAGGCTATGAGGCCTTCTTGGTTATGGCTAGTGTAAAGAAGAATCAATTATAGAGCATTATAATCCTCATGCATGCAAGATCCATGATCTCTAGCCTTATGACTTCCTTTTGGAACTTGCTTCCCTAAATCTCAAATAGACTATTACATTTATACTTGAGGCTACCAAATAGGTCATCTCAAAGAATCATTTAGATCTAGCATTGGAGAAAGAAACGACCCTGATTTAGGTCCACATGTTTTCCAATGAACAATCCCAACATTAAGATCATGACCAAAATTAAATGCACATGTCAGCCTCAAAAAAAGATCCAAAATAAACCCCTTAGTGAACTAGGCCACCGAGTAATATAGACACATTGAACCAGCTCGGTGAAGGAACACAACAAAGCCACTCGGTGAAAGGCGCCAAGCATAAAATAGGTGACCGAGCTCACTGGTGAATAACAAGAACACTTCACTGAGAAATCCAAAGCAATAACTGAGCACATCTAATAATATACCAAGATGCAAGATTGCCAAAAACCCAAGATGCTCCTACATTAGGATCATATGACTATCCAAGTATAAGAAATTTTAAAAATCCAATGCTAGTCCATGCACAATACGAATAGATCATCAAAACTGAAAGAAATGAGAAATCCTAAAATAACATTTCACATAAAAAAAAAGTGACTAGTATTAGCCACATCCAAGGGAGTAATCACTTCACAACATCCAAGAATACAACATCCTAAAGGCGTTAGAGAGTGCAACCAAAACAATAACACCCAATCACCTATGCCTATTTACAATCACCCTTTGATAAACATATAAAATTAAGTGCCATTTCTTACAAACATTCAATACTTCATTATAATGCTTTAATTTTACCTATACATGGTAATATACATGATGGAGAAATCATACCACATTTAAAGGTCAACACAACTGGTACTAGGATACTAACATTTAACTTCAAACATCTATAAGGGTAAATTATAAAACTCTCTTATAATCCTGGGTAAAATACATAAGGCTATCCCTAGTGTACAACACGGTTCCAGCATAAAAGGTCTGATACATTGTCACATGCATTAATGGTCAAATTACAACAAGGTTATCCTCGATAAGGCATATATATAGGCTCATAACACAAGCTAGTGCAATCCCTATAGTTATCAGGTTAACGCAACAGGATGACTTACCATAATGTCATTACGGAACCAAGGTCAACTTATATGAGCTAAGTACAAGAACCAATCCAACAAAGAAAATGAATAGGATGATTCCCCACTTGTATGATGCATCTAATGCAATATTTCTAAATAATTCTATAAAGAGCCACAAACATATTACAATTACAATGTTTTTCACAAATATAGTATGCAATTCAATTGGGGACTTAGGTCCTTGATCCAATTGACCTATTGTGATGAAAACACTTCCAAATATAATAAATGCATAACTTACTCTTTTGTATTGGTACATTATATTAATTCAATGCACAATGCATTTTGTCTAATTGAAAATACTATGAATTTTATTTCTTAATTTCCATAATTAGTCTTATTTTATATATATCGATCACAACACTCACGCAATACAAAATGAAATGTTTGTCAGAATCAAATCAATTGCATGCACGTCCAATCATCAAATCAAATAATACTAACATACCACTAAAGACATATACAATAATGTAACTCAAGGATCATAACATGTTCAATATGGTGAGGGTCATAAATTAATGAGTCCTTGTCCAAGGAACTCT